>LNAC01000119.1:3106470-3197699 GCA_002007465.1 Ailurus styani
ACCGCCCCCCCCCCCCCACCCCCCCTCCCCGGACAGGGCTCTGAGGGTCCCAGGGAAGCTCACGGTCTTGTCTCTTCTGTCTGCCTCACTTCAGAGCAGCAGCCACCTCCTTTGGAAGGTAAGCCTGAGCCCCCAAGGCAGCAGCTAGAGGGCGGGCGGAAAATGGCCTGCCCTGGCCGCTTGCTCGTTCTCTTCCAGCGGCGAGTCCCGGAGGTGGCAAGTGGGACCCGCTGGGGAAGAGTCAACGTACTGGTCTTTTTTTCTGTTTTCTTTTTCTGACTAAGTGTTATTGTGGTTTTTCCCCACCTTTATCAAGACACAATTGATTTACAGCATTGTATAAGGTTAAGGTACATAGCAGGATGATTTTATATATGTAATGGAAATGATTACCGCAGTGGTTACTTAACACGTTCCTCCCCTCATATATTACAGTTTTATGTGTGTGGATGTGGAGAACTTTTCAGATTTACTTTCTTAGCAACTTTAAATACACAGCACAGTGTTGTTAACTGTAGTCATCAGGTGGTACGTGACATCCTCCAAACTTCCTCTTGTAACTGGAAGTTTGTACCTTGGTGTCCTCTGACCACCTTCCATGGCACTGGCTCCCTGCAACCACCAGTCTGCTGTCTGTCTCTAGGAGTTTGGTTTTTCTAGATTCCACGTACGAAGGAGATCGTACAGTTTTTGTCTTTGTCTGACTTCTTTCACTTAGCATAGTGCCCTCAAGATTCATCCCTTTTGTCCCAAATACGGGATTTCCACCTTTTGTGTGGCCGAGTAATATACTGTTGTGTGTGTGTGTGTGAGTGTATCGACCACATTTTCTTTATCCATTTTTCTGTCAGGGGACACATAGGTTGTTTCCATGTCTTGGCAACCATAAATAATGCTGCAGTGAACGTGGGGGTGCAGATGTCTCTTTGAGATAGTGATTTTATTAACTTTGGATAAGTACCCACAAGTGGAATTGCTGAATCATATGGTAGTTCTAGTTTTAATTTTTGAGGAACTTCCACACACAGTTTTCCACAGTGGCCACACCAGTTTGCCTTCCCGCCCAGCAATGCACGAGGGTTCCCTGTTCTCTGTGACATCCCCGCTAACCCCTATTGTTCCTTCTTGATCTAGCCATCCCAGCAGGTGTGGGGTGATACCTCAGTGTGACTCTGATCTGCATTTCCCTGATGCTCACTGCTGTTGAGCACTTTTTCATGTACCTGTCATCCATCTGAATATCTCCTTTGCATAAATGTCTGTTTAGGTCCTTTGCCCATTTTTACTGGGATTATTTAGGGGTTTTTTCTGTCAAGTTTTATGAGTTCCTTATATAATTTGGGTGTTCTTTTTTTATTATTAACATAAGAATGTATTATTCGTTTCAGGGGTACAGGTCTGTGACTCATCAGTCTTACACAATTCACAGCATTCACCATAGCACATACCCTCCCCAGTGTCCATCACCCAACCACCCCATCCCTCAACCTCCTCCCCTCCAGCAACCCTCAGTTTGTTTCCTGAGATTAAGTCTCTTATGGTTTGTTTCCCTCTCTGGTTTCATCTTTCCCTCCCTTCTCCTATGACCCTCTGTCTTGTTTCTCAAATTCCTCATATCAGTGCGATCATATGATAATTGTCTTTCTCCGATTGACTTATTTCACTTAGCATAATGGGTATTAACTTCTTTTAAGATAAGGTTTGCAAATATTTTCTCCATTCTGTAGGTTGCCCTTTCCTTTCCTTGAGCAATTGTTTTGCTTGCAGGAGCTTTTTAGTTTGATGTAGTCCTACTTGGTTTGCTCTTGTTGCTTGTGCTTTGAGTGTCCTATCCAAAAATTATTTCCAAGACCAGTGTTGGGAGCTTTTCTTCTCCCAGGAGTTTTATGGTTTCAGATCTTTAATCCACATTAAGTTAATTTTTGTAAGTGATACAAGATAGAGGTCTAGTTTCATTGTTTTGCATGTGAATATGAAGTTTCCCCAGTACCATTTAATGAAGAGATTACCTTTTACCCACTGAGTATTTTTGCCTCCCTTGTCAAATATTAGTTGAACATATATGTATGGGTTTATTTCTGGACTCTTGGTTCCATTCGTCTCTGTCTGTTTTTACGTCAGTAATGCTGTTTTGATCACTGTAGCTTTGTAGTAAAATTTGAGATCAGGAATTGTGATGCCTCCAGTTTTGTTCTTCTTTCTTGGGATTGCTTTGGCTGTTTGGGGTGTTTTGTGGTTGCATTATTATTGTTATTTTATGGTAACCTGTAGCTGGCTGTGCTCCATGGTCACATGGGGCCTCTGTATGGGCCTTGCAGTCACCTCTGGTCAGGGGTGGTCACTGGATGTGTTCCCTTTAAGGGCAGTGCTACTGGTTGGACTCTATGATTGGGCAGGGCTATGGTTGGGTCTATATGGTATGGGTCTATGCTATATTGTTATAGCATAGAATTGTTCTATTTCTGTGAAAAATTCCATTGGCATTTTGATAAGGATTGTATGGAATCTATAGATGATTCTTATTTGCTTTCTTGTGCTAACTTTGGGCTTAGTTTTTGTTTTGTTTTCCTAACTCTTTGAGACATAAAGTTAGGTTCTTTATTTGAAATCTTTTTTTTTTTCCCTTGATGTATGTGCTCAGCACTATAAACTTCCTACTTAGAACTACTTTTGCTGCATCCTATAGGTTTTGGTGTATTGTGTTTCTATTTTCATTTGTCTCAAGGTATTTTTAAAATTCCCCTTTTGACTTCTCTGAGATATTGGTTGTTCAGGAATGTTTTATTTATTTCCATGTATTTGTGAGTTTTCCAGCTTTCCTCCTGTTACTGATTTCCAGTTTCATACCATTATGGTTTGAAAAGATACTATAATTTTTTTTTTTTTTGGCAGGGAAAGAGGGAGAGAAAGAATCTTTTTTTTAAAAGAGGGAGAGGGGGAAGCAGGCTCCCCGCTGAGCAGAGAGCCCGATGCGGGACTCAATCCCAGGACCCTGAGACTATGACCTGAGCTGAAGACAGAGGCTTAACCCACTGAGCCACCCAGGCGCCCCAAGATACTATAATTTCTATATTTTTTAATTTGTTGAGACATGTTTTGTGTCCTAACATGATTTATCCTAGAATATGTTTCATGGATCCCTGAGAAGAATGTGTATTCTGTTGCTGTTTAATGGGCTGTTTTATATATGTCTGTACGGTCCATTTGGTCTATAATGTTCAAATTTGCTGTTCCTTATTGGTTTTTGTTTTTGTTTTTTGGGGGGGTCTGGATAATCTCTCCATTGTTGATTGTGGGGTATTAGAGTCCCCAGCTATTACTGTATTGCTGTTTTTTCTCCTTCTCATTCTGTTAGTATTTCCTTTATATATTTAGGTGCTTCAGTGTTGGGTACGTAAATATTTACAGTTGTTCTATCTTCCTGATTAATCAATCCCTTCAGTATTATATAATAACTTCTTTAGGTTTTTTTTGACTATTTTTTCTTATTTTGTCTAATACACGTATAGCTACTCCCTTTTTGTTTTCTTTTGGTTACCATTTGCTTGAAATATCTTTTTCATCCCTCGATCTCAGTTTATATGTATCCTTTTAAAGTTAAAGTGAGTCTATTATAGGCAGCATATTGTTGGATCTTTTTTTTTCCCCCTTGTTTTAATCCATTCAGCCATTCGGTGTCTTTTGATTGGAGAATGAAATCCATTTATGTTTAAAGTAATTATTGATAGGTAAGAACTTACACTTGGCATTTTGTTTTCTGTTTTATAGATCCTGTGTTCTTTGCTTCCTCTCTTGTCATCTTTGGTGATCTGATGCCTTTTCAGGGTGGTATGCTTTGAGTCCTTTATCATAATCTTTTGTATACCTACTACAGGTTTTCCTCAGGTGGTTACCCTGAGGCTTATATGAAATATATTTATAACATGCTAAACTATTAACAACTTTGGTAGCATACAGAAGTTTATACTTCTTCCCTTCTCAGATTTTAGATTATTGATATTACAGTTTGCATATTTTCATACTGTATATCCAGTAACAAATTATTTATGGTTATTTTTAGTATGTTTTAACTTTTAAAGTAGAGTTGTAAGTGAATTATGCAACACCATTGCAATATTAGATGATTTGACTCTAACTATATATTTACCATTACCAGTGGATTTTACACATTCATATATTTTTATGATGCTAATTTCAAATAACCTATCTTCTAGTTCACTAATGCTTTCTTCTGCTTGGTCGGTTTAGCTGTTAAAGCTTTCTGTGTAATTCTTCAGTTCAGTCATTGTATTTGGCTCCAGGATTTCTCTTGTGTTTCTTTGTCGTTTCTGTTTCTTCGTTGAATTTCTCATTTTGTTCATGCAGTGTTCCCCTAATTTTGTTTGTGTGTTCTTATGGTTCACTAAACTTCTTTAAGAGATTTATTCTTAATTACTGATCATATAGTTCATGGGTCTCTATTTCTTTAGGATCTGTTATAGGAGCTTTATGAGTTTCCTTTGGTGGTGTCATGTTTACCTGATTCTTCATGAGCCTTAATTCCTTGCATTAGTATCTGCATATATAATTGGTTTCCTTTTCCAGACTTTACAGGTTTGCTTCAGTAGGAAAAGACCTTCACCATTCAGCTTAGTTTGGGTTACTCGGTGGGTCATCTAGTAGCATTTGTGGTAGGCAGGGCATGCTGTCAGGGTCTCTAGTTGGATGGGCCCACTGCCTATACACTGATCAGGGTTGGAGGTCGGGGCTCTATTGGCTGGGCTCCTTGGTTGGGTGGGTCTGCTGGTTGGGCTCTCTGTTCAAGCAGGGTTGCTGGGCAGACTCCCCAATGGGGTGTAGCTGCTGGTCACATGGGGCCTCTATATGGGCCTTGCAGTTACCTCTGGTCAGGGGTGCTCACTGGATGTGTTCCTTGGAAGGGCAGTGCTACTGGTTGAACTCTATGATTGAGCAGGGCTATGGTTGGGTCTCCACCATTGCTCCTGGTTGGGTGGGGTCTCAGCTATGGTCCCTGACCAGATAGTTCTGCTGGCTAGACTCTGTTCAGGTAGGGCCATAGGCAGGGCTTCATGATCGGACCTGGCCTCAGGCTGTACTCTGTGATGAGACTGTGCCTTGAAGTTGGATAGGTCTACAGGCTTCACTTCGAGATCAGGGAGGCACTGGCTATGCTCTGCTGTTGAGCAACATTGCTGGCTGGGCTGACTGGTGGGGATGGGCCTCCAGCTATATCCTGCAGTTTGTTGGGGCTAGGGAGTATGCTCTGTGTTTGGGTGGGGTTGCTGTCTGGACAAGGCCAGATGCTATGTCTAACATTTTGGCAGGTCTGTAGGCTGCTGGGCTTCACGGATGCTTAGGGTTACTGTTCGGGCTCCCTGGTTATGTGGGACCAGAGACTGTGCTCAACAGTTGGGCAGGGCTGCTGATTTGACTTCCTGCCCAAAGTGGAGCTAGAGGATGGTCTCAGTGGCTGCCCAAATTCTCTGGTCAGGCTTCCTGTATGGTCCAGATGACGGGAGCCTACACTCAGCAGTTCAGTAAGGCTGTAGATTTGCTTCCTTGCCTGGGTGGGGGTGGTAGAATGGGCTCCACAGCTGGTTTCAGCCCACTGACTAGGGATCCTAATCAGGCATAATCGCCAGCTGAGCTCCTTAGCTACATATGGCTACCAGCTCAGCTCTGCAGGTGGGCGGAGTCACTGGCCAGGCCAGGATCTTTGCTCACACTCTGCTATAGCAGGAACGTGGTCCAACAAGATTTGAGTGTTATTCAAAGTCCTGCCCTGCTTGTCTATCTTGATTCCCAGTGGTCCCTGGGAGCTGAGACCCAGGTGGGCCTTCTAGGAAGCATCCCCCAATGCTAGGGGACCTGGATGTCCACCTTTTTCCCCACTGAAGAAACCACAGCTCTGTGCTGGCATGAGGGAGGGGTGATTGGTCAGTTTTTAATCACTTCTCCTACCCTTCTCATTTGGCCCTTTGTCTCTGGTCCACAAGGGTGCATTCTGGGATTTTCATAGCGGTGTCTTGTCTATGGATAGGTGCTCGTTGTCTTGTGAGGGAGACAGAATTTTCAAATAACCTATGTTGCCATCTTGATGTCCCTGAAATCTGCACTTTGGTATTGAAAGAAATCCAGCTACGTGGAGTCCACACACATCTTCCCCAAGCCACCACCTGCCTCCCCTTGTGCTTTCCCTGATTAGATCTCATTGCCCCTTTCTGGGCTCCCATCCCTTATGTGATACCTCTTTAAGATAGCCCTTTATCCTGCTTTGACCAGGTAAAGAATATTGGGAGAGGAAAACAGAAGCATTGGTTAAAGGCCCACTTCCTTCGACTTCATGCTTCCCCCTGGCCCCTAGTTTTGTGTGCACTCTCATTGGCTAGGTTTTGCCTCCACCTTCCTTGTTCCATCTGTTGTGGACCAGAATGCCTGCGTGGTGGCAAAGCTTTGAGCCTGCCTTGTCATCCTCTGTGGTGGCACCCTATGAGGAGGGGGGCAGTTTTGCATAAACCAGTTGTTACTTTGTAATTGAAGAATGTGTTTTGTTCATTTTAGGTGCAATTAAAGAATCTGGTGCAAAGCACAGAGGATTGATTGAAATACCCAGCCTTTCTGAAGAAAATGAAGTAGATGACACCGAGGTGAGGTATCTGCTAGTTTCTTTTGTTTAAAAGGTCAAATTTCTGCTATATATATTGGGCATTTGAAAAACTGCTAATAGACTGATTGCTGTATGGTTGTTTTGGTGAACTGTGTAGGGTTTGTTTGCCAAGCAGATGTGCTGTATTGTGGGAGGCAGGACGGGGTGTAGAACAGAGCTGTGTAGGAAGAAGAGGAAGCCCCAGAAGGCCCAGACTGCCCTGCATCCCAGGTGTGGGGTCCGCACTGGTGCCTGACCCCTTCCTCTGTGACTCTTGGCTGGCAGCAGGTAAATGTGACTGTTGATGGACTGGAGCGTGCTCAGGCGGATGAATGGGGTTTTGTTTCTCCATCTTTGCAGTTTCCCTTTAATGGTGAAAATTCTCCACTTTTAGCTGTTCTCTCTTTGGGTTATATTGCATGTTTTTTGGTAAACTAGTTAGTCACACGTTGCTTTTGACTGGCTGGCTCTCCTAGCTCTCCTGGGAGGTGGAGCTTTGTGGAGCTCCCAGACTTGGTTTTCAGGGACTGCCCTCTTGGAAGCTGAAAAGCTTGGTTCTGCGGGGAAGGAGGGATGACCATTTGTACCATTTGTCGATTTTCCAAACTAAGATAGTTTGACAGAGGGTCTTTTTGATTTGTGAACATATTTAAATATGAATTCTTAACAAAGATAGAAAAACTAAGTCCTACTGAGCTGTATGCCTATGACTGGCCTTTAGTAAAGGTTATAAAATACCATAAAAGTGGGCCTCAGACCCATCTTCAGACGTGTGATTGCCATATTTAAGGGCTGTGATTTTACTCACTATATTCAGATCCAGCTGGAAAGTTTTTCATCAGCATATTAAACTGACCTTTTAGATTCAAGCCTTGGTGGCATTATAGGACAAACCGGGACCTGCGCCCTGGGACCAGGCCCAACTCAAGTGAATCACAGGAACACTAAATATTTCAAACCAACACCTCTTTTCATTTTTTTTTTTTTTTTTTTTTTTTTTTTTTTTTTTTTTATTCATTTGACACAGAGAGAGAGATTACAAGTAGGCAGAGAGGCAGGCAGAGAGAGAGGAGAGAGGAGGAAGCAGGCTCCCCGCTGAGCAGAGAGCCCGAGGCGGGCCCCGATCCCAGGACGCTGAGATCATGACCTGAGCCGAAGGCAGCGGCTTTAACCCACTGAGCCACCCAGGCGCCCACCTCTTTTCATTTTGAGAATACCACAGAAGCATCCCCAGAGTGACCTTTGGATGCTTCCTTCTTCCAGTCTGCCCCCATCTCCTCCGTCTCTCTTTTTATCCCTCGTCCTCCCTCCCTCTTTCTTTCTTCCTTTCCCAGTTTTCCTCCGCATCAAAAAAGTGTAACCCCAGGGTGCCTGGGTGGCTCAATTGTTAGGCATCTGCCTTCCTCAGTTGTTAGGCATCTGCCTTTGGCTCAGGTCATGATCCCAGGGTCCTGGGATTGAGCCTCCTGTCTGGGCTCCCTGCTCAGGGAGAAGCCTGCTTTTCCCTTTCCCACTCCCCCTGCTTGTGTTCCCTCTCTTGCTGTGTCTTTCTCTGTCAAAAAAATAAAATCTTAAAAAAAAAAAAAAAAAGTGTAGCCCCAAGGCCACATTATTGTGGGTACTTGATTTTCCTAATTACACTGGCTTTGGGGTTCTAGACCAGCGCTGTTCAATAGAAATACAATGCAAGCCACATATAGAATTTAAATTTTTCTAACAGCCATATTAAAAAAGGTAAAAGAAACAGGTGAAATTAATTTTAATATTTTTATTTAACCAAATATATAAAAATACCATTTTAACATGTAATTAGTATCAAAATTATTGAGATTATTTTACATTCTTTTTTGTATTGTCTTCAAAGTCTATTGTGTATTATTTTATACACTTGTAGCACATCTCAAATCAGACCAGCCACATTTCAAGTGCTCAATAGCCAAATGTGGCTAGTGGCTACCATACTGGACAGCGCATTTCTAGACCCTGATAAAAGCCATGGGGTGACTACATCATCAATATAATATATACACATATATACATAACATTTTATATGCAAATTAAGGGGTTCACATTTCTAAGAAGTCCACTCCAGATTTGGCCACCAACCCAATGGATCTTTGGTTAAAAAACCCTTACAGCTTCTCAAAATCTGTGAAGAAACCTGGCACATCTCTCTTATACCCACTTCTTCCCCTTTACCCAGCATCACAGCACTTCTTCCAGCCGTATGTCCTTATGTTGTGAGAGTCCATCAAATCAGATTTTTCTTAGGTTTGTATTTTTCTGATTTGTAGGTGAATGTGAGTAAAAAGAAAGGAGATGGACATATGCTGAAGGATCTTATGAAAACTGCAGGCACTGCCAAGGTCAGGGAGGCCCTTGGAGATTACCTGAAGGCACTTACTTAAGATGGGTAAAGAAGGCAACCCTTGTGAACCAGAGGGTCCCTTTTTGATTTACCCAAGTTATGCTCTCTACTATGGTCTGGATCCCCAGGTTAGAGTGATGACTGTAAGGCTTCAGAAACAACTCTTTATGCTGCAGGGTACACTGTAGTCTGGAGGTTGAGAGCTAGTCACGAGAAAGACCATAATTAGCGACTATTGGTATCGTACACTGCAAACTATTTTGCCTATGGAATTTCGCTAAGTGTTTTCTGGAATGGTAATTTATTCAGTTGTTTGTATAATTTACTTGTTCCAGGTCTCTGTTCCTCTCGAGTGGAAGCTCTAAGGGGGCATGGAAGGTATGTGTCTTGTTCACTGCTATACTGCCAGCTTCTGGTACAATGCCTGGCACATAGCAGATGCTTATCTAAATAATAAATCCTTGTTGAATGAGTGAAGGAATTAAAGTTACTACAGATATAGTTGAGATTTACCTAGATGATATCTATACTGTGTGGAAGTGAGGTTCTTATCTTCTTCCCTAAATTAGTCACCAGCCAGGCAAAATGACCAAGGGAGGCCTGTATGTCTGCACCTCATCCTTGGACTCCGTTAAAGGAGTATGTAGGTTGGCTGGTACACAGGCTTGAATACTGAGAGGCCAAGCTTTTGTGAAGTGGTGGTGAAGCAATTAGGTGTCTGGTTCTGACAGTTAGGTGAAGGTCATAAAGCTAGTAGTTGTTTTATAAAATGGAGCTTTTTAGGAAAAAAAAATTTAGAAAATATCACACTTTTATCAAGAACTAAATAAAAGTGAGGCATTTGAAAAAAAGGCATTCATTGCTATGGAACTCATGTTCATAATTAGTTTTCTATGTAAAAACATGATATGGTCTTAATTCTCAGTGGTATAGGAAATCTTTATAAATATCCATTCTCTTATTTTCTTATAAGCTGTTTGGATTTTCTGCCTTACTGGTGGTGCTCAAAAGGAAAAAGTTTTGTTTTTTTAATCAATCACTTCCTGGATATTTCTTTTTAGAATTTACAATGGGAATGATTTTACCAACGAAAGCTATGGCAACCCAGGAATCAACAGTTAAAAGGAAACTGAGTGAGGACACCTTGCAGGTATGACCTCTGGGGGTGTGTGTAGGGAGGGAAAAGTAAGTGCTTAATGAGGATGCTTCAGAGCCCTAAATGATGGAACTGTAAAGGTTAGTGAGGAGGGCCGGTTCATCCACCTTTGCATCCCTTGCCATTTTGGGGGGAAATAATGAAATGAGACTTATATCCTTGAGGGAAGGGAATGTATATTTAGTTCAAGACTGTGTGCCAAAGGTGGGGTTGTTTGGTAGGCAACAGATTATAAAACCAGGTGACTTTGAGGTTCACCTACCACAATGGAAAAACCTCTCCAGACTTTTGGATTGGGAGGTTTTAGGCCCCATCCTTGGCATCTGGTGTTGGGGAATTGACACCCTTTGGCTTTAAGTGCTATTGTCCTTTATCTATTTATCTTTCTGCCCTCTGGGCCATTATGTACCTGTCCAAGTAGGATTGGGGGTATTAAGCGATGGCCTGGGAGTGGAACAAAGCTGAAGAGCTCAAAGGAACAGTGAGCTCTGTTTCATAGTAACTGGTGAACTGGAAAGGGTAATGTGAAATTTGGGGACATTTTGGTATTAAGAGTGGAAGACTACATTTTAAAATCTAAGTAGCTTGATCCCTGGCATGCTAGTTATCCTTTGGATCTCTTCTCAAGATCCAGGCTTCATCTCCAGTGGGGTTGGGGGTAAGGATCCCCACTGTGGCACTGCACATGACAGAACTCTTTTGATGCCACTACAAAGCAAATGTACAGCATCTTCACTGCTGACACTGGGAGAAAATGTGCCACTAAGAACCGGAGCTGGTTTTTTATTTCCCATATGGCTATGTTCTTAACAACTGAAGGGATCTATCTAGAACAGTGGTGACAGAAGTCTTTAGGATGACTTCTCCCATCCAAGTACTAACCAGGCCCGACCCTGCTTAGCTTCTAAGATCAGACGAGATCAGGCGCGTTCAGGGTGGTATGGCCATACACTTAAGGATGACTTCTAAAAAAAATTGAAGGGGGTAAAAGATGGGCATTTTAGGGAAATAGATCCACATTTAGGGAACACATTACTGAGTTCTCTCCCTCAGAGGGAGAGAAAGCTGTAAATAAAAGCTACAGATTTAGGAAAATAAGAAAAAAAAACCCAAACTACCTTATTAATTCTTTGCATTTAGATTAAAAAGTAAAGTAATAGGGCACACTGGACTAACATGTCTGCTATGTTTGCTTGGTTAGTTGGTGCAAAAATTTTCTAAATCTGCTGCTGTATTAGAAAGCTGAAAAGGGAGGGAAATCCCAAATGTTTGATGAGAACATCACCGGTGAATATGTAGAATTGATAAGTAATCTTCAGGGTTAAAGAAAAGTAAACGGGGACTGACTCTTCTGTTAATATTGCTTTATTTTTATTCTTAAGTAGTTTCTACAGCCAGCATAGGGCTTAAACTCATGACCTCAAGATCAGGAGTCACATGCTCTTCCCACTGAGCCAGCCAGCCGCCCCAATATTGCTTTTTAAAATCCATGCTCTTTTTTAACTTGCTTTGGTTTTTTTATCTGGGCTCAAAGAAACTTGAGAACGTTATAAAGTTAGTTATAGTAAAGTTATGTATACCTGGTTGTAGAGCAAATGAAAAATGTTACACATACTAAGTAATGATAAAGATGAAGATTTAGTTCTAAGCATAGTAATTGTGCTAATGCTTATGGTTTTATAAGAAAGAAGTAGAATTCTTAACTCTTGCTCTCCAAGTTTCACATTTTGGCTACCTAATTCACTAAGGTCTGCGTTGCTTCCCCAACCCTGACATCAACTCTGGGTTACCAGTGTCACTGCACTTCTGTCCTGGAGGTCAGTGTTGTTACAGACGTTCCAGCACGTGGGAACTGTGGATTTTCAGTGGTGCTGCCGTATAACCTGGAAGGTGGGGTTGTACCATTGTTCATTCGGTACTTTTAGTGCTCAGGGATTTTAATAAAAGGATTTTCTGTATAGGAAGTTTTAAAAGCTGTCTTAAGGGAATTTCCCCTTTGTTTTTAATTGACAAATGAAAAGATCATCTCAAAGTGGAGATGTAGGAATTGGCCAGAAGGTATGTTTTAAGGGTCTAGAAACACTCAAGCTTGAGCCTGTGCCCTGGCCCCCTGACACAGTATTCAAAAAAACAAAAACGAGTAGTACGGTATGTACAGTTTTCCTTTTCATAATGCTGTTAATAAGCTGCTTCTTTCCAGAACACTATGCAATAGTTGCACTGAGTTTTGTGCCTACTCCAGGGCAGACTGAATCGCAATTAGACAGTACAGAGTTCCTGTTTGTAAAAAAGAGAGCATGAGATTCTGTTAGCAGGAGCAGCATTTTGAAGAAATAAAAGGTTTATTGCAGCTGATCACCCTAAATGGTTGAATTAGAAGATTTTATAAGGGTGTTACTTTTTGTAAGCAGGGAAAGTGTCAAGTCTACCACTTTCTTCCCCATTACTCCTTTTAAAAAAGAAGACACTCTTATAGTGAATGAAATCCATGAGCTTATACATATTCAAAACACTGAATCTTTACTACAACCCCACTGGGTTAAAAGCAAGCAACCTGGATATTGGGTATGAACCTTACCTCCCATAGCTGCTCCTCTGGGGAGAGACTGAGCCGCTGGGTACAGGTGGTTGCCGTTTCCCACTAAAGCTTGTCCTAGCAAGCTGCTTTCAGCTGTATTTTTAGTTCAGGCAGACAAAAAATAAACGGCATGTCGATACTCTTATTTTACTTCAGGGTGTTTAAGGTCTGTAGCTCTTAGGTAGCAAAGCAGCAGCGTGTTGCGTTCAGAAGCATGTTGACATGAGGCGCAGTGGGCCACATCCTGAGGCTGCTCCCCATGGCAGTTCTGCACGCCGGGCGGAGGCCTGAAAGGCT
Source organism: Ailurus styani (assembly GCA_002007465.1). NCBI lineage: Eukaryota > Metazoa > Chordata > Mammalia > Carnivora > Ailuridae > Ailurus > Ailurus styani. Next base: position 3,119,516 of record LNAC01000119.1, read on the forward strand.
CTAGGGTAAGTGACTTTTTGGGCTGCCACTACTACTATAATGAAAGAGAATATGATGAAGTGCTTCCCTCCCACTCACAGTTTTCTCATTACTTTCATCTGAGAAGACTAAAGCAATGTTAAATGTAAACAAATGAAAAGTCATCACAATCTGTTTAATTAAGTGCACAGAATAGCAGTCAGTCATGTCAAAAAAAATAAAACAATTATTTTTACATCAAGTGTGCTTTATTTCCTCCACAGGTATTCTGTTAAATAAAGCACCATTTATATACTGCCAGGCCACAGCTAAAGAGGATTCTTTACAGAATCAAATTTCTTGTGGTTGTTCCGTATACAAGTAAACTTAATTTTGATAATAAGAACCACAGCGATCGGAGGCGATCTGCCTCTATTATAAGGTACAAAACTGGCACAGAGGACACCATATTATACACAGTAAAAATGCTGTAAGTTTAAATTACATTGTACAGGGCCAGGGAACCCTGTCCCTCCCAGACAGCCATAGGAAGTGAAAGCCACTACAGTGAACTCTTAATTACATAAAACATAGCCATTATCTGATTGCCCTTTAGAAAGTATACTGAAGATGCAAATTTTTTCATCTGGAGATCTGCCTGACCAAGGATTAAGCCTATAAATCTATCTTGCCATTCAAGCAGAGAGCACTGGACAAACTGAAGCACAAAAACAGAAATAAGCAAAACTTATACAAACAGCATTGGGGGGAGAGGGGACCTTAAAAGTAGACATGCTACATCTAATGTCAAGAAGCAGCTTGGTTTCCTTTGCCAGATATCCTTGTGACCACATGGATCGTAGATTCAATGGTCCTACACAGAGTATCTAAAATGTCGTGTTGCTGCATATGACTAAAGAGTCCTCTGGAATGGCCACAACTGAGTGATAAAGCAGCCTCAGGGTCCTGGGAGGGCAAAGCTTGACCATCACAGCTTCTCAAGTCAGCTAAGTCAGAGAGAACTGCAGAGAGCGAAGTAGAAGGGAACTCAGATTCTTCCTCAGCTAGGTTAGAATCCTTGGGACAGTGGAGGTCCTTAAATTCTTTACAATCTTCAAATCTACCATCACTGGACTGTTCTTCTGCATGCTGTGACCTGATACTTGACATGTCTTCTGAAAACGAAGATGGAACTTCCATTCGATATTCTTTAACAGAACTATTTTCAGGGGAAGGAAGATCTTGTTCAGTTCCTGGATCAATGATTGAGGAGTCTCTTGTCTCATTGTCTGAAGTGCTAGTTGGGGTTAGGACCTCCCTGGTTTCTGTTTTCATGTCGCTGATACAGCTGTCTACAGTGTGCTCCTCATCACTGCTAACACGCCTTCTTTTAACAGGAGTTGCCCCTTCATCATCTGTGAAAATGAACATCATTCTCTGAAAGGAGTCATTAAGATCACAGTGGGGGTGTTTGTGGGAGAGTTTCGTTTTAGCATTATATGCAAGAGACCCAACTGAACAGACAACTACTATAGGGTCGCTTATACCGAGTGTATTCTTCCCCTCTCCCACCCTAAAGGTAATTAATGGTAGTCCAGGAAGCTAACCTTTAGTTTTTCTTTCTTTGGCTTCTTGCTCTTGGAGTGAGTTTCTCTGCTGCAGACAAGTCCTACATTTGCTTAAAAGCTCTTGCAGAGTTGGAATTAGAGCTGGGTTTAATTGCTTGGGAGTGTGTACTGACAGGAGCAAAGCAAGTGCCCGCAGATCCTAGAAAACCCAGATGGGAACATTTCAAATTCTAAAGCTAACATTTTGACACAGTTGTTTACAGTTTACCACACATCTACTTTCCCAGGCATCCATTCTGGTTTCTCTGGCATTTTTAGAGAATGCTAAAACTAGAGAGGCAGCATTAGGGTATTACTGTATTTTATTGGTTTTAAGTCATTAACACCAATATTCTACGTGTCATGCCACTAATTAGGTCAGACTGAAGACTCAAATAGTTTTCTGAAAATGGAAAAGGCAAAAAATAGGGATTTAAAAAATAAGCCCTGAATTATTCATGAGAAAGTAAGGCCTCAATCAATCCTCAAATATGCTGATTTCTGGTGGAAGTCTTACTCAGCTCTGTAATCTATTCTGGCATCTAAGCAACACTTAGTTATTGGGGAGGCTGCTGCTGGACAAGTGCTAGCATTCCATTACTGTAAGACCTGGCTATCACGGGTATCTATATAAGGCAACGGATTCCCTCATTTTAACTGGCTTTATGATCAGCAGATCATTAATCTGTTTGTTATTTATGAACCATAAGTTCAAAAAATGTAAACAAGTAGAGATAAAGGAAATGTCTCCCTCTTGGTGGTCTTATTGCCCTTAGCATTTAACGACATTTGCTCATGTCTTCCAAGGTAATACAAAAGTGTGTACTACATACTACAAAGGCATAGAGAACAAATTTTTAGAGAATTTTCATCATATGATTTTCAGAGTTTGAATAAGTTAAAGTTATGATAGTAAAAATCATACTAAAGCTGAATTTTAGAGTTGATTTAAGGAAAGTACTGAAGTCCAGGACTATTTCCTTTCACAGTTCTTACATCATTTATTTTTTTAAGATTTCATTTTGAAGCAATTCTACACCCAACGTGGGGCTGAAACCACCCCAAGATCAAGAATCACTCACTCTGACTGAGCCAACCAGGTACCCCAATTCTTACCCCATTTAAAGAAGCACTTGCTTTGGAAATTTCAACTCGGTTGGTGAAATCAGATTGCAGGTTCTGATACTGATTTATCAAGTTTGTAATTAGGGTGCTGATCAAATTGGCACAGTTTGCTTCAGAGAACACTTGACCTTGAACCTGAAAAAAAAAAAAGATTAAAACAAAAATCTCCAAAAAGGCCAACATGATGAAAACATAACCATTAATACATTGGAAGTAACACACTGAGTTTCCAAAGTAGGACATACCTTTAGGAGAAAATGTGTCATGAATGTGTAGACAATGTTGTTGTTTAGAAAAGTTCTTTCATCCATTAGGATACATTTTATATATTCTGCAAAAACGGGATCTTCACACAAAAGCTTGATGCAATTTTTTGACATAGCAGACTACAGTGGGGGAGAAGAAGTACTGATGGTTGAGCACGGAAATAACTGCAATGCTTATACACTGCTTATGATGAACATGCAAAGTCATTTTAAGTCCTGTTAGAGAAGCCACTTTTAACTCAGTCTACTGAACTTTCAGTTAAGTAACTGTCCTCCCAGTAAACTAAACGTTCTGCACTTAGACTCTACTGGTGAGTTAGGAGGAACAGACTTATAACAAGTCTGAAGGGCAATACGAAAAAACAGAGGTTTCCAAAGAAATTCAACTTTATTATCTAGCATGAAGAGACGGAACAAGGACTAGACAAATAAGATGAGAATGTTTTCTGGGGACGAAACTGATGGATAATTAATAGGTAACCAAACCATATGTAGAGAAAAAGACAAATTTTAATTAAATATATATAATTTTATTAAATTTATTCCTAGAGGGAGTTAAAACCTTAAAGCAATAGTAATTTGGTAAATATCCTTTCCCCCCCAAGGATATTGCAAAGGTAAACAGCAAATTTCTTTTAATTATCTCACAAAGATAATTAGTGGGTCCCCAATATATGGAAATTCTACTAAAATTTGGTTTTCCTGTTTTTAAATGGTCATGGCTCTTAAACACAAGTAGTATGTCTTTAAGTAGATATAGTTCCTAGATTACATGTATTTTAATCTTTTATATGGAAGACAAAATGGACTATCTAAAAAATAGGACAAAGTTTAGATAATAGGTACAGGTTATATACTTAAATACTTTATTAGAGTAAGCACTTTCGTAAGTACACTCAAGTTCACCCAAGAAATCAGGAGTCTAACGGGACCAGAACCCAGCTCCTCAGAGGCTTGCTGTCAGTAAGACTGGCCTTATTCTAGCAGCCAGAACCTCTGCCTGCTGCCTGGGTTTCCTGATGGCTGCTTCTACCAAGCTGGCAGGGCTCTAAGAGCCTGAAGAGAGTTTGGCATTGTTTTAGAGGAAGTTTTTGGAGGTGGTGAATTCTTTGGAAAATAAGCCAATAAAGGGAGTAAAATGCTGGAGTAGATAAAACAACAGGGAAGGAAGCAATAGACAGTGGCCAAGTTAGAGAAACAAACAAAACCAACTACCCAAATCAAGAAGAATGAAAAGAACAGCAGCAGTGGCAGAGGGAAAAAACAGAGATTTGCTCCAATTTACTGAATCGACCACTCAGCTGAAAATATCAACCAGCAAGTCATTTTCTCAAAGTCCCCAATGTACTAAAGCCCTGTGAGCAACATAAACTAGTTCAAAGATTCCTACTCTAGGAAACAAAATGACATTTCTTTAGGGGCTAGAGAGCATTCCATTTCTACACTTGAGAAGCTCACAGTTTGTGACAAGAAGAGAGAAACAACTATCCCAGCACCACTTGACACACATCCACAAGGAGAAGAAACATCCCAGGCAGGAGGCTGTACCAGAGGCATAAAATGTTTTCATGTTTCAGACACTAGAATTTGGGTAAAGTTTAAGCCAAAGTAAAGTTAACAAAGCTCTCTTCCTCTGGGGATGGGTGGCTGCAACCAGGCACGAAACCAGTATTTTTTTTTCTGGGTCTAAAGAAAGTGGGGATCCTTTATGCCTGATCCAAGGAATAACCCAAATCTTAGGACCAATCTGGTTTCTCCTCCATGTCCCTGCCATTCTCCCCCCACAATTAAACAAGCATTATTGAGGCACCCACTTTAAAGAGTCGGCTCTTAGATACTTCAGGTAAGTAGGATAGGGTGTTTTTTGTTCTCAGTGAGGCTACTGGCAAGAACAAGTGCATCAGACTCTTGAAAACCTCTCCAAAGTAACAGGAAGAGGTAAAGGACAGACTGCTGAAACTGCTTCTGCTAAAGCTCTGAGAAGGGTGGAGGGGAGCGAGAGAGGGGGGGGGGCAGGTGAGGGGGGAGCAAGAAGTGGCACATGCCTTACTTCTTACTGACCAAATGGTGAGATGAGATGAAAGACCAAATCATCTAAAACTCATTTTCTTTACCTGAGTCTGGCATAGCTCAGTCCAAAGTTTGGGGAACAGTGCAAGATGAAGTGGCAAACCTTCATAGGCAACTAGGACACCTAATATTTGAAAAGAAATCAGAACAGGTTATAATTATAAATAATACTACTGAGGTATTCAACTCGGTAGGTACAATTCTATAGGTATTTCTAGTCATAACTATGAATCTTTTTACATGTTTGAGAAATACACAGAATACTTAAAGGGGAAGAATTCATTCCAGTGCTTTAACCAGTGAAATAATTTAGAACGCAGCATACTATGACTGAATTTATTCACATTCCACACCTCATTCCCAGCAGGATCTGAGGTAACTTAAACCAATTCTGCTTTTTAAGTATTAGAACTTTATCTGGGACAATTTAATACGGGTTATTGAAAGTGGTTCTAAAGCTTTCTTGGATAAAGGTATCACTCTGTATATTAGGTAATTTTCACTGACTAGCTAAGCTTAGAGGGGAAGGAAGGACAAGTTAAAAAGAGGAAGCAGAGAATTAGAAGTACTGTTCCTTCCTCTTTTACCTTGTTTCTCCCAAAACAGGGAGAATTATCTTTATGGTGGATTTACCGAAACACTGCTCTTGAGTCTAATAGCTTCTTAGCCTCGTCCCCAAGCTCTTCTGGGTGGACCTTTCTTGGCTGAATGTCAGTATTCTATCTGGAACCTCTACTGTTTTTAACCTTTCCTCTTCCTATTCCAAATGTCAAGTATATCTCTAAGAAATGCATTCCCCTACCCTCTGCCCTCCTACCTCTCAAACCACAGAAGTTGCTATACTACAGTTGTAAGTAAATTTCCCATTCTCCACACTCACTTCCAGCGAAATTATGATGATGGAAAGGGAGGAATATAATAAAAACTATCCTCCCTCCAGGTAAGAAAAAATTATGACTTAGACGTGAAGTCACCAAACTTTTTCTGTAAAGGGCCAAACAGTAAATATTTTAGTCTTTGTGCCAAATGATCTCTGTTGCAACTAATCAATTCTGTAGAGGCAGTAGAAAAGCAGCCAAAGACAACACTAGATTAATGGATGTGGCTATCTTTAAATAAAATTTAAGAATACTGAAATTTGAATCACAGGTAATTTTTGTGTGTCACAGAATATTTAGAATAACCTAGTATTTTTTTTAAAAACCCTCCTTAGCATGCAAGTAAACTCAATGGTTATACAAAACCAGGCAGCTTGCAGGCTATTATTGTTTGTCAACCTCTGGGTTGGACCAAGGATTCAAGAAAATCTTAAGACAGGAAAGTCTTATCAGTCATCTGATTGAGTCATCCAAGGATGCCAAGATATCCTTTGTGGGTAAGTCTATTTACTATATTCCTGTCAAGATTAATCCCTTTGTAGAGAGACCCCTCCCCCCCACCCAAGGAAACTATGCACCATTCTCCTTTATCCTAACCTAATCTAGCTGAGCAAATGAAGGCATGTCATCAAAATTGTTGGGTACTGGGAAGAGTTTCTATGCCCCTATGTTCCTGCATCGTAATTACCCATAAAAGTAGACCAAGGGTTGGCAAACTCTGGCTTGCAGGCCAAGTCTGGTCCACAGCCTGTCTTTATATGGCCATGTGAGCTAAGAAGGGCTTTTGTATTTTTAAAGGATTGTAAAAAGAACAGTGAAACAAAGAGTAATATATGACACAAACCATACATATGGAGCAAAATACGCCCTTTGCAGAGAGTCTGCCAACCCCTGAACTAGAGGCTGCCCTGACCTCTCAGGTGAAAATAGACTGCACATTATAATTTAAGTTTCTCTAGTCTTTACACCTTTTCCTCAATTATTCCTCAAAATATAATCTTTATTTCTATTGTCTACAACTACCTAAAAGCCAGCACTACCAAAACAAACAAAAAAACCCACAGACGATTTCTATAAGATCACTTCCAAACAATAACCCGATCCTAGTATCTTTATTTTACAACAGGAGATGGAAATAAATACATGCTGGCATCTAGTGTGCTAGGTGTGTCAGACAATTACATTTAATTTTCTCATCAACTTTGGGAGGCATTGTTTTTTTCTCATTTCCCCTTTTCTCAATGAAGATATCAGACTTAGAGAGATTATGTAATCTGCTCAGGTTCATTCCAAAAGCCAGTGAGCAAAAACATCTATCCCAGGCAAACTTGATTCTGAAGCCTGTAATCTTCTCAGTAATCAGTGTTTTCCCAAACTTCAGTCATTCATATCACTTTCATTATTGTTTTCATATCTGTCCATCACCTGTTCTGTTTAATTAGTATTGTTGTTTAGATTCACTTAGGGAAACTAATACATTAACCTTGGGCAACATAATATCTAGGAAGTCACAAATTTGGTATACTAGTTATATATTTCTGTGACACAGTAAGACCCATACATATTTATAAATATAAAATTATTTTCCATGGACCATCTTATACACTACACTCTGGAAAACACTGCCACCCATGGTGAGTCAAAGATCTCTCTCTCACAGTCCTATTTCCTCTCTGAGTTGCACCTCCTTTGGAAGGAGGGCCATTCCTTCAGAGCAACACAGTTTCAGTTTCTTTCTAGCATTTTCACAAAGCACTGAGGATCAGGTGCATTTTGGCTCTATGACTCAAGGTAGAGGCCAATGCCATGTTACTCCACACATTTCTCCAATACCTTCTGGAATGTCTTACTGGGTACAAAGCACAGAGAGATGCAATCAAGGCACACGTCCAAGCCTTGTCTCAGTAAACAGGACCGGCAGGCCTAAGACATACAGGATTTTGCCCACTTAGCTTTCTTCATCCTGTGACTTCAGACATCCTCAATGGGTTCTTACCCCAACCCATCCACAAAGGAACTAATATACAATAATCAAAAACTATCCCAAATACCTTTTCCTCATTAGTAACACTTTATACTGTAGATGCTACTAGGTGTGTTATTAAAAATCTTCTCGGGTGCCTGGGTGGCTCAGTGGGTCAAAGCCTCTGCTTTCGGCTCAGGTCATGATCTCAGGGTCCTAGGATCGAGGCCCGCATCGGGCTCCCTGCTCAGTGGGGAGCCTGCTTCCCCCTCTCTCTCTCTGCCTGCCTCTCTGCCTCCTCGTGATCTCTCTCCCTCTGTGAAATAAAATCTTTAAAAAAAAAAATCTTCTAAAATATGTTTTTGTAGGTAATATGGTAATTCAGATGATTGCTGTGAGCATGAAATCTTTTCTATGTATATGTCTTAGTTTAGGGTGTCTCCTATCTGAACTGTATTAGGATTGTCTGGTTTTCTATAGGAGTGGCCAGCCATCCAAGGATTATCCATGGGAAGTGGTAGCTCTTGCCAATGGACGAAAGCCCACAGCTAATGCTCCACTATGGGACTGAATCATCAAGATATCTTAGCCTAAGAATATCACGCATTTGATTCTTCTAAGTCCCCTCGTTCTTACTTATAGCCACTAAGCAACCAACTGCTACTTGGCTTCCCATGTAGGTTACTAGAAAAAAAACTGCCGGCCCTACCATGGAATATTCAGATGCTTATGTAAGTTCTTCCTCTTTGTAAATTAACAGACTGGTAATCAACTGCTAAATTATAAATATATCTATTAAGTGTAATTACTAAGTTTTAGCCTAGGATAAATGGATCTGCCCTTGTTGGACTAATAGAAGCTGCCTTCTGATATGCACTGAATGGCTGGTATATTCATTCACCTTAAAAAGTCTTTTGGAAAACAGCTAACCAATTCTTTCCAAATCAGTACCATCTTGAGATCAAAAAAAGGAAAGGATGAGCCAGAGCTGTGCTTTTTTATAATCTGAATTTCTAATTTGTTTACTTTTACCAACTATCTTAATTTTTTTAATTCTGGAGATTTTGAAGATTTCAGATTTTTAGGTATACCATGTTGCTTGCAAAAATTCCCTTTTACTATTTTTACTTTCATTTATTAATGCATTCTGAAAAGTCAAAAGCAATGTTAAATAGTAAAGGTTAGAGATTGTTTTATCTCTGAAAATGAAAATTATTTATATTAAATGATGAAATCTAGAAATCTGCCATTTTGTTTTACTTGAGCATCTCAATGTTAATTTTACACATGTATGGTACCTTTAAAAATTATGCGAGAGTTTGTAGTACCGTTTCCTAGACTTACTAAAAATTTTGTTTCCCTTCCCCAATACAAATTATCATTGCAAATAATTTACAACTTACAGTCATTTAACATAGACCTTGACCCATAATTTTATCTATACATAGTTGAGAGCATAATCCCCTAGGTTTTGTGTGTTTTGTTTTTTTTCACATGTACTAAGTGATTTTTCCTATTGTTCTAAGACTGTGGTCACATTCTGCATATTGTTTTTCAATTTGCTTTTTCTCATGTACTCCAAAAGTCATCTCCTATTCCTATTTTTATTTTAAAGTCCTATATATAATACAAACTACTTAAAGAGTGTATGATAAAACTCCAGATTTACTTAACTAAGCTCCTAAAGTTGTTTCCCGTTTTCCCCCAATACAAACGGAATGAAAAAAAATACCCTATGTATGTTTTTGGACACTTTTGTGAGTAAAGTAGGGTAGATTCTTAGATCTGGTACTGCGGCATCAAGGGCTATGAACAATCTACACTAATAATGCTAATATTCGTCCCCGAACTGACTCCATTATAACATCTTTTCTTTTGCCAAACTGTTTATGTATACCACTGAAACTTTATCTCATAGTTGGAAAAAAAAAATGAGAGGAAAGAGAAATCATCATTAGTAAGGTAGGGCAACGCCTCATATGGTTGCCAAACATTTACTTGTTTTGTATGTGTAAAGGAGTTGCTTGTTGATGTCCTTTACTTACTAATGATCTTTCCCATTTCACTGAATCCTAAAAACTCTTCGTATATTGCCGATACTAGCTATTTATCTATTAAGAATGTAAATATTTTTCCCATTAGCTGTCTTTAATCGGTTTTCAACATGTAGTATTTTCAGTTTTTATGTTGCCAAAAATTTTTTATTTGTTTATGGGTTTTACATCCTGCTTAACATAGTCTTTCAAATTGGAAGGTGCTATCCGTATGATTCTATATTTTTAATATTGTTATGATTTTATTCTTCACAATTAAATATTTAATTCTTCTGTAATCTATTTTAGTCTAAGTAGTGAAGTAGATATTAAAGTTTGCCCCTTCTCTCCTTAGAGAGTTGATTCTCTCAATACCATACTACCTCCACAGGTCTGATAGGTCATCTCTATTGTCTTCAAATTCCTCAAGCTATATGCAAACAATGAATCATGGAACACGATATCAAAAACTAATGACGAACTGTATGGTGACTAACATAACAAAATAAAAAAAAATTCCTCATATATCCTTATGTTTCTCTGTAGGTTGTTGTCTATGTATGTTTTTCTGCCTATGTATTTCTATATCTACATTACGTAGTTTTAAACAGTATGGTTTACTTTTATGTAACAAAGGAGAGAAAATAAACCTGTATTTGCTGTTCTGATGCAAAAAAAAAAAATTAAAAAATTAATGAAAGGGGGGGCAGACCTGTGAGTGATACGGTGATGTGTATACCCTTTTGCTATTTTGAATTATAAATTACGTGTATGTGGTAAATTCTAAAAAGTAACATTAAAAATTACTGATCTTTATTAAGTATTTTAGAAATTAATAGTGCCAAACCCTCTTATTATTCTTTTTTAGAATTTTTTGGGCTAAACTCTATTTTTAAATTCTCAAAATACTGTAGCTTCAGACACACCATTATTTCACATGGTAGTCCGTTGCTTTATTCACTCTCCCAAAATTCTGCCCCCCACTTCACTGTCTTCCCTAACCCCATGCTTGACTACCCTCACTTCAAAAGTACCCCAGCTAATTAGTACCTGCAACTCTAATATGCAATTATTACATAATCCCTTTTTACCTTCTAACAAATTTTAAAATCTGCTCAGCTGCCCATATAACAATTACCACAAAGACTTTTCTCAAAACTGGAAGTGACCTGCAGTCCAAGTCTTGAGACAATCCCACCTGTGGTCACAATATTCTGGCCCTTCAACCATCTAACTTTGAGGCTTAAATGATTAAGGACATAACCAATTTAAATTTACCTTTCCCTCTCCTTATTGTCAAATTTAATTTCCTGAAGAAATTACACAAATTAGAACTCCTTAGCAACTCTCTGCTCTTCATTACAGCCATTCATGTGGACTTTATTTTAAGCTCTTTCCTACATGCCTCTCCCTGGAAATAATCGTTTCAGCTGAAAATGGGAGTTAACTTTTAAACACTGGGACATACTCTTTTCATTCAGATGAGGCATAAGGAAAGGACTGCTTTTAGGTCTTTGTTAAAATAATGTCTAGGGCGCCTGGGTGGCTCAGTGGGTTAAAGCCGCTGCCTTCGGCTCAGGTCATAATCCCAGGGTCCTGGGATCGAGGCCCACATCGGGCTCTCTGCTCGGCAGGGAGCCTGCTTCCTCCTCTCTTTCTGCCTGCCTCTCTGCCTAGTTGTGATCTGATCTCTCTCTCTCTCTGTGTCAAATAAATAAATAAAATCTTTAAAAAAAAATAATGTCTAATTTTCTGCATTAATTAAGATATAATAACCATGAGTTCCAGGGAAGTTGGCAGAGGAGGAGGATCTAATAAAAATACATAAATGAATGAATGAATTTAAAAGAAAAAGATATAACCCTGAAAATTTTCTTTTCCTGCTTAATTAGTGAAGGCTTTGGTTTCTACTCAATATACCCACCAGTCACATCTGGCTTAGTTAAATAAAAATTCAGTTCCTTAAATCACATTTCAAGTTCTCAACACTCACATATGGCTTCTGGCTATCATACTGTGGACAATGATGCAGTTGGGAGAATTTTTCCATCCTCACAGAAAGTTCTATAGAATAGTGCTTTATGTAGCAAACTAAACACTAGGAGGCAGCTTCATAGTACTTCATGGTTACAAGAGGAATGTAAGTATAAAATATGATGAAAGTTGATTCAGCTAATGTTGAAGGCTAAGTGTATGTCCTTTCCCTTTCCCTCCCCCCCTCCTTCTCTCCTCCATATTTAATTTTCCTGAAACTGTTTTTGTATCGATGAGGAAGACAGTCCCAAAGAGGGTAGAAAATCACTATTTGATGAGAGCTGTTCAAGCAGCTCAAACAGCTCACATAACTTCTGGTATAAACCACATGAACACGATTACCAAGAACTTTCCTTAAGGTCAGCATTTTAATAAGTCCCCCTCCTTATCTGGGAATAAGGCTGGGTTACTAGAATTCCTGGACATTTTCTTACATTTGATCACTGCCACCGCTAGGTTTTCGTTTTTTACCAAGTGCCATGACCAAACTGTGTAATCATGAAATGGCCAATCTCAGTATTGTGCTGCCCTACCCAACCACCCCCACTTGGCAATTCAGCCACATGTGTATAAAACCAGCTAATGATAACAGGTGGAAGGAACGACCTTTCAAATGTGAAGACACTCTAATCACTTACCAATAAGATGGGTTTTCTGAAGAGGAATTATCCCTGACAGCTGTTACCACTTCCTTCTTCTCCGATAATGAAACCTAAGGTATGTTCACATCTTTTGCCCTACTTAAAAATGGATCAAAACCTTTTCCATAGAAGAAAGGGTTGGGATTGAGGAAGAGCACAAGGGGGAGTTCTAGAGTATGGCAATATTCTGTTTTTTGACCTGGGTGGTTCCACGAGCACTTCACTTCCTATGCTCTGAAACAAAACTATAGAACACTGGGAAAGAATCCTGGGTCATCCCTGAAGAAGTAAGACTCACAGAAAACAGACAGCTGGGAACTCTGGAGGTCCTGAGATAAGGGACATGTCCTCCAAAGGCTTATCAGCTAGAAAAAGTCACCCAAAGGGAGCAATTCTCTTATAGATCTCAAGCACATCCTTGAATAATTTGCATTTTTTTCCCTTTTAAAATTCCTGGTTTTATTTTCTATTTCTCACATCTTTCTTTTCAAATTTGCTTTCTTATTCACCTCTCTACTTCATGAGACTTACCTCCTAATTTACTCATATATGCACCTCTGCTTCACCCTGGCAAGCCCACTCAGTTTGCTCTTGGCATTGCCAGCTCCAAAGTACAGCTGGCACTATAGATCTCATCTTATCCCCAAGATCAGGGCTGGGAAAGTCCACCTCTCTAAGCATGGCTCCCTAAGCAGAGTAGTTTTTGGTTTTTGTTTTTAAATTCTGCTGGGCAAATGGAGGAGGACTTGGGCTTCTATGTGCAAAAGTGATCAGCCCTACTCCACTCCTTTATAGGCCAGCTGAAACTCTGGGCAGAACTATTCAATGGAAACCAGTAAGTTGGTGTTTTCTTAATAAAAATAAAAATGTTCCCAAGGATAATTAGTATTTTTAAACAGTCACTTTAAAAAAGAAAAAAAGAATCGTCTCATTTTTGTCTCCCCTTCCTGAGTGGCTAGGGGCTTAAAATAATTCAGTGGAATTTACTGCTCATCTTTTATACTTACTCAGCTTAACTAATGTTTCAGTAAATTTTTCACAGTTGATTGCAACTCGGCATAATAGATGGATGAATTGATGATAAGAAAAGAAGTAGTCTAGCAGCATACGATCATAAACGTCATCTTTGCCCTGAAGGTTAAAGATGATAAAATGGGTTGCACTTAAATTGTATAATAAATTAAAGAGCATATTTTGTGCAAATGTAATAAGTTTAACTAAAAAGCTGATTAAATATTTAAATTCTATAAGAACCTAGTTTTAAATTCCAAGTTTCTAGTAATGTTAAGATCTTAATTGTCACAAGTTTATTTTCAGTGTGCAAATGCTATCAATTAAAATTACCCATTATTTCTATATACTTTAATCAAGTAAAATTACTGTAGGATTTTAAAATGTGATACTTTAGTTCTATAGACATCATCAAGAAGAGGTGAATTAAATTTGATTTTGAAATAGATTTCAAATGATTTCTGTAATGGCTATTACAGTTTATTATTTTTAATGTTTTATAAGTATATTTAAGATCCAAAGATGGTGGGCAAGGGAGAGTGTGAATGAAGTGGGGTGAAGAAAGATAAAGGGGAAAAATTGTTTAAAAAGTTGAAACTGAGATAAATTATCTTGTATCAATGTACCTTCTCTCGGTAATTTAGAATTAGCATTATTTTAGGATACGCATTAGAAAAGAAGAATCCGACTACAAATGATGATAAATCTATCAATCAATGATATTAAGCCTAGGTCAAAGGATTAGAATTAAAGGGCAGTGAAAGAAGTCATTGATTATATGGCCAAATTTAAACAATAGTAAATACCTAACTTGACTTTTCAGGTTTAGATATATGACTCAGTTATAATTTAGCCTAGTGGGAAATACTACTAAGACTTTCTATTAGGGTGTTTTTTTGAGGGATGAAAAAACTTACTACTTGTGCTTACTGTTGATTTTGCAAATACTCAACCAACATTTCAGAGCACTAAAAGGAAAAAATCCAAATGAGTCTAATCTTCTTAGGATCCACAAAATGGTCATTTAAGTCTAATATAACTGCCAGAGGGGAAATTTCAAATTACTGTGTACTATAGAAACATGGTTTTCCTGGCATCCCAACATACCTTACTGGTTTCCACCATTGTGGGCAAGAGGCACATATTGAGTTCAGGGCGCGGAGGCCGAATATTGCTTTTCCCTCCTATTAGCTTGATATTTTCTCGACAAGGGAAATAAGGTCCAAGAGACACTAAGACATTAAAAGTGTACAATAAGAATAAATGGAAAAAATAAATCTCCATGCTTCAGTGTGCAGAAAGATTAAATGCCAACCACATTCAAGTACTGTGCTAAATGAATACATACTTGGTATATTACTGTGATGATAAGTACAATGGTTGTGTTGTAGAAATGGAACCAGAGTATGAAGAAAGTCATGAGGACTCAAAAGCACAAGTTCCTTGAGGACATCTGAAAACATAAACACAGTATGAGTATTAAAAAGCTGGAAGATACCTAACTTGCTTCTTTCAGACTCACAAATCCTGTTATGGTGACTAACTGCAGTATGGCAGGTGAAAAGGTTTAATGAGTCTAAAAAACTGTTTTAGCTGCTGACACTGGGAGAAATTCTATCTGATGCTCAATCAAATCTAGATCAACAGTTATCAAAATACAGTCATCATTTAGAAACCAAAGTTTAAAACTATTTATTTGTATTTTATTTATCCAAGAGAAGCATTATGGAGAAGTACACTAAGGGAAATATTTAATGCACATTGATGACTGTCTTCGTAAAATTAACCAAAACAACTTAAGACAGAAATCTAAGGCTCAAAGTTCTTCGGATCTAAAACATAATCCTTAGTCTACTTTTAATGTTTCATGAGGCTAGCTCGCCTGATGTTCATCCCCTAATCACACAGAAGTAAAGCTTGTGATGGCAGGCTACTGGCAATCAGAGGTTACCGAAGTACAGGCCAGTAATTCCACAGAACATCAGGTCAATGCTTGCCAAAATTGACTGCTTATATGTGAGAGCCAGTTATTGTCATTTTAAGAAACTAGAAATAAACAGTTACAGTCTCTAAAGACAATTTTTAAAAAATGGCTTCTACGCTAGTAAAAAAATACAATATGAATTTAAAATGGGGGGTCCTTTAACAGGCAAAAATTACTTTATTATAAATATGTAATCAATAAAAAAGTAAAATACTTGGGAGTCTAAGAACCAAGTATTACAAACAAGTATCTTTAGGTAAAGAACAGGCAGTAAAATAATCTTCCCAACCCTTTATGGTATCAGCTCTCTTCTGCAGAACATTTGCATGATCCTCACTTACATAGGACCATAAGATTTCAGAGCTGGAAGAGATCTAGAGATAACCTAAGGTCAAAGAGCCCAGATATATTACATGACATGCCTGTGATCATATAACGTAATTACTGGCATGTTGAGAAATGTAACTAGATATTCTAGAACCTGCTGGCCAGTGTGAGTTACAGATAAAAAGTATAAATGTCTTCCAAACCCTGCAGAAACAACATCCTACAAAGAATATTCATCCATTAGGTTTTTACACAGATATAGTTTCCAAATGACTTACCTATACAGGCATTTCTAAGTTCTGGAGGACTATAGGAATTGAGAAGAGTTAACAGTTTATGGGCAAATTCAATTCGCTCCTGCCACTGAATTAATGCTTGTTTCACATCTGCAAATACAAAAGCATACATAAATATGCCACTTGAGTTCAAACTTCCTCACAATTATTTTCTATTTTTATCTACAGAATACTGACACTAAGAAAATCAAATTAATAACATAAACATCTTTGGTGAAATCTAAGTGGTCATTTTCATGAGATGACTACTATTGTGAAACGTGCTAGATTTCTTAAAACGTGTATTTTAGGGATGAACATGTTTGTTTTCTAGAAATTTATGTGAAGTTCAGAGTTCACATGCAATTTTACAGGGACACAAGAGATAGGTTTTACAGTTTTTTCTCTTGAAACTAAAAATGATCTAATGTAAGCCATGGAGGTTTTCAGTTGGAAAACCTTTACAAAATATCCATTTTGTTACTGTGCTTCAAAGTGTTTTCCAGTCTCTTAAATCTTAACACTTCTAGAATGCTTGCACATTTTTCAGGTAGGCAAAAGAGATTAAACAAGAGCGCTCCAGCCTAATATCAGGTCATGATGAACATGTCCTGATAGTTAGTCAGCATTAGCCCCACCTTCTGTACATAAACCAGAGATAAAGACAAATTCTCTGAAGGATATGCTTTGAAATCCTTATTTCACTCTTTAAATGTTGACAGTAACAAAAATAAGAAGTAGGAATGACCAAACCTTTTCTCTGAAGATACGGGCGTGTAGACTTCAAAACCGAAAGGAATATTGACAGAAGTTCTACTAAGTCTCCAGTCACATGGCAAGCTGTGGCTTCATGGTACATCATGTGCAGTGTGTTGAAAGACTACAAGTGATTTTAAAAAATGGAAAATTTCATTTCATTTTTACTTTACTGAGCCACAAAATGTAGTATTCATCTTTTATGACAGATGTTTTCAGACTTTGTGTGCAGATGTGCACAAAGCAAATGTATTCACTTTCTTCTACCTAAAAGTCAAATTCTCCCAAGCCAGCCTTTTAAAATACAAAACAGTGCTCACCTTCAGATAATATTCACCTAATATTTTATGCATACACTTTGATCTGAAGGAGTAATTTGTTTAATCAGTTTGTTTGTTTTTGGTTACTGTTTGGTCTAAGACCACAAGCCTTAGAAATTACAAAGCAGCAGGCAACAAGACTGGGTAGAATGGGTGACTGCTTTAACTTTCCAGGTCTTTGGAAAGAAAGACATCGGTGAAACGGTTGTCAAGAGTAAGCCTGAATGAGGAGAAAGAACTCCAAAAGAATTCCTTTAATCATATTGGCTTGTTAAATCTTTTATTCAAAATCCTTAGTTTTTTCCTACTTCATTCTATACAAAGGCTTTTTTCTAATCTTCTCGAATCAGTTCCCTATAATCTATATACTATCCACAATACAAAGTTCAAAATCCACAGTCTAGAATCAGTGGCAGCAAATAATCTGAACAATGTACTACTTGTACGGCATTTAACCTGTAAGCTGTGAGGATAGGAACCATGTCTGTCTTATTCACTGCTCTATCCCCAGTGCCTAGCCCAATGCCTGGAATAGAGTAGATATTCAAACACCTACTGAACGTGACAATGAAATTCACACTATCTTTCACATACTGTTCTAGCTAAATAGAAATACTTGACATTTTTCAAATATGACAATACTCTTGCCTCTGCTGACCAAGTCATTTATCTAAATGCTCTCCCACTTATCTTTATAAGTCCAAATTCTTCGAAGTATGGTTTCAAACATGTTGTATTCCTATTCTATAGTATCACTAGATAGTATAGAAAACCATCCTACCTCTTACCTCTTACTTCTTCTCATGTACATTTGGTATAATATCTTTTGTCTTCTCTCCTTTATTAGACTAAGGGTAAAATGCACCTCTATGGCTTTAAAGTCATCTCACAGTTTGTGGATTTTCAAGAATTGTGGGAAGAATGAAGAGGTGATTTTAATCACCTGTAACAGACTCAATGGCTTCCTCTCATGAGGCTAATCTCAGTTTCTTAACTATCAAATAAGTGAGCTCTTGAGAAATTATGTCAGTGATTAGATCATATGAATTTCATCTGTTTCTGCCCTTACAAATGGAATGAATAAAACCAGTCTATTTCCAGTGGTTATTCTAAATACAAAAGAAGAAGAAAAGTATGGAATTACTACGGACAAAGAAAACAGCAACCTAAAAACTATTACCTAATAATCATTCTTGGAATATAAATGAACACTAACTGATCTATATAATCAAAATCCAGACACCTATAAAACAGTCTAGTATAAACTCTAAATATCCACACACAAAGTCTTAGTAAGAACATTAAAATTAACTATATCAATAGTAAAATGAAATAAAATATTTACCTCAGTCATCAGGATCAACCCTCGATTAAATACAACAAGAAGTCTATCTTCATCAGATTCTAATAGTATTCTGAAGGCACTAGAAGAATACAAAAAATCCAGGTTGAGAACTCTGAATCAGAATGGAAGACTTAGGTGATTAAAAAAAAAGACAGAAGATAAGTGTAATTTAGGCTTTTTTCTACCTATAGGAGAGAGACTGCTATATCTGCTTCCTAGTCATGTAATAAAAGGAGTTAATATTAAGAAATCCTCTATGTAACATGGAGAAAGGTTATGTCTATTAGTATCTAGTCCACAATTCGATGATAGAAGAGAGGTATCATGGGAATATTTTTAAAGTTTCAGTATAAACAATGCTTATTTTTATAATGGGTTTATCTTCTAGATTAAGTTCTGGATAATAACAAAATACATTATACTATCCAAGCACTTGTCAGCTGGTTCTTGGGAAGAAAGAGAAACATGAGGGGAAAAACATTAAATACATTTTGGTCTTGAAAATAATTTATGTGGTAACTATCGAAAGTATTGGTATTGCTTTTGTTAATAGACCTAATTTCATTATTAGGTACTGGAAACTGCAGCTACATGTAGTACAGCTGGAATCTATTTCAGTTAGATTTTTTTTTTTTTTAAGATTTTATTTATTTATTTGATAGAGAGATAGAGAGCACAAGTGGGCAGAGTGCCAGGCAGAGGGAAAGGGAGAAGCAGGGTCCCCGCTGAGCAGGGAGCCCGATGAGGGGCTCGATTCCAGTACCCTGGGACCATGACCTGAGCTGAAGGCAACTGCTTAACTGACTGAGCCACCCAGGTGCCCCTAGTTAGATGTTTTTGTTTTTTTTTTTTTTTAAGATTTTATTTATTTATTTCACAGAGGGAGAGAGAGCACAAGTAGGCAGAGAGAGAGGAGAAAGCAGGCTCCCTGCTGAGCATGGAGCCCGATGCGGGCCTCTATCCCAGGACCCTGAGATCATGACCTGAGCCGAAGGCAGAGGCTTTAACCCACTGAGGCACCCAGGCGCCCTAGTTAGATGTTTTCTTCCCTTTTTTTTCAAAAAATAATTAAGATGAACATTGGGGAGGGTATGTGCTATGGTGAGGAGAAAAAAAAAAAAAAAGAAAAAAGCTCAGGTTGTTTTTTTTGGTTTTTTTTGAGAATAGCTTTAAGTAGCAAACCTTGGAAACACAAGGTATTCCAAATTAATGCAAAATTTTAAGAGACTTCCTTTAAAGACCCGGCAAAAGCACAGTTAATTCATTTCTCTAACAAAGATTCAAATTTGAAAGTTTTCTGAAGAAGAAAATCTGAACTAACCTTATCTTGGGTTAAGCATAAAATACTGTAATTTTCAAGGAAGTACTGCCCAAAAATGTGTGCCTAATAAAGGACATTACCTCCAAGTCGTAGATGTAATATATAGAAGCACTTTAAGAAATTAACCTGGCCTTTATTTCCACAGTTAAAGGGAATTATATGTAATTTCTTGTAGAGTTCCTTTATAGACATTCAATAATTTCTATAGCTCTGAACAATTATAAAGCTGATGTTTTGTTATTCTGGCTAATTCCTACAGTTAAAAAAGACAGATAAATCTGGGCTAAAGAGAATGAAAAACATATTAATAGTAAGTTTCATCCAAAGATGGAGAAAGTTGTTCCTGGAGGCCTCTAGAATTGAACTATCCAAGTATAAGATAGGATGAATCATAAGCAAGAAGAGGATTCAAGCTTTAGGTATACGATTGTACATTAGGATTCCTTCCAACCATAATTCTATGATACTGATAAAACACATATAAACAATCCAAAATCACACCTTAAAAACAAAAGCCGTTCAAAAGTAGCTCATTAATTTTTAAAAGATAAATTCTTCCAAGGTGACTGAATGCAAAAATGCTTCCCTAATCACCTTAAAGAACTGGTAAACTTGCAGTTATAAATAATTTAATTATAACTCTTTAAGTCAAAAAGATGGTCCCCATTCCCTCACTTGGAAAAACAAATTCAAAAGAACACCAAAAAACACCCTTTTACCTTATTAAAGTAGTCCAGCAGGAGCGGCCATCTAAACAACGTAAGTAACAACTTATGGTTGTTTTCTTAAACTGTTTAATATCTTCTAATTCTTCTTCTCTCATATCTGGCCTTTGAGCTATAAACAGCTGCATCAGGTTAAATAGTTCTTCTACTGCCTAAAAAGGACAAATAAACATCATGGTGATCTTTTAACCCTACAGTTCAGAATGTTTGCTTCTCATTTCTGAATGTTATGCCCACTAGCCAGCTCTTAATATTATACAAATGAAATCAGATTACACTACCATTCAAGAATAGTTATAAATTTAGCAATAGATTATATTTTAAAAATTTTATGTATTATTCACTAAAAGTAATAAAATTTTCAGAAAAAATTTTTCATTTTTAGTCTTAATACTGTTTATTAAAGCACAAGCTTTGTAACTTCAAATGGGTGTCCTGATACACTACACCAATCCTTTGCCCGTTTCTTTAATGAGAAATCACGACGTCCTCAGAAAATTTTACATCCCTCATTTACATTTAAATCAATACCATTTCTAAGAAAACCCTTTGTGCTAATATTTGGAATGCTCTTTCTAGACTGATGAATGGTTAGTTCAAATTATCTGATGGATGAAATGTGGGAACTAATATTTAAGTAAAATCACTAGCTGTGGGTTTATAAACTCGTTTAGCATGGGCATAAAACCCCCAACTCCATAATTTTCATGGCAAAAATTGATTAAGCACCATTTTCATGAAAATCTCCAATACTTAAGCTCTATAATAAAAGATATGTTTTACTGATGTCAGGAAACATTATCAGATAAATATTCTAACTCCCCTAACACTCATCAAAGGTATATTTAACTGTGGACATCATGTTTAGTAACTAAGTCAAATATTATTTATGTGAATGTGATCAAGAAAATCCACTACATCATGATAAATCCTATCCTGACTCCTTCGAGGTTAGGCAGACTCTCACATTTGCTTCCTTCTGTCTTACAGCCTTCACTTTGAACTCTTTTGGTACTTAACATACTCACTTTCTTTCCTCTATTCTAGGCATTCTAAATTTCCTGGCTGGAAATTAGGTTATTCCTTCTGGGTGAGAACAATTTACTACATCATATCCGAAGGACAAGAAAGGTCCTTTCTTTCTTTCTTTCTTTTTTTAAATATTTATTTATTTATTTATTTATTTATTTATTTGACAGAGAGAGAGAGGGAGAGAGAGCACAAGCAGGGGGAGCAGGAAAAGCAGGCTCCTTGCTGAGCAGGGAGCCCCAATCCCAGAACCCAGAGATCATGACCTGAGCTGACAGCAGATGCTTAACTGACTGAGCCACCCAGGTACCCTGGAAAGGTTTTTTCTTCAACAGGAAAAAAGTATTGTATACAATTCAAGGACACCAATAATTAAAATATTCTCCATCATGTTCATTTGATTAAACTCTTAACACTGGAGTTTGAGCTTGAAATAGCCCCACTCCCACCATCTCCCATTTAGCAAAATACTTCTCACATTTGCAGTTTGTAGCCTCTAGGTTAAAAGCGTTCTGCACTCTCCTTCCAACCCCTTCTCTAGATCTATATCCTCTTGGTGTAATTTTCAGTTTACAACAGAGAGTTAAGAAGCAACAGTAAAAAAGAAATATCCAGGAATGACAACCATATGTGAAGGGAGAAAGTTTTAATATGAAACCTACAAAAAGTCTGCAGAAAAAAAGGAATCAGATTTAGACTGCATATATTTGTATCCTGATAAAGCCCTTATCCATTTCATTCACCTGAATGTAGTGTGAGAAATCTACATTCTAGGGAATACTATAGCTAAGATAAAAATACTGTCTACCTCACAGCTTAGAACAGCATGTGGATCTTAACGATAAATATCTAAACAGTAAATACTTCCCTAAAACCATACCACAAAGCTGACTTTTTTCATTAGGTACATATAAAAGACATTTACAAAAATACAAATGAAAATAGCTAAGTTCAGGGGCGCCTGGGTGGCTGGTTAAGCGACTGTCTTTGGCTCAGATCATGATCCTGGGGTCCCAGCTCCATGGGGAGTCTGCTTCTCCCTCTGATCTTCTCCCCTCTCATGTGCTCTCTCTCAAATAAATAAAATCTTGAAAAGAAAATAGCTAAATTCAGAGATAAAATTTCAACATCAACCTAAGAAAAATTATCCATATTACTTATTTTATAGTAATATAGCATTTTATACACGTAGCCAAGAAAACAAATACACATTGAGTCCTTAAGAAAGAACAGCTCCCACAAGGGGGGAGAAATAGATTATTTCCAATCAATTTGAAGATACAGAGAGAATTATCAATTTTACTCACTCCAGGGTATTGGCTGGCATGTGGTGTAAGATTCTTAAAGGCCCATTGGATGTTCTGGTGAGAAGCAAGTTGTCGTGTGAATGCAGGAGACTGTTCACAGCAGAGCCTCAGGATGCCATAATAGGCTGGCAGCATCCCACGGTTAAAAAGCACCACATCCTGATCATCGTGGTCAGCAAGGATGTAATTGAAGGCAATGTTCTTGGTTACCACTGGGTTCTGAACAATAAGGCGGATATTCTCTGGACAGTCAGCACACACATTGTACCAAAATGAAAGCAAAGCCTGTTTATTGTGATTTGTAGCTATTGCTGGCTCAGAAAGTTTAGGCTGGAAAAGGTTCCACAAATCCATGAAATATGTGGAAAACATCAGCTTCTCAGTTTTGGAAATTAAACAGTAAGTCATAAAGCTAAAATAGGGCACTAGCTTTGTAGTGCCATGAACAGCAGCATCAACATAAAGTTTGGCTCTTGAGAGCAAACCAAGGAGCACGTTGTAGACCTGATGTAGGACTACTGTTGTGTCTGGACTGAGTGGAAGGTCACGGGTTGGGATGTGCAAAGACCTTGTTGACCGGAACATCTGGCGGAATGAATTGCTTGGTATAAGGGACACCAGAAGATAAGCTGCAGCTATAAAATGTAAAACAAAACTGTCAGATCCTTACATGATATAAAACAGACTGAAGAGCAGTCATTAAACACAAAGCCACTCTTCTCTTTAAAAACTAAAATGAATAAAAATTAAGGAACATGAACATTTCTTAATATCTTTCTGCCCTATCACTGGCCCCATAGAAAATCTCAAGGAATGATGAAAACAGACGCCTTCCATTTTGTTATTGCTATTTTTTAAGTGGCAACAATAACTACATTAATAAAAACAGTTTTAAACTTCTGTTAGCTTTCCCCAGATGTAGAATTTTCTACTTATTTGATCATTTCATTTCTTCTTAGGATATAATACGGTTTAACAGAAAGAACACAGCATTTGGAGCCAGAAGACCTAGCTAAGGCTGTCTGACATGATCAAATCATTCAATGTATTAGCATCTTTTCTTTTTCTTTACAAAATAAGGGTTAAGTTATTTTGTAATAATTTACAGATTAACAGTAAAATATAAAGTTATAAAGACAGAATGAAGTCTATTTTAAAGATTACATAAGATTAAATATATATTTGTGTGTGTGTCAATTACAGAATATTAACTTTGGAAAAACCTTTAAAATCTTCTAGGCTAAATTTGTAATTTAAAAATTTTTTCACTTAAGTATGGTTGACACACAATGTAATATTAGTTTCAGGTGTACAACATAGTGATTCAACTTCTCTATATGTTATGCTGTGCTCACCACAGTGTACAGCTACCATCTGTCACTACACAATACTATTACAATATCATTACCTATATTCCCCATGCTGTATCTTTTATCCCCATAATTTATTCATTCTATAACTGGTAGCTTCTAGGTTGACTCTGAACACAAAGAAAGCATCCCTTCTTTAACATACCTGGAAAATGTTATTAAGCATACAATTCTGAGAAGTAAATGACTCATTAGTTGAGTTCATCTGTAAAAACAGTGTGTGTGCAAGGCACTGAGCTAGGTACTTTAAAAATATTTCATTTAATCCTCACAATCATTCTGGAAATAGGTGATGTTAGTTGGAAAATCTGAATCTTAGAGAAGCAAAGACCAAAGTCACACAGATAAAGAGGTGGAGCTCAGATTTAGCCCTGGGAAACGGTAATGATGATGATGACAATGACAATAATGATAATGATCCAACAACAAGAATAGCTAACATTTATCAAAGGTTTATACTATTTAACACCATATCTTTGCTTAGGAGGCACTAATTTTACTATCCTCACTTTCACTTGGACTGAAAACAGTTAAGACTACACCCATGTTACACATCTTGAAACCCAGAGGAGCTAATGCTCCTAAATACAACCACCACAGAGCCTCCTCAAGGCCTCTAATGCCTTAGTTTAACTCTTTTCAATATACCTACTAATTCTGTCTCCCAGTCTTCTACCTATAATTCAATAATTTCCAATGTTCTGTTAAAGCAAATAAAGTCAGGGTTTCTAAAATTAATTATAACCTATTTTACAGATTTTAAAGTAAACTTTATGCAGCACTTTGTGCACAATCCTCCATTTCTACATATTTTTTCACCTATATATTTCTGTGGTTAGGCTCAATTTGGTATATGTTTCCAATATTAAAACTTGGCATTTTGGGGTCATTCTGACCAATCTTTGTATAAGCTGCTATTAAGAAAAGTAATTTGTGATTAGAAAAAACTTATTCAGTTTAAGTTATATACTTTTATCCCAAAGTTTTATTAGGAAAAAATTTCAAATGCGATGAAAGGTTCCAAGTGCTCTACCCAAAGACCACATAAATTCTACAATTAACATTTAATTTTCCTTTATTATATACCAAACCATCTATTTATTTAAGAGCTATCTGTTTCTAAATAAAAAATAAGTTCTGCTTGGGAGAAATTCAAAGCTTCTAGGAAGGTCAATATAGAAGAACAGACCACCTTGTTAAAAACTGCCTGGCTGACTAAAGAGTCCTTTCCATTTAGTCCTATACTACAGAGGATTTAGAACACATCTACCTCCATTTCTATATGGCAACTGTTCAACTACTTTATGACACTTATGTCTCTCTCTTCCTTTTTTTCTGTAAACTAAACATTCTAACGCATTGCTTAAAATTTTGTAGGATTTAATAGTATTTCTCAGTTTTTCTTCTATACCTATTACTATAATTCTTTATTGTTATATTGATTCTATTCAAATATTTGGGCTGTTTTTTTCCAAGTTACATTATATCAAAAGCACATTTTCACATTACCATAGTCTATTATAATTTTTGAATGATTCACTATAACTACTGCCCAACTGAACATCCCCAGTTTTTAATTTTTCACAGTCATAAATAATGCTACTTAAGCATCCATATATTAGATGACTTGCTTATATTGGAATCCTTGAAATGATATTACTGAATTTAAAAAGGCAAAGTATTTTGATGGATCTTGGTATGTATTATTAAACTGCTTTTCATAGGGTAATATTTACTTACAACTTCAATGTATGGGAATGCCATTTCCTCAGTTCGGTCATCAATATTAGATGTAACAGCTGAAAACTTTTTTTTTTTTGGTTCAGCATAGATTTTTTTTGTTTCATGGTCAGAGTCAGGACATGAATGCCAACCAGCATACGTGTCAGCACTTACAAGTTACTTACAAGTAACCCATTACTATGGGGTTACATAAACTGGCAGGAAAAATAAGCCTGTAAGTACCAAGGTCAATCCAGGTACCCATCAGAACAAGGTGTTTTTCCCCCAAAGAAACTATTTTAGAATAGGCAGAACAGACACAGTTCCCATATGCTCTTCTCCCCTCTTCTCCTGTTATTAATATTTACTGTCATTATAGTACAATTGTTTTAACTAAGGAAACAACACTCACACATTACTTTTAACTAAACTCCATACTTTAGATTTGATTAGTTTTGCCTTAATGTTTGTTTTTTTTTTCCTTAAGATTTTATTTATTTATTTGAGAGACAGAGAAAGAGAGCAGAGGGAAAGGAAGGAGACTTCCCGCTGAGCAGGAAGCCTGCTCAATCTCAGAGACTTGGGGCTCAATCTCAGGACCCCTGGGATCACGACCTGAGCCGAAGGCAGATGCTTAACTGACTGAGCCACCCAGGTGCCCCCTTCATGTTCTTTTATTGTGGCTCTAGGAACCCATCTAGGACATATTACATTTATCATCACATCTCCTCCTTAAGTTCCTCTTGGCTGTGACAGTTTCTCAGACTCTCCTTGTGTTTGGAAAAGCTGGACAGTTTAAAGGAGTACTTGGGTCAGGTATTTTTGAAGAATGTCCCTCAAGTTGAGTCTGTCTGATGTTTATCACTTTTAGACTCAAATGATAGGTTTTTGTAAGGAAGACCATACAGGTAAAGTGCTCTTTAAATCATATTACATCAAGGGTATCAAGGGTACACGCTATCAACACACATCAGTGATATTAAAAATAATCACCTTGCTGAGTTAATGTTTGTCAAATTGCTTTACTTAAAGTTACATTACCCACAAACTGTAACAAACTTTTTTTTTGTAACAAACTCAAACACAGAGAATAAACTGAGGGGTGATGGAGGGAAGTGGGTTGGGGATTGGCTATGGGGGATGCGCATTAAGGAGGGCACTTGATATGATCAGCACTGGGTGTTTTACGTGATGAATCACTGAATCCTCCTGAAACCAACATTGCACTGTATATTAACTAGAAATTGAAGAAAAATTTGGAAAAAAAAATTACATTCCCCATTCCCTACTCTTTGAAGTAGATTCAGCTCCACCTCCTGGGAGGGCAGATGTACATAAATTATTTAGAATCTTCTGTATAGGAGATTAGTCTCTTCTCCATTTATTTATTTAATCATTTATCAATATGGACTCATAGGTGTTTATTTTATACTTGGGGGTATAATCCAGCACTGTGTTATTTATTTTTTGACTCAAATTGTTCCAGCTTTAGCCACTGGGGATTCTTTCAGGTTGGTTGTATGTCCCTTTAACACAATCCCATCATTTTGTTTTTTTGAGTACTTCTTTACTTTCTGGTCCTACAAGATGCTCCAGGCTCATCTTGTATATTATCTGCCTAAGACCTAGAATCAGCCATTTCTTCAAAGAGCTATTACTTATTTTATTGGAGAATGGTCTTTAGAAACATAGATCTGGGGGTATTCAATGTGCATACTGCTACTGCAGTATCCCTGATTCTATGCCCTTTCAGCAGACAGCTAGGAAAAATGATTTTAATGATTAAATTTAATGATTCAAGAAACTTAAAAAATTAACTATTTCAACTTTTGTTTCTTTGAATATTATCAAAAGAGAACATACTATTTATTTACAAGCAATTTTCTATCTGTAAAACATCTATCTTTCATAAGTTCATCTGTCTTCCAAGACCTTTATCTCCTTCCAGCCTGCATACAGGCGTTTATCATTTAACTCTGATGATCTCATTGAATATTTTCTCTCAGTTTGTTCTATGCCTTATTATTACTTTCCTCTTAGCCTTAAAGTTACTTTTAAGATAGAATTTTTTGATCCTTTACTCTCTTCACTTAATGCTGATCATGCTTTGTAATCTATCAGGCAAGGAAACAAAAATGATGGTGGTGGTGATGTCACCCAAGACAGGACCCGCTTCCTATCCTTAAAACACCCAAAGCACTAGAGATATTTGCAAAACACTGCCACTTCAGAATACCAATGTAACTTTGGTTTTTAAGAACAGTATCTCTAAGAGCCTTTGTACCATACAACAATGGGCATTACTGTAATTGCCTTAAAAAACAAAACAAAACAAAACAACAAAACTTGGAACAACAAATGATTTAAGTTCTGAATATTTGACTTACAAGTCCTGACTCTAGGATAATTATGAGCCAAAAGAAACCTCTCGACCCAGTTTTCCATGTTCTGTAGGACCCAGCTGTGTGCCAGTTTATTTCGGGGTGTCTGTACTGCCAACCAATCCAAACACTGAGAAGGATTGTATTCAATTACCTAAAAATGAAATGGTAAGAACAGAATATGAAACCAATTGATTTAGGAATTATTTTTTTACTTACTTTTGGTATATGCCATTAAACACTTAAAGCCAGACAGTTTTCTGAAAACTAGAGTCTAAGAAAAGTTTTGCCCATGTTTTTTACATTTCTATTTTTTTATTTTTAATTATTTAATTTTTTTAAAGAGAGGGAGTGGCGAGGGGCAAAAGGACTGGGAAAGAAAGAATCTTAAGCAGACTCCACGCTGAGCACAGAGCCTGATGCTGGGCTCGATCCCACAGCTGTGATATCATGACCTGAGCTGAAATCAAGAGTTGGACACTTAACCAACTGAGCCACCCAGGTGCTCCTCTCCACTTTTAAAACTACATTTATCAACAGGAAATATTCATAAAAATCTGTCATTAGTTTACAAAATAAAATTAAAAATAACCAAGGACTTTGTATAACACAGAACCAATAAGAGAACCCAATGACTTTTAGATCTTATTAAATTTATAAGTTTACTTCAAAGTGCTTCTAATTCTCTAAAGTTTCTCATCTTTATTTTTCTTACTGTGTGCCCCATCTATTATTGCACATGAGAATGAAAAGTAGTAAATGAACTGCTGGGGAGATTTTTTTTTTCCTGAAGGTTTTATTTATTTATTTATTTATTTATTTATTTATTTATTTATTTATTTTTATTTATTTGACAGAGAGAGAGAGAGAGAGACAGCGAGAGAGTGAACACAAGCAGGGAGAGAGGGAGAGGGAGACGCAGGCTTCGTGATGAGCAGGGAACCCAATGCGGGGCTCAATCCCAGGACCCCAGGACCATGACCTGAGCCGAAGGCAGATGCTTAACAACTGAGCCACCCAGGTGCCCCAGGGAGTTTTTTTTCATGGGATAAAGAAATCTTAGGAATCCAGATATGGCTCTCAGGCCAGTTCCATACCCACTCATGTCTGTACTGTCTAGATTGTTTTAGGCTAAAATAGTTAAGTGGTTGCAAAAGATATCACAGGGCCCACAAAGCCTAAAATATTTGCTAACTGACCAGCTGGGGAAAAAGTCTACGGACCCCTGGTGTAGAGAGCAGGTTTGCCCAACACTCACTAAAGAGAAACTCTGTGAACCCAGCAGTTACTCTGAAGGAAAGGACGTGGTTGGTATTTTCTGTACCATTTCTGTCAGCTGCTGAAAACACTTAGCTTATGTTTCTAAGATTCTATCACTCTTTTCTGAGGGGAAGGGAATGAAAACCCTAGACTGGCCAAAGACTTTTTATGACTCCACAGTAGTCTTTAAACCTGTGAGAAATAAAGACAAGAATTATTTCTCCCCTCCAAGCCTCCTGACTAAAGCATGTCTTCTTCCCTCACTTGTGACCCACTAAAACCATTCTGAATTACCCAAGTAAGAAGAAACTGGTACTTAAACTGGTAATGACTTTATTAGAAAACTAAAATTCTCAGAAAAATACTGAAACATCTACTGCAAGGCTTACCTCCCATATCCTCTGTAGAATGTAAGATGCAAAGGGAGGCATTCCTGGAGGTCCACCAGCAAATTCCATTAGCATAGTCAACAATTTAAAGAAAGGATTGGCTGCCTGTAAGACACATACATAACTGTGTATTTAAATGTACTTGAACCCACCTGTTTCAGAAGAAAAGAAACATGTAATACTCTTCTACACATCACATTTTTTTAATTAAAATATTTTATTTATCTATTTAACAGAGAGAAACACGGCAAGAGAGGGAGAAGCAGGCTTCCCGCAGAGCAGGGAGCCCAACGTGGGGCTTGATCCCAGAACCCTGGGATCATAACCTGAGCTGAAGGCAGACGCTTAATGACTGAGCCACCCAGGCGCCCTACACATCACATTTAAGTCTGTGTTAGGTTAGCAGACCTCAGTACTCTTGCATATAAATTTGAACTATATAGAGCAGCAGGATCAACTTGGAATACAAAGTCAATGGCATAGGGGCCATATGTAACAGAAAACATGTATTTTTCTGTATATCAATTTGGAAAAAAAAATCAAAACCTTTATTAATCAGACAACCTTATTCATAGAATAATTTCGGTTAAAAGCTTCTTGTAGCATCCCTTGATCTCTAAGGTGTAACTTACATTAATATTTGACAAAGTATCATGTAGCTATAACATTACCATTTTACAAAAATACCTTTGTATAATACTGCATTATTATATTTCTACATCTTTTTTAATCTGGTCAGTCTACTTTTTTCTTGAACACAATTATGATATATGCTTCAAATCAAACAACTTTAAAATTCAGTTGTTGAACTTATACCTAAATTTGTATTTAACTGGGAAAATTACACTTATGATAGTAAGATATAAAGGAGTAATTTAGCCTGATATTCAAGTTACATACGGAAAATTAATCTGTGTTATGGGAGAAACCTTGATATATTTTTTCAAGAACAAGTAAAAAGATTTATCTGAAAGCACTAGTAGTCTTAAAGACATGAAGTAACAAATGTGTACATACCTCAGGAGTCAACTTTGCTATTGATGTGAAAAGCATAGACACAATCTAAAATTTAAAAAAAAAAAGGCGGATTTCAGAACATTCTTTTAAAAATTACCAAAAAGGTTTTAAGACTGTTTCTCAGCACTTACATGTTCTGCTAGTCGATTATTGTATCGACAGAGGCTGAAAATCAGATTACAAGTTTGTCTTATATTGATGCCATCACGAATATGTTGAAACAAGAAGGGGAATCCCTGTTAAAAGTAAAAGTTGTTCATTTAAGAACCATTACTATTTGTGAGATTATCAAATCCTCTAATATACAAAGTATTACCTTTCCTCCTGTTAATGCTGCCATGTCAGTCTGTGATAATGTCAAATGCCTGAAAGGAAACATCAGTGGAATAAGTTTTTCTTCCCTCTGTGCTACTTTATAGCTATTTGCATCATGACATGCATCAAAATTGTCAATTCAATTACAACTGTACCAAGCCACCAACACAAAATGATTTTTGAACTTTCTGCTAAACTTACTTGCTAGATATATCTTTTAGACAATTTTTCAAGATTCCAAATTGATACATGGAAGCCCAGACCTACTTTATTTCCCATTTAATTAACTCAATATTTTTGTGTACTATAAACACTAGGATGGGTCTGAGTTTTGTTTGTTTTTTTGACATGAGACCCTTCAAAACAAAACAAACTTCTAGGAAATACTAAAGAGTTTTAGTTACCAGTTTACAACTTCTACGTATTTCTTTACTATAGAAAATTTCAGATACATACAAAAATAAGATAATGGAAGTATCCCATTATTCAGCTTCAAATTACTAATTCATGATCAGTCTTGTTTCATTTGTACCTCCCACTCAGTGTAGGCTGTTCTGAAGAAGTTCCAGGTATTTTATAGTTTAATCCAAAAATCTCAGCATATATTTCTAACAGATAAAATTTAAAAAACATAAACAACACACTACCATTATTCACACTTAAAATAAAACCACAACTCCTTACTATCAAACAATATCCAGTCAGTGTATGATTACCTCAAGTGTCTAAAAAATTTTTTAATAATCTGTTGGCTCAAGATCCAAATAAAGTCCTCTGTTGCAAGTGGTTGAAAGGTCTTTTAAGTATCTTACAGACTACTGGTTTCCCCTCCAATTTTGTTTTTATCTTGCAATTTATGAGTTGAAGCAAGTAGGTGGTTTGTCCTGTAGAATTTCCCACATTTCCATTTTGCTGATTATATCCTTGTGGTGTTGCTTTAACCTGTTCCTTTGTCCTTGTATTTCCTATAAACTGGTAGTTTATATCTAAAGACTTGATCATGGTTTGATCTTCTTAATCAAGCATGCTTTATAGGTGGTGGTATTGACTTTCTTCAGGTGGCACACAATGAAAGGTTGTCTTTTTTGTAATATTTTCAGTCAATGATGATTATCTCCTAGATACATTACTTCATTCGGGGTACAAAATACAGATATTCTAATTTCAGCATTACTTGCTTGTTCATTAGCTCAAACACCTCCAAGATGGTGAGCTTCCTCTCGTTTACCATTTGTTTGCCATGAGGTATAACTCTTGCTGGTAAGATGAATGCTTGTTATCATTCCTTTATTAATAAGTTTCCAAAATTATGGTTTGGTTTTCTAATATACTCCAAAGGTTACCAGTAAGTAGTTCATTTGTTTTTAGGTACCATTACGAACTCATGGATTTGAGTATCTGTGATGTATTTTAGTCCTCTTGCAGTTATTCTATTACTGATGCTCAGGTTGTCCAATCTATGACCAGAAGGAATATCCATAAATTGGTTCTTACCCTTTTAACATAATCTCAATAGTCTTTGATAGCCTCTGCTTTCCAAAATGACAAAAGAGTTCTAGGCTTCCCATTCATTTCTTGCCCAAGACCTGGAATTGGCCATTTTTTCAAGGAACCCTGATTTTCTTCCATAAGAAATGATATCTAAGGACTACAATCTAGATGCCAGTGGCACTGATTCTGAGTTGGGTAGGATTTCTAAGCCTTTTCAGAAAATGGAAGTACAGAAGACATTTTTTGTTTGCTTAAGACAAAATACACCATAGACTCTACTGATATTTCCAAACTCAAATTTAGTTTTAAGAACTTACATAAAAAACCTACAATTTTATATTTGTATTTCTTCTGTCTTTGGCTGAAAATCTTGGTTTCTAATGACATTAACAGTTACTTATTTGCTTTATTCTATGATATATGCTAGTTTCAGAATAATAATCACAATTACACTATGAACAATATACTTAGTAGAACAGTTTAGGATAATTTTACAATTCTTTTTGTCCTTCATGTACAACTAGGAACTTACAGTTAAATTAATGTGCTAAAGTCATTTTAGTGAATTCCTTTCCAGGTGTTATGCCACCAGGTCAATATATAATTCATTTATTTCAGTCTGCTTTTGATTTTTAGGGATTCCATTTTATTAATTTACTTATCATTATATAAAACATTTACATGATTACAAGTTAAATCTAAAAAACAAAAACATATATACTCAAAGGCAAGCTTTCATTCTTGTCTTTTCCAGCAGTTTGCTTTTCCCTCCCCCAACCACAGGAAAACTTTTTTTAAAGTTTTTGATTTAATCTTCAATTTTAAAATATACAGTGAACTCTATTTGTAGTACTTATATTCTAAAAAATGCTGCAAACACCAAATCAGTGATTACTGAATCACTGCTCATAAGAGAAATACAGGGTTAGGTTCTTGTGAGCCTCTGGTCACACTTTCTTCAACCAATCAATAGGTTACCTTGTTTTGTGTGTGTTTCTGTTTAAAGATACCTTATTTAATATATATTGTTCATTCATTAGCAGTGAAGTCACAGCAAATAATACTATTAACTCATACCTGAATGAAGTCTATCTAATGTGCATTTTCTCGTTAAGGCACATTATGGCCTTCTCAAGCTTAGGAACTCTAGGTAGCACTTAGCACTATACTTGGGGAACAATTTTAAACACTAAGTCACCAAGAAAAAGCACGAATGTGAATAACATGGCATAAACCATGAAAAGGAGATTTGTTTACAACATGAGAAGTGAAACAAGAAGTCACAGTCACCCTGTTTGACCTCGGCTGGGAAGGAAGGTTATGTGTCCGGTAACTAAAATTTTTTGCCACTCTGCACATGGACGTCTGCAGTCCACAAATGACTCTAAAAGAGTCATAAGTACTGATTTTGGGACTGCAATAAATCCCAGCAAGTAAGCAAATTTGCGAACAGTAGATCCATAATGAGGAATAATGAAAATTGAGTATACATGTTCTCAATCTCTGCATCCCCCTTTTCCCCCCACTACAACCTCCCCTTCTTCAAAAGGTACCATACTATACACACTTTTCTTCACCTTGCTTTTTTTACTTGGTAATATTTATCCTGAAGATCTCTCCATGATAGTACAGATACATTCCATACTTCTTTTTTTCAACAAGAGAGTATTCTATTGAGTGGATGCCTGCTTTTTTCAACTAATCCCCCCTTTTTAAATATTTCCAGTCTTTTACTATTTTAAACTAAATGCTTCAGTAAATATCCTTGCATATACATCTTTCTGTTTTGGGGGAACAGACTTTTCTAGAAGTAGCATTGCCAGGTTAAAGGATGAATGCACATATAATTTTGCTAAATATTTTACTGTATATTTCTTCAACGTATATTTCTAACATGACTCAGAGGTACAAAAGTCATCTGATACAAAGGACTGAAATACTTATGCCACATGAATTGATAAATAGGAGTATTATTTAAAAGGAATTATGTAACAAAAGTTAGTGGTAAAACAATTTGGTAAAAGGAGTAAAATCAAACATGCTTTAACCATTTTGAATGTTGAAACATTTCACCTTTCTGAGCGAGACTGTTCAACCAACAGAGCAACTAAAGCTATCATTTTTTCCAGGGCAGCCGGCCTGTATTTTTCTTCCGCCAGAGAAAGAATATCTTCTTCCTCCTCCTCTTCTTCCCCCTCTTCCTCTGACAACACTTCAACTTGAGGCTAGAATAAAATGTTAAAACTAATACATTAAAACTGAATTATCTTGAGAGAAAATAACTTGACTTTTATAGAACTACCCAGGGTAGCTGGTAGCAGGAGCACGTATCATAAAGAACCACTCAAAGGCCTAACCCTGACTTTTCAGGGTTAAACAACATTCAGGATAATTTTAGACATAGTAGGCAGAATTATAAAGAACAATGATTCTCAATACTGTTAACTATTTACACCTCGCTAACAGGGATACATCTTTCAATAATTTCTTTTTTCTTATAGGCAAGCCCTTTGGAAGATAATCAGGATCAAATTTTATATGAGCATGATAAAACAGTATTTCCTATTAAGTATAAATGCCAGTTACACAAATTAAAGAATCCTTATTTGCAGTGTTCAGATAATCCAAATAGCAAGTGTTCCAAAGACTTCCATATCTTTGAAATTCAAGAGACTGAAATGATTTTATGATTTAACAAAACAAAAGAAAAGCAATCTAAACAAGTAGCAACATAGGCAGGAACCAGATAGCAGAAGTCCATATTCTAAGAAGCATTACAGTGTAATGGTTAACAGTTTAGCTCAGGAATCTGCCCAAAGATAAAATCCCAACTCACTGTAACCTAAAACAAGTTAACTTCTTTATGCCTCAAGTTCCTGATCTGTAAAATGGAGGTAACAACAGTACTTACATCTTAGGGCTGCAAGAGGGTTAAATAAGATAGTATAAATAGAGCATAAGCCAATATGGTCATTAAAGACAACACAAAGTTCATGTCATGCTTTAATACTATGAGTAGACCAAGCTACTTAAATATTTGGAAGACTCTGACAAACTCAACTCAACAGCAAGGGTTTAAAAATATGGCCAACAAAAATGTTCACTGAAACAACATGCTATTGATATGACCCCAAAGTTGGTGGAAGGTCATTCTGCCTAAATTCATTTGCTTTGTTTCAGGGCCTTGCTGGTGAAATTTATCATTTGATTATTTCTTCTCTTGCTGTATCATTAAAAATACCAACCAAACTTAGACACTTAAAATTATCTAATGTCAGGGCTAGAAGGGACTTTAAAGCATTCTAATATCTAATGACCTTCCATGATACAAACTTGAAAACATGGTCCCCTCAATCCCCAACGAGAGAGAAGTATACTTACATTTTCAGGCCCTTTGGTTCCCATGTAAAAATGTACCATTGTAGATATGGCTTGCAATGAAAGCAAAAACTGGCTCTAAAAATAAAAACATTGATTTAAAAATATAAAATAAAAACAATTAAGTTTTAAATGCTGAAAATAGGTACATAATCCCAGAAATAAACAAGATACAGCCATACCTCTTCTTCACCCATTTTGGCAAATTCATAAAGGAAGGCAAAATACTCTGTAAGATGTTTACTGTGGGGTTTTACACCATGTTCCATAATTAATAACAGAGTTCTCACAAATCGAGTGACACATGAACGACCACCAATATCTTCTACCGAGGCATCCATATCATCCGACCTGAAGATACAATTTAATATATCTTAGAGATAATAAGAAGTCTGGGGATAGATATTCTGGGAGGATAAATATTTTTAAAAACCTAAATTTAGGGCGCCTGGGTGGCTCAGTCGGTTAACCCGCTGCCTTCGGCTCAGGTCATGATCCCAGGGTCCTGGGATGGAGCCCCACATCGGGTTCCCTGCTCAGCAGAGAGCCTGCTTCTTCCTCTCTCTCTGCCTGCTGCTCTGCCTCCTTGTGCTATCTCTCTGTCAAATAAATAAATAAAATCTTTAAAAAAAAAAAACAAAAACACCTAAATTTATCTCTTTCGTCTTTGTAATAGTGAATACCAACTGCAATAATGTAAGTAGATGGATTCCAATTACGGTGTCTGGCTAAATCAATCCAAACAAAAAGACTAAGTTGTGAAGTTATTTGTAGACGATTTTGAAGATGCACTTAATTAAAAATAAAACAATACTATTTTCTCTTCTTGACTTGTATTATTACAGGGGTTTTTTGTTTGTTTTTAAAGATTTTATTTATTTGACAGAGGGAGAGAGAGAGAGAGATCACAAGTAGGCAGAGAGGCAGGTAGAGAGAGGGGGAAGCAGGCTCCCCACTGAACAGAGAGCCTGATGTGGGACTCAATCCCAGGAGCCTGAGATCATGACCTGAGCGGAAGGCAGAGGCTTAACCCACTGAGCCACCCAGGCACCCTATTACAGGTTTTTAAATAAAAGAACCTAAATATTTCTTTCTTTCTTTTTTTTTTTTTTTTAAAGATTCTATTTACTTACTTGAGAGAGAGAACACGAGCAAGTGAGGAGGGGCAGAGGGAGAGGGAAAAGCAGACAGCAGATTCCCCACTGAGCAGGGAGCCTGACGCAGGGCTTGATCCCAGGACTGTGGGATCATTACCTGAGCCAAAGGCAGCTGCTTAACCAACTGAGCCACCCACGTACCCTAAACCTAAATACTTTAATGTGGGTATTTAAAATACTCTAGGGAGCTCATTAAAAATCATAAAATGCTCAAAAGTTATTTCTTACCCATCTTCCATTCCTGGCTGTAGATAAAGATGAGCATGCACAGGTCTGAGTCTCTGAATCACATGGATACACAAACGCTGAAACATCTGTAAATGAAAAGTTGTAACAACCTAAGAGCCTGAACAAAGGTAACAAAGATACTGAAAAATTAACATGTTTCAAAATTCTCTGCCACCCATTTCTATTTTCCCCACAGATTATCTTTTGCCAGAAGTCAATGAGTAGGAGAAGGAAACAGGATTTAAATTTATCCAAAAGAAACATGGGTCAAAAAGGGTTGGGGATTCTCTAAATAAGATATACAAAAGGCCAGTAAGCAAATGAAAAGATGTTCACCATCATTAATTATTAGGAAAATGCAGACCACAATGACATACTACTTCACATTCATTAGGATAGCTAAAAATCAAAAAGACAGTAACAAATGCTAAAGAAGATGTAGTGAAAATAAGAACCTTCACAGATTGCTGGTGGGGATGTAAACTGGTGGAGATGCCATGAAAAAGTTTGGTGTTCCTAAAATGTTAAACCTGGAGTGACTATATGACTCAGGACTTCTACTCCAAGGTAAAATAACCAAAAGTACTGAAAACATATGCCCACACAAGTATTTGTGCACAAATGTTCACAGCAGCATTATTCAAAATAGGCAAAAAGTGAAAACATTCCAAATGTTCACCGACTGCTGAATGGATAAACAATATTTGCTGTATCCACTCAATGGAATTTAATTTAGCAATAAAAAGAAAGGAAGAGGAGATACACACTGCAACAAGGATAAACCATGACAATACTGCTCAAATAAGCCGATCACAAAAGATCATACACTGTGTGACTCCATTTATCATCTTTTTAAAAAGATTTAATTTTTTTGAGAGACAGAGAGCAAGCAAGAGAGAGGGCCCTCTATTTATCATTAAATACGCAAATCCATAGAGACACATAGATTAGTGGCTGCCATCAGTGGCTGGAAAGGAGGGACAGGATAAAATTGGGAGTGACTGTTAATAGGTATGGAATTTCTCTTAGCAGTGTTAGAAGATTAGATGATGGTTGCACAGTTTAGGGATATACTAAAATCCACTAAATTTTATACTTTGTATGGTTTTGATGAATTATATGGTGGTAAGGGTTATATCTAAGTAATAACTGAAAAGTGGTCTTTTCATATTAAATTTTTAGTTCTGTCACAAGCAAATATAAAGTAATATTTACATTTTTGTCTAGTTTTTCCAGTGATTTAAGGAAAACAAATTGATTAATGTGACAGTTCAGAATCTTTCACAGAAATGTTATATACTGTTCATTTAACTTTCAAAGCCACTACAGTACCTACCATGGTTAGAATAACAAAGATTCTGAAAAAGAATGAGTACAAGTACAACTCATAAAGCAGAGATAACAGGATCTGAGAGAACAGGCACTTACACCTATCTTCCTATAACCAGGAAATGTTAACAAATTTTTAATCACGTGGTTGGAAAGATATTTGATTTGCTGAAAGAAGCTGATGAAACGATAGCAAAATGATTCTTATGGTAAGAGGTCGATCTTTTCAAAACTACCTTTAATGCTGGGTTAAAATACACTCACAGGCAAATTTAGAATTTTTAACTTGAAAGCCACTTCTTTTTTTAAATAAATTTTTTCTTACCTGTCTCACAATTTGATTAGGGCACTTAATTAGTATCTGCATTGGCCACCAGTCATCATCAGCCATACGGTCCAAAAACCACTGTAAAAAAAAATAGTGTGATATTAACCTTCAACCAATACTTGTTGGATTAAAAAAAAAAAAATCACACAAGGATTTTACTTCTAGTCTATGTTTCAATTATTTTATGTTCTTACCAAAACAGATTCTTCCATTGTTTGAAAGTCTAAAACTCTAGAAGCACCTGGGTGGCTCACTTGGTTAAGCATCCAACTCTTGCTTTCAGCTCTCGTCATGATCTCAGGGTCGTGGGACAGAGCCCTGAGCTGGGTTCCAGGCTCATTGGGGGAGTCTGCTTGAAATTCTCTCTCTTTCCCTCTGTCCCTCCCCCTGCTCATGCACACGCTCTCTAAAATAAATCAATCTTTAAAAAAAAAAAATTCCAAAATGCCTGAAGTCATAATCAGGGTCATCTGATTACAGAATTCCATGAACACCATTTACATCACAGCATAAACTGGCATGATGGCAACATGCACTGCTTAACATTATAAAATGGAATACTATTTTCCTCTTAGTCTTCAAAGATACACTTCAGAACCTTTTGTTCCTATTAATATATGATCTGAGTATGATTTATTTTGTTTAAAAAGAAATTATGCTCTCATAATAACAAAAACACCCACCCCCCATTTTTTTTAGAGAAAGAGAACAGTGAGGGAGAGGCAGAAGGGAGAGAGAATATTAAGCAGGCTTCATGCCCAGTGCAGAGTGCAACACAGGGCTTTATCTCACAACCATGACTCCATTACCTGAGCTAAAATCAAGTGTCACACACTTCACCCACTGAGCCACCCAGATGCCCCCCAAATACCCTTCTTTATGCTAAAACAATTTCCTATTGATTTCAAGATATCTCTTAATCACATATTTAACTCCCATATTGAATTTCACTGTCTATGTGCATATACACAATTATTGACAACTGTAGAGAATTTTAACTCCTTCAGAGGGTTCTGGAGGCCAATTCTACATAAAAAAACAAAAAAAAACCCTGAAGTGGAAACTTTATAAACAAAAACAAAAAACAAAAGGATCTATTAAACAGCTTTAAAAAAAAAAAAAATCACAAAGGGAAAGGTGAATAGAGGAACTTGTTAACTAATACCAGGAGGACAAAGTCAGTCAAAGTAGGCATGTGGAGAATTCTGCAGATCAAATGACAAAGTAGCAAAGAGAGGGGAAAAAAAGTAACTGTTATAGATAAAAGTTGATTTACAAGACAAAGCAAAATGTAGTCCTTGTCTGAATACTAATTCAAAGATGGCAACTGAAAAAAACATTTTTAAGGCAATTAGAGAAAAGTAAACACAAAATGAATACTGGATGATGTTAAGGAACCACTTCTAATTTTACAAGGAGTAAATGAAATCGTGGAGATACATATAATATTTTTTAAGTTCTCATTTATTAAAGATACATAGTATTTATGGGTGTATGATATGCTATCTGGGTTTGCTGAAAACAGGCATGGGGGATAGCAACAGATTAAAACAAAACAATATTACTGTTTGTTGAAATTAGGTGATTGGTACCTGAGAGTTCCTTATATTCCTTTAATGCTTGTTTTGA
Source organism: Ailurus styani (assembly GCA_002007465.1). NCBI lineage: Eukaryota > Metazoa > Chordata > Mammalia > Carnivora > Ailuridae > Ailurus > Ailurus styani. The sequence continues at coordinate 3,160,485 of LNAC01000119.1, forward strand.
AATGTTCATTACAAAGTTTTAAAAAATTATAGCCTTGTATTGGAAATCTACAATAATCACATTCTCTAATGCCATTGTTCCAAGGCATAATCAGATAACATTCTATATAAGAAAAACATCTTCAACTAATTTCATTTACTGCACACTATGTTATCCCCACCTCTGGAAATTTTTAAGACTTGCATTCTTAGAAAGGCTTATACCACACTTTGGAAGCTAATCAAAAAATGATAAAATGATAATAAGGTGGCAATAGGGTTAAGTGATCATTACCTGTGAGCAGATTATCCTTAGGGATATATTATTATACAGATATATTAGAACATAATATGGAAGATAAAACTGGACATAAACTGATATATTGGGATATATGCAATATTTTTATTGGAGGAGGAAGATATCCATTTTCAAGTATTTTCTGGTAATATTCAAAATTAGTTAAGAAATATATGATACAGTCTTTTGAACTTTCTATATTTTTCTAACAGATTGGGGGGAGCCACTCAAGGATTTTTAAGTAACTTAAAAATCAATTATTTCACATTAGTGTAATGGCTAGGACCTTCTCAGCTGTTAAATAATTTGGGGAACAACTTACACTGGGATCCCTATGATTTATAATACAATAATTTTGCTCATAAAAGAAAACAAAAAAGTACATCTTAAGCTATGCATTATTTGTTGAATTATTTCACCTCACCTCACAAGCTGCTTGACTATTATTAAATTGTTTGGTCAACAGTTCAATCCACTGAAGCATTGTGGGCTAAAAAAAAGAAAGAAGTCATTTAAGGCATGGACTTCTGAGCTAAAGATAAAGAAAACCAAAAGCTATCTGATGAATGACACAAAAATTTACAAAACAAAAATCATACCTTTTCTTTTGAATGTATAAACGTCTCTAGGACAAAGGAGGTGCTTAACTGTAAGAAAACATTAAGAGAAAAATTTTTAATTACTTTGAAGTAGTCAATTTTGAAAAAAACAATCTAAGGTTTATATATTACCTTTGCTGTCATCAGGGACACAGCTTTAGGATCTGGTAATGTACTGGGAATACAACTACATAACTGCCACATAAACCTAGAATTTAAAAATAGTAAGTTACATTTCTTACAGAGTAAGATTTGTTTTAAATGTGTAAGAAAAAAATCTATTACTAAATTTATGAAACTTACCCAAAATATGTATGTTCAAAAATGTTTTTGTCTTGAAGAAACTGCATGTTATCATGCCAAATCCACTGAAGAAAAAGGAAATGGTAACATTAGATATCAAAAAGCATTTGCTTCATTACATTTTACCAGTATTTAAGACAAAAACAGATTTGCTCTAAAAGAAACAACCCAACCCCACCCAAAATAGAGGCACTTAAAATTCATGTTGACTTTTTCCCCAGGTATGTGGAATATGAAAATAGTTACGAAGCCTGCTCCAATTTATCATTATGTATCTGGCTACCTCAAACAACCGCAGTTCTTTAAACATACAATTATAAAGATTTTGAAAGAACTCTGAAATCCCATCTGTCTAAAGAGCAGTTCTATAAATGAATAAAATTATGTCATGTTCCATTTTGATAAAAACAGGTATGGGAAAGGTTAATGTTCAAAAACTGGCAAAATAAAAATAATTCAGATTGGCAGACCTAAGTCAGGTGATTTCCTTGTTTATTTATTTATTTATTTTTTAAATTTTATTTATTTGAGAGAGATTGAGAGAAAGCATGAGAGGTGGTAGGGTCAGAGCAAGAAGCAGACTCCTCCACCGATGAGTGAGGAGTCTGATCTGGGGCTTGATCCTGAACTCCAGGATCGTGACCTAGCCGAAAGCAGACACTTAACCGACTGAGGCACCCAGGCACCCCTCCTTGTTTATTCTGTAAGAATTATGAACAATGATTATTTCTAACATGAGCCTTATACAACTGCCCTGGCTTTACTTTTTGTGTTCTTATAGCTCTCTGTACCCTAAACATGCTCTAAGTTAGTGTTCATTCCATCAAACTATTTTTATCTGTAACAAATTTATGTTGATTATTGATATTACTGCCTGTGTTTATCCATCCTAAAGATTTTCAGCTACCTCTCCTTGCCTCCCAGTCCACTAGTCCAGTCCAGCACCAGATCTTATAATCATGTGTTAAGGCTCCTGCTCCATTTTGATACATACCTAGTCACTGAATAGACTGCTTCAGAGTTCTTGGTCCTTTAGCATTTCTATGCACACTGCCTTCTATAAAGCTGTAGCCTCAAGAAGTGTTTGAGAGCCTTCACCCATTAGTGCTTTTTCATAGCAATGAAGCTTCATTCTAAGGTTCTTACTTCTAGCCATGAGCTCAGCTCTAGGATCCTCTGTCATAATTTTTATCCCCTTTACCTTTCAAAAACTCTCCACCACCATTAAATGATTTGGGCCTAAAGCCTGGTAGTCCTGTGGTTTCCACCAGACTCACTGATTTCTGTTCCATTTCTGTTCTAAGAAACATTCATCTTGTTTTTTGATGATTCTTTTTACATTTTACAAATACAGCATATGGGTGTGTCTAAGAGTCATGTTGGTGTGTCTAAGTGTGAAATTATTGCACTATAGGTATGTTCTATACACCTCTTCAACTTCATCTTGGGTCACATTTTCTTGCACTTACTAATCATCATAGCCCCAGAGGTCATCGTTCAGCTTTTTTTTTTTTTTAAAGATTTTATTTATTTATTTGACACAGAGAGAGAGATCAGATCACAAGTAGGCAGAGAGGCAGACAGAGAGAGAGGAGGAAGCAGGCTCCCTGCTGAGCAGAGAGCCCGATGCGGGCCTTGATCCCAGGACCCTGAGATCATGACCGGAGCCAAAGGCAGAGGCTTAACCCACTGAGCCACCCAGGCGCCCAAGCGTCCACCTCTTGATTTCAGCTTAGGTCATTATCTTGGGGTCAGGAGATCAAGCCCTGAGTGGGGCCCCATGCTCAGCGGGGAGTCTACGTGCGATTCCCTTTCCCTCTCCATCTACCCTCACCTCTCTAAAATCCATCAGTAAATAAACTCTTTAAAAATAATTTTATGCTTCTAAATTTCCTATTTACTCTTTGGGAAGTCTGCTACTAGCTATATTTTAACTGTACAAATCTAAAGGATCAGATTCCAGTTTATACCTAAAACCTGTTAATATTAAATAACAGTATTACCACACTTGAATATTTTATTAAAATGTATACGCAGGCAGATTCATTTTTCAATTAATAAGCTAAAACAATTATAGGGGAAAAAACACGTGGCTTAGGTCTGCAATCAAGAATATTCTAGGGATCAGGGCGCCTGGTGGCTCAGTGGGTTAAAGCCTCTGTCTTTGGCTCAGGTCATGATCTCAGGGTCCTGGGAACGGGCCCGCACTGGGCTCCCTGCTCAGCAGGGAGCCTGCTTCCTCCTCTCTCTCTGCCTGCCTTTCTGCCTACATGTAATCTCTCTCCCTCTCTGTCAAATAAATAAATAATATCTTAAAAAAAAAAAAAAGATATTCTAGGAACACTTGGGTGGCTCAGTTGGTTAAGCATCTGCCTTCAGCTCAGGTCATGATCCCAGGGTCCTGGGACTGAGACCCACATCAGGCTCCTTGCTCAGAGAGGAGTCTGCTTCTCCCTCTGCCTACTCCTCCTGCTTATGTGCTTTCTCTCTGACAAATAAATAAAACCTTAAAAAAAAGAAGAAGAAGAAGAAGAAAAAGAAGGGGCGCCTGGGGTCTCAGTCATTAAGTGTCTGCCTTCAGCTCAGGTCCTGGGATCGAGCCCCGAGTTGGGCTCCCTGCTCAGTAGGAAGCCTGCTTCTCCCTCTCCCACTCCCCTTCTTGTGTTCCTTCTCTCGCTGTCTAGCAAATAAATAAATAAATAAATAAAAGCTTAAAAAAAAAAAAAGAATATTCTAATGCAGTTCAATTTGTTTTTCTTGTTATAGTAGAGCAAATATCTGGAATTCCTTTTTGTCACAATATAAATCAGTGGTTCTCAAAGAACAGTTCAGGGACCTGTGGGGGTAGGTACCTACAACCATTTTAGGGTATATATAAGATCAAAACCATTTCCTTAGTAATATAATGAGGTTATTTGCTCTCTTTTACTCTCATTCTCTCCTGAGCATACAATGGAGTTTTCCAGAGGCTAAATGATGAATGAAATCACAAAAGAGCAAATGCAAAAAGCTATTATGAGACTCTAGTTGTCGTCTGTTAAATCAGATATTAAAAAGATTTGCAAACACACATAAAACAGGGCCACTTTTCTCACTGAAAGGTTTTGTTCTGGAAAATTTTTTTTTATAAAATGCTATTTCTATTAGCATGTCATGGGCTTAATTTTGTTATTTTTAAATAAATTAATACAAATTTTAAAAATTTGTTTTAAATCCTAATGTGGTAAATATTGACAGATAAAACCACATTAAAACTAATATATTAAAAATTAATGTTCTCAGTATATTCTAAGAATATAAAAGAATTCTGAGAATAGGGGTTTCAGAACCATTAATATAAAGAATATATATACGTCATTAAAGTTTTATTTAAAATTTCATTTTACTTCACAAGTGGGCTGGGTTGTCATTAAAAATACTGCTGTGTCCTTATTTAGTATAAGAAATCTAGTGAACACCTAATTTTGCTGGTAAATCCAATTCAAGGATTTAAAACATGATCATAGGGCGCCTGGGTGGCTCAGTGGGTTAAAGCCTCTGCTTTCGGCTCAGGTCATGATCTCAGGGTCCTGGGATCGAGGCCCGCATCGGGCTCTCTGCTCAGCAGGGAGCCTGCTTCCTCCTCTCCCTGTCTCTCTGCCTACTTGTAATCTCTCTCTCTGTGTCAAATAAATAAATAAAATCTTTTAAAAAAATAAATAAATAAATAAAATAAAACATGATCATATTCTTGGGTTTTTATCACTAATATTCTGGGAAGTCAAGATACCAGTTAAGAGTACTTTTTTGGGGACCTAAATCCACTTGGCTTTAAGACTCAACCACAACAGTGCAAATATCAGTCAATCAATTAGATAGTAAAAGCTGAGTTGTCTAGATGGAAGAGTATGTTTTTATCATGACGATTTACATATTCTGGCTGAGTTTATAACATTTGATACAAAACACACTGAGTTATGAATACATTTTATAGTTCTTAAGACATTAAAGTAACATTATTAGTTATTACATCATGAAACAAAGAAAGCCTAATTACTATAAACAAGACACATTTTAAATATTTAATACATATTTGAAATGCATTTCAAATACATGGTACATTTCTATGTAACATCAAGCAAAAAAGAACATCCAACAACCAATCCAAGAACATTACCATACATACAACTTACTTAATAAGCTTGTTCCAAGTCCATCAACCATGTTACTTATTTTTCTTTAATATTACTAATAATTATTTTCTACTCACTTTACATGTACCTGTCCTATGTCTGTATTACCAAGACTATTTATAAATAGCGTTAAAGTCTACCCGGGATTATAAATCCCAACATTGCCATAGCGTGTTCCAGTAGTCCTGTTACTTGCATTAATACTTAACATGCTTTAAAACTGCTAAAGTTAAATTAACTTATACCTCTAGTAATTCTGACGAAACATCAAATTTGAATTCTTTGCCATTTTCTTCCTCTGGTTCCATGCGTTTGTAAAACAGCATATATGCACTGTGTGTCTTTAAGAGGCAAAGAAAAAAAGGTATATTTTCATTTTGACAAAGTATAACTATACAATTAGGTAACATGGAAGAACAAAAATAATGTAAATTATATATGAAAAAAATGATTACCTTTTCAAAGGAGAAATCCATAAATTTATCTGTAACAGAATCATAGGTCTTGGTCTGTTTAAAAAAATAAAAGTTTTCCTTCTTTAAAAAATATATTTATCTCAGTTGTATTTATATATAAAATATTTCATAAACAGCTAGTTTATTCTTTATAAAAAAGTCCTTGACAGAAGTTCTTGGCTAAGAGTACAGCTGACCCTTGAATAACACAGGTTTGACCTACACAGGTTCACTTAGAGGCAGATTTTTTTTTTCCCCAATAAATACAACAGCATGCTGTAAATGTATTTTCCTTATGATTTTAAAAGATTTATTTATTTTAAAGAGTGAGTGGGGAGGACACCTCGAGAGAGAATGACAGGGAGAGAACCTCAGGCAGACTTCCCTATGAGCACAGAGCCCAATGATGTAGGGCATGATCTCACAACCCTGAGATGATGACCTGAGCCAAAATCAAGAGTCAGATGCCCAACTGACTGTGTCACCCAGGTGCCTCTCCTTATGATTTTCTTAATAACATTTTCTTTTCTCTAGTTTACTTTAAGAATACAGTATATAGTAAGTGTAACATACAGAATACATATCGATTGTTCATGTTATCGATAAGGCTTCTGATCAACAGACAAAAGTTATACTTGGATTTTCAACCATGTGGGGGCCTGGCATATTTAACTCCCATATTGTTCAAGGGTCAACTGTAACCGAAAACAAAAGTTCAAAATATTTTTAAAGATACTTTACCATAAAATATATAAAGCATAATAAAACGTACTAGCAATTTAATGACTACCTTTTAAAAGAGCTTTGCAAAGTTTTTGGTTTTTTGAGGAAATATCCCAGGAATAACATCTAGAGATGCAATAGGTTTAATTATGACATCAGTAATTTATTACTTCCTTCTTCAACCCATTTTTTTTTAAAGATTTTATTTATTTATTTGACAGAGAGAGAGATTACAAGTAGGCAGAGAGGCAGGCAGAGAGACAGGGATAGGAGGAAGCAGGCTCCCTGCTGAGCAGAGAGCCCGATGCGGGCCTCAATCCCAGGACGCTGAGATCATGACCTGAGCCGAAAGCAGAGGCTTTAACCCACTGAGCCACCCAGGTGCCCTCCTCAATCCATTTCTGGAAGGCAGCTATGCTAACCACTATACCACCAACGCATCAACCCATTTCTGAAGTGTTAGCAATTTGCCTACTTCTCCTTTTCTATTCAAAGTAGTACATAAGAGCACCAAAGAGCAATTAGGAAGTCCTTCATTAAATTCCACAATGTGAGCTGTGATTTCACAACAGACATGGCTATTAAAGTGAAAAATAACTTTATTTGGGGTTATCTTTGAAATAGAAATGACTATTTAATGCTTGACTTATGAGAATCAAAACAGTATTTTAAAACTGTTTGCAGAACATTGGTACTTGCATAAAATGCCTATAAAGTACAATGATTATAATTATACTATGTTATAATAATACTACTCCAACCTAATTGTCTCTTTTAGGGCTAATCACCTAACAGGTAAGATACTCTTTGCATATCCTGTTAATAGTAATAACCAGGTTGCCGCTGTTGTTATAAAAAAAAAAAATCACTGAAAGAATAATTCTTTGAAGTGTAGCTCAAGCTAATTTCCTTGACAAAGATTTTTCATATGAAGTCAATAAAGAGTAATTTCTTTTCCTTAAATCTCAAAGCATTCAAGTGAACAACCTCTTCCATAATGTTTCGTGGCAATGCAATTTAATTCCTACACGACTATTTAATTTTTAACTCTAAGTCTTAACCTCCTTTATTAGTTGAAGGCAGAAATTGTTTAAGAAGTATTTCCCAGTCTGGTTTACATGCCAAACAGACTAGACTTCTAATATATAACAAGTGAATAAATTTTAGATTTAATCATAGCAATTAAAAGAAAGTTAAGTGGTTCTGCTACTGGATTTTATGATACTGCATAGCACTTGGAAAGTCATGAACCATTTATAACTTCTGAATAAAACTTACTGTCATCTCTCCACCAAAACATTCAGAGGCCAGCTGAGCAGAATCAAAAGGTTTTACCTCAGCATCATTAAAAAGATACCTAAAACAGAGCACACAGTGTTTGATCAAGTATATACATAGGGTGTATTACACCTATTTTAAAAATACATACTGAAAAAATTATAAAACTCGATTAAACTATTTTTAATATGAAGTAAATAAATTCTAAGTTCTTATTTTGATAACACTAACCTACTAGAAACTGGAAATTTTTTTTTTTAAAGATTTTATTTATTTATTTGACACAGAGAGAAAGATCACAAGTACGCAGAGAGGCAGGCAGAGAGAGAGGAGAGAGGAGGAAGCAGGCTCCCTAATGAGCAGAGAGCCTGATGCGGGCCTCGATCCCAGGACCCTGGGATCATGACCTGAGCCGAAGGCAGAGGCTTTAACCCGCTGAGCCACCCAGGCGCCTGAAACTGGGAATTTAATTTTACAAATTTTAACTGCCCTAAAATCTGATAAATCCATTTATAAACTAGGAGTAACAGAAGAATTCATAAAAACAAAGTCTGCATAAATATTACTTGTGCAGCTATTGGACAGAAAAGATTAAGAGATGGGAGAACTTCCAAAGATAAAGATGCCATTTCAAAATTTATGATCAAAAAAGATTCAAAGTATGTTTATGGAATTACATTCAAATGGACAAACAAGGTAAGATACCACTGACACGTTGGCTTAAAGAATTCAACAAAACTATTCTGCTAACTGCAGATCAATTTACCAATGCACGTGCATCTCGTTTAAAGCAACATCCCCAACACTTAGAATAATGCCTACCATAGATACATAGCCTCTATACATGAGGCTCTACCTAACAACATCTGAAGACCAAAAAACAGCTATTAAGCACTGATTTAACGACTTCCATTCGTTACCTTGATAAAAGATGACAAAAAGAATGTGCAGATTGGAGGGGGAAAAGTAAGGTGGAGAGACTGGAGCATGCAGGTAACCTCAAATCGCCTTATATAAGGACCCCATAACCACCCTATATGAGACATTCAGTATACAGCTCTTGAATAGTGAACAAAGACAGAAAAGATTTGGAAGGTGCAATATTAATATTGTCCATTAATTTAAAGTGTGCAAAACCGTGTGTGTTCATTTTTCTTAGAACGTTCATCAAATTCTCAAAAGAAAGGTAAGAACAATCAATTCCTACTGTCTTATGAAAGTTGCTTTCATTTAAAAATTGTCTGCCCCCTTTCCTAATTTTACAGAAAGTTTTTAGAAAAATAAAATTAGAAAACATATTTGAAGCAAAGACAATTGTAAGTTTATACTTTAAAAACAGAAAAACATTTTTTTAAATCCCAAGAATACTTAAAACTCACCATTTATTGTTTTTATAAGCATGTGGATTGACAATATCTCTGATGAAGCTATAATAGTGGCCACCATCTGCTGTTCCTGTGTGAACAGTTACTCCTATTAAGTCATACTCATAGCTTTCCGTGTCTTTTGAATGATCACTGACTTCCTTAAAACCTGAAATGATTTACACATAATTATGGTAATAATGTTGAAAACTGCACAGTAACATCTTTGAATCGCTTTACTTCACTTTACATAATATATTTTATATACAGAAATAGGCATAGAAACATTATATATTATAATAGGTACAAAACAACTCCATTTGCTAGCCATTCCCCATCCATAGTCTACAATTTTAAGGAACATTTATACAAATCATTTGGAAAAACAACTGTAAGTATGGACAACATCAATATGTAAATATAAAATACGCTCTTTTTGTTTAATCTTACTCCTTTTGAAATACATTGTACAATATTTATCATTTAAGTTTATCTTATTAGGGGGGCAGGCAAACACAAGACCTGGAAAGGCATTACGATACTCATGCCCTTTAATCTCAAGTTAAGAAAAAGGAGCACTGTACTGGTAGCATGCTTGCAATTGTTTTATTAGTTAATAGAAAAATTCTGTATTAGGAGACTGAAACAAAATAAATAAGAGACATCCTTCCTGTCCACAAAGATTTAAATGTGAAAGGTATAGAAGATACTAAGGGAAAAAAATCACAGAATTATCTAGAAAGTTTGAGGATTTATGCCTTCCGATCTGTATACCCAGCATCGTATACAAAGGAAAAAGTATAACCGGAAACAAGTGAAAGCAGATTAGGTTAACTTGAGGGCGTAGTCTAAACTGGAAAGTGACAACTGAGGAGAGAAGAAAATGGCTGACAGTGTCTTAATAGTGACTGAGAAGTTTGGATGTGCTAGGATCCAACTCTGAATGCATCAGTTATGGCCTAAAAAAAATCCTTCATCTTGGCACTAATTTTTGCTACTTCTGCACAAGAAAGCATCATGAAAAATACCAGAAAGCACAATAACTGGGCAGTCTTGGTATAATTTTATAAATGGTTTGGAAAGAGTTCCAAAAAGTAAAGTGTATATATACATTGCCTGCTTCTTAACTTTGCCTTAATTTTCAAAGTTATCATCTTCTACTGGCTCCTTTGCTGCAACCTCTAAACATACTCAAATTCTAAGGGCAGGGATGCCTGGATGGCTCAGTCAGTTAAGCTGCTGCCTTCGGCTCAGGTCATGATCCCAGGGTCCTGGGATCGAGCCCCTCACGGGGCTCCTTGCCTGGCAGGGAGCCTGCTTCTCCCTCTGCCTGCTCTGCATGCCACTGTGCCTGCTTGTGCTCTCTCTCTGACAAATAAATAGATAAAATCTTAAAAAAAAATTCTAAGGGTAGGGACTCCTCGGTGGCTCAGTCGTTTAAGCATCTGCCTTCCACTCAAGTCACGATTCCCAGGGTCCTGGGATTGAGCCCCATGTCGGGCTCCCTGCTTCTCTCTCTCCCTCTGGTGCTCTCCCTGGTTGTGCTCTCTCACTCTGTCAAATAAATAAATAAATAAATAAATAAATAAATAAATAAATAAATAAATAAATAAATAAAATCTTTTAAAAAAAAATTCTAAGGGTAAAAACACCCCCCTTAACTCAACTCCTCTATGGCAATAGTCACTAAAAAGTATGTTCTTCTCCTAAAAGAATAGCCAGCCCACGTTCACCGTTTACATTTCTCATCTCCCATTTAGTGAAACATTTACTTGATGTTCATTAAGTGCCAAGCAATGGAGTATAAAGATTAAAATGCAGTTCTCTTTCCCAAATCTTAAAATACAGTGGCTTATTCAAACCTTAAAAATTTTAATCAAGAGAACTTTTTATATAAAGAAAACACTGTCAGAACCCATTATGTTAAACAGAACTTCTCTAACCAAAGAATGGAAAGGCAAGAGCTAGACTTGTTCTGCTTTTTTTGCTCACCTGCTTCCATTCTTCACCTCTGTGATCTTTTAGGCACATATACATAAGTCTGGTCTTACGGAAGGAGTAAGAATTCGGAGATTAACTGGATATGAACCAAGTATCATCTTTAATTCACTGCAATCTGCCCTTCTATTTCAATACCCAAATGAAACTGCTCTGATAAAGATAACCAAAGACATTCTACATGCTGTTTTCAGTCATGTTGTTTCTGAAACAATTCCTTTTCTTTAGCATTCAATACTTCTAACCAAATTCCCTTTTTCTTGAGATCTTCTTGAAATACCGACTTACTATTCACCTATGATCAAGCCACAAACCTGAGTTATTCTTGACTTTTCTTCCGACCTCTAGTAGTAGACTAAAAAGTCAACTTCAGAGGGACAAAGACCTTGTTCTTCGTTGCCACTCTATTCCCAACTACTGTGAGAATAGCAAATTATAGATACTCAATAACTTTTTTGGATTCATTTATATAGTCATCAAATCTTATTAACTGTCCACACACTTCTCTTCAAATCTACTAGTATGCTTGCTCATTAAGCTACCATCTTCTCTGGAGTTTATCAAAATGGCTTCCCCACATCCCTTTTATCTCCCTCTAATTCATTTCTATTGCTGTAGTCAGAATAACTTTTTCCAGATCCCACCTGGTGATCTCAGTTCCCCGCTTAAAATGTTCCAAAGGTTTCACATCAAAAACAGATTATAATTATTAACATGGCCTACAAACAAAATGATGTGGCCACTGCCTTTTGCCCATCTCATCAACTCCACCCCTACTTCCTAACCCCCTAAAGACGTTAGCCATTCCTCTCAATCTCTTCCTTACTAAAGCTCTGCTTCAATGTTATCTTCATGAAAGCCCTCTGATACCCCTAAATTTGAGATATACCCACCATCATATCTGATGACACATCCTGTTTATAATTTCTTGCTAAGACTTGCCTACTAGACTTAAATTCTATGAGATAAGGAACCAAGTGTATCTTGTTCACCGCCATGTCACTAATGCCTAACAGAATGTCTAGAACATAGTTCTAATAAATGCCAAATATCTATCGATCAATTGACTGAATGTGCCATACTATACTTAAATATAATCCCCTTTATAAAATTCAATTTCATTTTATTAAGTGTGTAGTAGGTTACAACTTTATAGTTATGACTATCTTGCTATGGAGACTTACAATAAACATAGGCAAGAGAAAAAGATAAAAAAATTACCTTCTTTCCTATCACTCTTTCCCATTAGAAAATCTTCTGTATAGGGCGTCATATCCAAACGTAATGGGAAGGAAAAGTGTGTGTTCACTTTCTCTTTCATCATTGTTACCATATTAAATGTATATCTCATAGTATTAAAACTCAGAATGCGAGGCAATTTCTTAAAGCATGCCCTGAAAGAAAAAAAGGAAAAAAAAAGGAAAAAAGTAGAAAGAAAATTTAAAAATCTCTTCCAAAAGTACTTTAGCTAGTAACACATTTATACTACATGTATTTCAGTATTCAGCTCATTAAATAATAAATGGTACTTTAAATCACACTTATTAAATATATCTATGCCTATATTCCCCTTACACGTATATTCCCTTTTCCATTCTAAAAGGGTTTTCCTGTGTCTAAGTAAGAAAAATAAAAAAATTAAGCACACTGTGATAAATTCCAGGAAGATATGTAAAAGTGCTATGGAAGCATAAAAGAGCATCACACCAAACTTCAAAGGAGTTATGTGTTTGGTGCAGAATTTTCTATCTTAAATAACAGGAACTGAACTATTTATTTTTATAAATTAGAACCGTAAAGTTTGGCTGTATCATTTACTAGATGTATGACCCTCAACAAGTTACTTAATCTCTCTGAGCTTAATTCCTAATTTGGAAATTTCTAAAATGGAGATTGAAGTGCTCACTCCCTCCTACTTTTAAAATGCTGCCTGGCAAACAGCATTCAATAAATGTTGCTTGATATTACAACAACAGCAGGAGCAGAAAGTTACCTAAGTCTTATGGTTTAACAAATATTGCCAGTTTAAATGAAAACAAACCAAAATTTCAGTTTAAACAAAAAATACAAAAGCTCGGATTCGTGAAAAAAATATGCATTCTGGGGAACAATTCTTCATTAAGCTTAAGATTCTAAAGAGAAACTGTTTAAATCAAGAGCTTAGTTTAAGAAAAAAATAGGAATTTAGGGAGACAAGAAAGGTAATAGAAGGATTTCATCAACAGGAAATAGGTTTAAGATCCATCATTGCTGTTTATTTGGGAGACTGGCAAAAGATAAGGTTATGGAAATATAAAGGAGTGAAATGAAGGGGCTTCTGTGCAATGTCAGAGTATGAACTGCTTCCTGAGAGCTAAGAGTAACTAAAGGACCTGTGGTGGACTGTGGAACCATGCAAGATTCAGAGGATAAATGACATAATGGAACTAAAGAGACGAGAGTTATGTTATAGACTTACTGAATCTATGAGATACACAAGTCACAGCTGGGAGAACACAACACAACATTCTGAATTAGGTAAGATGAATTAAGAATCATAAGCATGTCAACAGAGACTGATGTTACGGTGGTAGACAAAATTATTCAGATAAGAATGAATAAACTAAGAAAAACAGAGGTTTGAAGATACAGCAAAAGATGACCCTTTGCCCATTTCTGTTGACCACTTTACTATGTTATCACAGACATTCAAAGGTATGGCAAGAGTATAAAAGGACTGAGTGACACTTTGCCTTAAAGAGGAGATGGTATTTCAGAAACGGCAGAATCGCATTAGCCAAAAGAAAAGAATGTTTCAAGAAGTAGGAAGTTATCAAGAATGACATATTTTCAGTAAGCTTATTTATTCCAACTGAAAAAATGTTCTCGAAAGAAAATGCCTCAGCCTATCAACTGTCTTTTCTTGATTCCTCATTATACCCCTCCACAGTAACAAACGTTTGGCTGATTCCACTCTGTGTAAATCTTAACTCATAATCTAACCCAATAGTCACTGGATGGGCCTGTCTTCTCTTATAACTGCCTGCACAGCTATGCTTTCATTTAAGTATGTCTACCTTACAACTTTTCTCTCCAGCAACCATTGTGACATCTGGAGACTGAGAAAGAGTACCGCTCCTATCGGTGCAGATTCCCTGGAAAAAATCTCCCATTAAGCGATTTTAAGAGATCGCTTTTCATTCTCTGCCTTCCAACACACTCAGATCTACCTAGAAAAGTCGTGTTTGATCCCCAAGCCCTTTCTAGATTCCATTTTCCCTGTGTTTTTATTGCCAAACTTCCAAAATTAATGATCTATTCTTGATACTACGTACCCTGACAGCCCTGCTTCTATCGCTCCAACACCCAAAAAAATATCACTTATCTTTCTACAAAACCCAATGCTTCTACTCAGCTGTAATTTCCCCCCTCTTTTTAATAGACTATGTCAACTGAATACCTTCTTCAGGAAGATTCTCTTCCCCAGTTTCTAGGTTACCATCCTATCACGATTTTCTTTCTTTCCTAGCTTCAATTCTGTCAACTTTTTCCTCTGCACTTTTAGGCTGGCTTAGGTCTCATAGTCGTCCTTTATAAGAAGTTATGTTCTTTCTCTGACAGATGTTCAAATGGTGCCAACCAATTATGCAAATAATCTCAAAGTCTAGATGTTAATCGTTTTATGTCATTGTATACCAATCACATTTTCTATTACTGGTCAACGCAAATCCTCTACTTGAGGCAGACTAGCCTAACCCCAGGCTTCTTGCACATACAAGGTCATTTCTATTTCTCTGCCTTTGTTTCTAATAACTTCACATGACGCTCCCTCAATCCAATTTCTACCTGTCATTCAACGTTCACTTATAGAATTGAAACCTCTTTACCCAATTACTCTGTCCTAAATGTGCCAACTTATGGTTCACTTTTAAGAAAAACATCTCTCACTTCAGAGAATCAGAGGCGGATCTCTTCAGTTCATTAGGAGACTCTTTACCAAGATTCACTGAGTATACAGCAAAGGGCTAAAATACTCAGACCTTGGTAAATATTTAATTAAAAGGACACAAAAAATTTGGAAAAATGTAAGGGTGCTTCAAAGTATAATAATTGAATGACTGAACATTCAATTGAGTAACTGAATGAAAAGTTACTGTGTAAGAATAAGCTTGGGGGGCACCTGGGTGGTTCAGTCAGTAAAGCATCTGATTCTTAATTTCAACTCAGGTCATCATCTCACAGCTGTGGGATCAAGCCCCACACATCAGGCTCTGTGCTCAGCGTGGAGCCTGCTTAAGATTCTCTCTCTCTCCTTCTGCCTCTGTCCCTCCCCCTGCTTGTACTCTCTCTGCCTCAAAATAAATAAAATCTTTAAAAAAAATAAACTTCAAGCAGCTGACCTTAACCTTAATCACATAATTTTCATGAAAGTTTAATATGAATTTACCATTTGTGTTTTACTTCCATTTGAGGATATCAAAATGATAAACATTACATTTCAAAAAGCATACCTTTTTTCAGCTCGTACTTTCTTTCCACAATGTGAACAAGTATACATGTTGTCACCTTCTAAAGTGTCTTTAATAGTAACTTCATCAAGAGACTCCTGTGTATTAAATCAGATTATAAAGTTCCATATTATTGTTTACAGTACACAAAATAACAAAAAGTAGTAATTATCATTTGGGCAGAATGCACAGAGGAAAACAAACTTTTTTATAAAAAATATTCTAGGGGTGCCTGGGTGGCTCAGTTGTTAAGCGTCTGCCTTCAGCTCAGGTCATGATCCCAGGGTCCTGGGATCGAGCCCTGCATTGGGCTCCCCGTTTGGCGGGAAGCCTGCTTCTCCCTCTCCCACTCCCCCTGCTTGTGTTCCTTCTCCCACTGTGTCTCTCTCTGTCAAATAAAAAAATCTTAAAAAAAAAATTCTAAATTTTGGCAAAATATTTTTTCCCTCAAACTGACAAGATGTTCCATGAATCTTACTAATTTTTCAAAAGTAGAAGTATTTCAACTTTGGGGGAAAAATCAGCTTTGTGTTCTATCTTTAATTCTTATTTGATCTGCACAGCAAGAAGAAAATAAATAAAAACATGAAACTTAATTTTCTATCAAGATGACAAACATAAACCTGCTGTACGCAAGTAATTAAAAGCAGAAAAAGTCTAATAGCATATAAAACATTACTCACATAAATGTTCTTCATATCAGCCACTTGGCACCTCACAGTATAAAACTCTTCAGCAGTCTGACTAACATGTTCACAATCCTGGTCAATCAACAGTCAAATATTAGCTTATTTTAATTAGCTAAAACATACATTAAGATTTCAAAAAAGTAAGTAACAGGTGCAATACTTACCAAGGACACAACATTGTTTGTAATTACACCTCCAAACAAACTTTTGACGGTATTTTTCTTTAAAAAAAAAAAAAACAGGAGTAATTAAAATTGGGACATCTGTACAGATTTCAAAGAAACATCAGTATTTTGGTACTAACCAGTTCTGGAGACATTTCTTCAATCTTAGTAATGAGATCAGTAAAAAATTCTGTCATATCTTTCTGCTCCCCAGTATTCAGAGGCTGCTTATCCATGGTGTATGTTTTACAAAAGGGTCTAGGATTATATGCTTTGCATTCACTCTCCTGCAAAGGAAAAGGGGGAGAGGGGTGGATCATTAAACAATCAAGTCTACATTTCAAAAAAGAACATTATCACAAGGTTCTTGAATAAATAACAAGACAACGAAATGGAGAAAATCTACAATAGAACTGCTTTCTTCTATTTCATTTTTGTTTGATTTTCATGGCATTTTCAGTTTTTTTAAATTAAATTCAGTAATTAACATATGATGTATTATCTGTTCCAGGGATACATGTCTGTGATTCATCAGTCTTACATAATACTCAGTGCTCATTACAACACATACCCTTCCCCACTGACCATCACCCACTTATCCCATCTCTCCACTCCACTCCCCTCCAGCAACCCTCAAGTTTGTTTCCTATGATTAAGAGTCTGATATATTTTGTCTCCCTCTCTAGTTTTGTCTTATTTCACTCTTTCCTCTTCCCCTATGATCCGCTGCCTTGTTTCTTAAATTCCACATATCAGAAGATTATATGATAATTCTCTTTCTCTGTCTGACTTATTTCACTTAGCCAAATACCCTCTAGTTCCATCCACGCACTTTCAATTTAATAGTCTTGGTGCCTGAAGACACTTAAATTACTGTTATGAAATTTGTATTTTTTTAAGTCTAATAATTTCTAAGAAGGAATGTAGGACTCAAAGGATGCAGATTTGTACTATGAAACATAAAATAGAAAAATTTTGCAGGCTATATAAGTTTTCCTACAGACTGAAATTTAATAGTTTTTAAAACTTTTTATTTATTCATTTGAGAGAGAATGCACGAAGAGAGAGCATGAGCAGGCAGATAGGATCAGAAGGAGAGTTTGAAGCAGACTTCCCACTGAGCAGGGTGCCTGACGTGGTATTTGACCCCAGGAACCCAGGAGCATGACCTGAGACAAAGGCAGACACTTAACTGACTGAGCCACCCAAGGCACCCAAGAACTTCAGTAGTTCTTTAAAGAGTAGCTTAAGGGCTCCTGGGTGGCTCAGTCAGTTAAAGCATCTGCCTTTGGCTCAGGTCATGATCCCAGAGTCCTGAGATCCAGTCCTGAATCAGGCTCCCTGCTCAGTGGGGAGTCTGCTTCTCCCTCTCCCCCTCCCTTGCCAACCCCAACTTGTGCTCTCACACACTCTCTCTCAAAAATAAATAAAAGCTTAAAAAGAAAAACCTAGTTTAAAACACTTTTCTGTTTCGTCAGTTCAGACGGCATGCTCCAACTGTTAAAAGGAGATTAAAAGTGGAATCAGGGTGCCTGCCTGGGTGGCTCAGTCAGTTGAACATCCAACTCTTGATTTCGGTTCAGGCCATGATCTCAGGGTTTTCAGATCAAGACCCATGGAGCCTGATCAAGATTTTCTCTTTCCCTTTCCCCCTCCAAAAAACAAAAACAAAAACAAAAACAAAAAAACACAAAAAACTGTAATCCAAGAACAACTACTAAATCTTAATTTTGTTAAAAATTTCATTTATTGACCCCTTAGTAAATGTCAGAAGCTGGAAAATACAGGAATAAACATGATATAATCTCCGTCCTCGGGATTCTAACAGGTGAGATGAGTAACCTTTACTACAGGTGATAGGTATGAAACAGTTATGGAATCATGGTTTTCTTACAGTAGTTGAAAATAAGTTGCTTCAGGAAAGATGACAATAAGAAGAAAAGGGAGAAAGTGCTAAGGAAAGAGTGCTGCAGGCAGAAGCAGCAGCATAAACAGCTGCACAAGTGATGAAGCAATAGGGTGATGGGCTTCCAAGAGCTGACACTTGCTACAGGATTCGGCTGGATATAGGAAGGGCTAAGAGAGGAGGCTGAAGGGGTGCCTGGCTGGCTCAGTCAGTACGGCAAGTGACTCTTGATCTCAGGGTTGTGGGTTCGAGCCCCACATTAGATGTTGAGAATACTTAAAAAAAAAAAAGAAAAGGTAAAATCTTAAAGAAAAAAAGAGAGAGAGAGAAGGTTAAAAGGAAGGGGCAAAATCAGAAGACATGTGCTGATGAACCTGAATACTATTCTGTTAATAATAAAAAAATCACTGAAGGGCGCCTGGGTGGCTCAGTGGGTTAAAGCCTCTGCCTTCAGCTCAGGTCATGATCTCAGGGTCCTGGGATCGAGGCCCGCATCGGTCTCCCTGCCTGGCAGGGATCCTGCTTCCTCCTCTCTCTCTGCCTGCCTCTCTGCCTACCTGTAATCTCTGTCAAATAAATAAACAAAACAAAACAAAAAAAATCACTGAAGAGTTTTAAGCAGAGGAATAATATTATAAGATTGGCTAATTTTTAAAGATTGATTACTTTTATAGTTTTGGGGATGGGAATTAAAAGGTACAAAGAGAAATCGGTCAGAAAACTCGGGGGTATGGGAGGGTGACCCTATGATGGGAAAAGGACCAGATACAAAGAATTCTTTTTTTTTTTTGGCTTACAACAACCTGAGTTTATTTCTTGCTTATGCTCCAAAGAATTCTTTAAAGGACAAATAACAGTCATCATGCAGATGATGACATGCAACTGTTAAAAGTCACTTTTAAAAGAACACAAATAACTGACAAATTCAATTTGAAAAATAAGAGCATATACCCAGGACAAATCCAATACAAATGAACTTCATTTAATTTTTTCAACTTATATAGGTTATATCTAATTAGTTTTCCATATATCGTTCTCAAACATACCATTAAATACGTAAACATTTTTTGAAGCTCCAGAAGAGTGGTCTTGTGCTTCATATCTTCTGAATACTGGAAATCAAGAGAAAAAAGTTCCATTAAAACATACTGATGGTAGCAAATTAATCTGTCTAGCAAAGAAAGTTTTACAATGTGCTTAATAGTATATCTGTTTTCATTCTTTTAGCTCTATGTAAGAAAAAGTTTATTCTTTATTTAGCAATTTAACGTTTAAAACACTATTTTATTCATTATAAAAATGTAGCCATCATTATTATGTAAGAAAACTGAATAAAGAGATCTTTAAAAAAAATTGCTTTCCAGATCAACACTCATTTGGTACAATGCTGTTTTCACAAGTTATAACTGTGCAGGAACAGAAAACATCATAGGTGTGCAACAAAGCTGTTTTCTACAAATAAATCCATATATTTAAAAAATGTATTATAATAATAAATGACATGTCTCTGTCATCTAGTCGTATCTTTATTTTTTTCTAGAACAGTGTATCTTTAATACTGCAGAAAAACTACTGGCCAACATGCTTGAAAATCTTCTACATATTCAAATATCATTAACTGAAATTCAGGTATCTGGTTAGATTCATTCACTAGGGACTTAGTCCTGAACACCAGCCTTATAGGCACTTACTAGATATACTCTAGTTCATACAAATACTAAAACAAACAAACAAAAACCTATGAAATATTACCCTCACTAGAAACTGTCAAAATTTTGAAGAACCTCTAATAGTCTTGTGGAATAATAAGCTTTCTATATGCCACAAGTATACACTAGCTATTTGTGTCAATCTTGTGGGGAGTGTTCAAAAATGTGGTTCTGCTATTTAGGAGCTTATAATCAAACTGAGGACATAAAGACACTGAAAAGTAATCTATTCAACACGGAGCCATTGCAAAATTGTATAATATTAAGTACAAAAGGAACTAAATAAAAGGAATCAACTAAATTGACAAAATAACTATAGTAATATAACTGACATGGGAGGCTTAATAGTCCATGAGATTAGAAGTCCCACGAACCAACATTTTCCAATATGTAATAGAACGGTGATGATACATGCAAACTGTATATGTAATACAACAACAGTCAAGAATAAAGACTTGGATTTATATCTTCTTTGCTGGAGAAGAAATATTAGTTGGCTGAAGAACGAACATGACTGAAATCTGCTAAATTAAGAAAAAGCAAGAATGTTTTTATTTTACTTAATGTAGAAGTTCTAAATAAATACCTTACATATGTATTTACTACTTAAAGGAGTACATATTTATACCCATTAGGATGCCTACTGTCAAAAAACAGAAAACAAGTGCCAGCAAGGGTGTGAATAAATTGGCGCCTTTGTGCGTTACTGGCAGGAATATAAAATGGTACAGCCACTATGGAAAACCAGCACGGTGATGCCTCAAAAAATTAAACACAGAATTCCCATAAGATCCAGCAATTCCACTTCTGGGTATATACACAAAAGTGAAAACAGGGACTCAAATGGGTATTTGAACACTTACGTTCACGGAAACATTATTTACAATAGCCAAAAGATATAAGCAACCCAGAAGTGTCCACTGACAGAAGAATGGATAAACAAAATGTGGTATAGACACACAATGGACTATTATTCAACCTTAAAAAAGGAAGGAACTTCTGATACATGCTACAACATGGATGAACCTTGAAGACACTATGCTAAGATTGCAGGATTCCATTTAACCAAGGTATCTAGAATAATCGAATTCATAGAGACAGGTGGTAGAATAGTAGTTGCACGAGGTTTGGGGGCATGGAGAATGGGAGGTATTTAATGGGCACAGAGTTTTAGTTGGGCGAAATGAAAATATTTTGGAGATTGATGGTGGTAATGCAATGCCAATGCACTAACTACCAAAGAACTGTACACTTACACACAGTTAAGATGGTTAATTTTAGTTGGGTATATTTTACCACAATTAAAATACATATAGCTTTACTTTTACTGTGAACATCAGAAAAGGAAATAAAAATAAAGCATTCATGTAAATAATCAAGTACATATTTGACTAGAGTACAAATTCTATTCTGTTAAGAATTTTTTATGTAGAGACAAGTCGAAATTTAGTTTTTAACCAAAAACACCTTTTATGAGACCTACTCCCAATTAACACATCGGACTGTTCTTTCTGGAGCTACATTTTAACTCCAGAAAGTGCTAATGGCTAACAGGAATCATTAATATTTAAAAGAGAAATCATGAAGAATGGCCATGTTAACAGGCAGGGAGGAAAAAATCACTGAAATTATGCCTCTTTGCTCATCACTGGTTCCATAAAAATTAAGCAGATAGTATGGAAAGAGCCTAGATGTCCATCAACAGATGAATGGATAAAGAAGTTATAGTATATATGTATATATACACATACACACAATGGAATATTATGCAGCCATCAAAAAACTGAAATCTTGCCATTTGCAACGACATGGATGGAACTAGAGGGAATTATGCTAAGTGAAATAAGTTAATCAGAGAGAGACAATTATCATATGATCTCGCTGATATGAGGAATTTGAGAAACAAGACAGAGGATCGTAGGGGAAAAGGGGGGAATGAAACAAGATGAAACCAGAGAGGGAGATAAACCATAAGAGACTCTAATGTCAGGAAACAAACTGAGAGTTGCTGGAGTAGAGGTGGGGGGAGGGATGGGGTGGTTGGGTGATGGACATTGGGAAGGGTATGTGCTATGGTGAGCGCTGTGAATTGTGTAAGACTGATGAATCACAGACCTGTACCCCTGAAACAAGTAATACATTATATGTTAATTTAAAAGAAAAGACAGTCTAAGATACTATAATAAAAATCATTATAATGCTAAAAAAATTAAGCAGACAGGGCCACAAATTTATCACAAAAATTTCCATGTTAAATGAATCAGTTATTCAACTATTTCTAAGCATAATCAGTTTCAGAAAATAAACTTAAAAGCATTAATATAACATTAAAGAAATGCACTTGACTATACTGTAACTTAAAGATTTTGAAGCCTAACTTAAACATATTAAGGACTCACTGAAAGTACATAAAGAACTGCAATACTTTTTTTAGGGGGAGGAAAGTCAGGAAATCAAGATGACATGATGGAAGAAAACAAATACCCAAGTACAAGCATGAAGTAAGTTTGCCAAGAAATTATAAAAGCAGAGCAGAAGGCAAACTGAATAACACCCCATAGCTAAAAAGAGTGAAAACTAGAAATAACAAGTTAAGAAAAATAACAGGAAGCAGACCTTGCCCAAATAAAATAGGCTCACAGTAAAATTTACTTTGCGATAAAAATAAAACAAGTTAAGTGATTCTGGTACATTCCCCTACTTTGTTTTAGACTTTGCTTATGTTGGATGTAAAGAAAATTTATATTTATTCTTACTGAAAATACCATGTTCATTGTATACATGGAGTGTATATATTCCACAACTGTGTTTTCCTTGGAGAAATAAAGAAATTATACTAGTATATTAAGAGTAACCACTGAAACGTAAAAATAATTAAGATATACATTAGCTATGTAATCAAATACTGTCATTTTTTAATTCATAAATTTTCTCAATGTTTTACTAAATTAAAATAATCAAGATTTATTACCAAAATTTAAAAATTTTCTTTCACAGTTTTAAATACTGAAGTGAGGAAAACTGTACCTTAGCAGTGAAGACAGCCTGTCTCGCCTCAGGTATCATATAAAGTTGCTGAATAGTAGAAGCCAAGTAACAAGTAGCTCCAAGGTTAGTTAGGCCAACAAATCTACACTCAGCACGAACATCCTCATGGGGCCAGTAGTCCCACTTATAAGGTGCATGAGCTGCTGAAAAAAGAGGGAGGAAAAAATGCCCCCCCCCAAACAAATGATTAAACATAATGTATTTTCCTTTTACTAACAGCCACTACTCTCTATTATTTTAGTTAATATACATAAAACATTATATATAACCAAAACTAATGTGACATTGCATGTCAACAATACTCAAAAAAGAAAATCAGTAAGAACACATAGAAAAACTAACTCATTCTCTAAAAATTCAAGACTATCAATATTTGATTTTAGTTGGCACTAAATTATTTAACCAAAAAATGCCAAAATATTTCAGATACCTATAAAAAGTCCTTTACACCTGTTTTTTTAACAAATCAGTTTACTTTTTTGACAACTTAGCAACAATAGTTTATAATGTTAAAAGTGTATGAACAGTGAATTCTTTCTATAGCCAAAATCTCTTCTGCTCATAAAATTTAGAAAGATTAAAAGAAAAGAATACTTACACTGCATGTGTTGTGCCATTACCCAGTTGTGTATTAGCCTGTAGTTCTCAACGGACCCCTTCACCATCTCTACTAACAAATCGTAAGCAGCAGCTCTTGAAGAATGTGATTTGCACTTTGGCTGTTGTCTGTCTTTCAGACTAGGCAACAAAAACAGGAGATTGAAGATATCTCTTAAAAATTCCTGGAAAAAAGAGAAAGGCCAAGTACATTATCTAAAATTACGTATTAGTTATATTCTAAATATAATGAATACCTTATATAGAATGAACTAGACTATAGGACAATCTACAATTTACTAAAAGGCTATTTAAAAACTTAGAGCAGCATCATATACCCTCATCTGAAAGTCTCTTAAAGAAAACAGAACGGGTAGGGATCAACCTTACTCTTCCTTACCTCTTGATAGCTAATAGGCTCATTCTTAGATTCCCATCTATAATGCTATTATTTTCCACTCCATTAAGTGACCAAAAGTTTTTGTTAAGGACTCCTATCTAGACTGCCTTTGCCATTTACTTCTGTTTCTCCTTATTTCAATCTCATAACATTAACAGCAGCAGCAGCAAAAGCACCGACTTACTTGTAATAAACAGTTACGGTGCCAGATACTACTCAAAGGCCCCTATACAAAAGAACAAAGAAGGGTAAGAACCTTGCCTGGAGTCACAGAGTTGGAAGGAGCCAGAGCCAGGATTTCAGACACCAAGCTCTTTCTCAGTGAAGCTCAAACTGAAGTGCAAGGTTTTACCATCCTAGATGTATTTTGTCTCTAAATTTGATCTGCCCGAGAAAAGCTCACCTTTCCCACCTTTTTCTTATTAATTGGTCCTCTGTTACTTTACCAAAGATAGTTATTTCTCACACACCTCAAATACTACCACGGTACATTTTTCTGGGGTATAAACCAGAATTCTGGTATACTGTGCAGAAAAGAGGTAACATAGTTAAAGACTAACATTCTCTTATCCTTAGAATGGCTGTTTTGTAAGGTTGGCCCCTGGCTGTCATGTTAAAATTTCAACGGTAAAGAGTTTGTTCCTCTGATATAAAATTTTTCCTAAGTAATAGAAGTGGCTCCCTATGCCTTTTGTATCTGATTTATGCTGAATACCTGCTTTCTGTCTGGGAGTCGAGAATTTCAGACACGGTGGTCAGATACACGGGTACTATAAATGACAACCCTCACTTCACCCCACCTAAAACCCTGACTTGAGGCTCAAGAGAGTTCCCCAATAGACAACACCGCACACATGTTGTCACACTCATCGCTGGGGAAATTAAGCACATCCTATGCAACTCCAATATAAAAGGTTTCTTAAAAGCATATACCTAGTTTCCACCAGATTTGGCTGGGTGCCATCTTTTTCTATCGCTCATTTCATTTTGTATTATTTTGCTGTAACACATCTTAGCCACTAGTACAACTATATGCTCAGTCCTTTGAGCCCTTCTAGTTGAATCACTGAACCTGGGGATGGTCTTAGAAACCTCTGACACAGGTACCAAATAAAGGACAATTTGGTTATTTTCCCATTAATAACACCTCGTTATTGTCAAAGAAAGTACAAAGTCCTGATTTTGCAACAAGGAAAGTTTGGCTGATAAATATGGAAAGTGAATATGGTCTACTTCATATAGCTGACAAACTGATAAGTCTGTCTTGCCTTTCTGAGAATTCAGAGGTTAAATGATGTGTATTGGAGACACAAGATAACACATTTACTTCAACTAAAAAATAAAGTCAAACTAAAAAAGAAAAAAGGAACTGGCTATAACTAGTTAAAAATGAAATATCTTAGGGGTACCTGGTTAATGTGGGGCCTGCTTAAGATTCTCTCCCTCTTTTTCTGCCCCTCCCCTACTCTAAAAAATAAAATGAACTATTGCTGCCAGTTTAGATCCAGAAACTGAATGAGTTAAGTTCCCATAGTTCCAAAGCTTTAATAAAATATATTTAAAACCTACAATAAGATAAAAACACTTTATCAGAAATATCAGGTTGGTAAAAGGTAAAAGCATAATGAAATGAACCATATTTTTATTTTCCTTACTGAGTTTACAAGAAAAGCAGGTATCTATAAGTAAAAGGATAACCTCTATATTAATGTCTTTTTTTAAAAAGATTTATTTATTTGAGAGAGAATCTCAAGCAGACTCCCCACTGAGCATGGAGTCTGACACAGGGCTCAATCTCACAACCCTGAGATCATGATCTGAGTGGAAACCAAGAGTCACTCAACCGACTGAAATACTCAGGTGCAACACAATATGTCCATTTGATAAATAATGGCAAAACCATTCTGGTATACTTCACAGAAAGAAGAACCTCAAACTGCTGAGAGAATACTAAAAATAGTTTCTGATAATAGATCAGTGTAATTTTTAACATGTAATTCAGAAAAAAATTCAGATTAAATAACACTGTTAAAATAAAACCTCCATTTCCACTGTAAACATGTGAACAAAGACTACATTTCCATTATGTAAATAACATTTCCCAGAATCTACATCTATAAAAATATAAAGTAGGAAAAGAATTAATAAACACACATTCAACCTTATTAACAAGTAATATCCACCTATATGAATTTTAAAAGGCCTATCCTTAATACATTAATTTTCAACTAAATTTCATTTTAATATTTTATACTTCTCTGGCAAAACTTACGGTATATTTGGACTTGTCTATGATTCTGCAGAAGAGTGCATGCCCTGGGTTGCGAGTCTCTGCTATTCCCGAATAAACCCATTTTTGCCGGTAAAATAACTGGCAGTTTTGTTTTTTAAGGTTAACATTAGTTGGTGATCAGAAGCAGAATGCAAAGAAGACCCCCAGCAACTCTGAGGCTGGTGAACAAAACATGCCAGTACCCACAGAGCCAACTGGGGTCACTGCTTTCCCACTGACCTTGGTTTCAGGCTTTCCATCTTTTAAGAAAAAGTCCCCTTTGGGAATTCTTCACCTCCTGTGAGGATGACTTACAAGGAGAACAGCAACTTTGCCACCCCACAAGTTCATGAGAAGGAAATCTCTCTAATCATGTAAAGCGACAACCATGATGAACAACTTCGACCCAGATATAACAAAGAATATAGACTATGAATAAAATAAAGCTTCGGAGAAGAATGAGATATCCTGAAGCCATTCTGTTCTTGCCGAACTGCAAAACAGACTATAAAAATACATCAAGAATATAGTTCCTTCTATTTTTGAGACTGAAAAAATGTCAACAGCTTGACAAAATTATTGCTATAGACTGCCAACTATTTTTAATGCTATAAGATGGACTTTTGACATTTGATGAAGATACAAATTTCTTTCTATAAAATGTTACTAAAAGGAGTTTTTACTTAAAATCTGCTGGTATATGAAAAAAATATATTTATGTTGCTTTGATTGTCCGTATCCAAATAAATGCAATGTAATGATAACTACAGAAGACATTTCAGACAACATTGTGGTCACAATACTTTTTATATTAATTAATTTTTAATTAAATATTTTTTCAATTTTAAAAAATTCTGGGAAATTATATTCTTTAAAAACACAGAGTTGATGGGGATTAAGTACTTGTGATGAGCAGGGAATGAAACATGGAACTGCTGAATCACTATATTGTACACTTGAAACTAATATAACACTGTATGTTAACTGGAACTAAAATAAAAACTTTTTTAAAAAGAGTTGAAAAATAGAGAAATTTTTTAAAGTTTAAAAATCTGTGAGAGTACCATTCAGAATGGCTAAAATTAACAAGTCAGGAAACAACAGATGTTGACAAGGATGTGGAGAAAGGGGAACCCTCCCACACTGTTGGTGGGAATGCAAACTGGTGCAGTTACTGTGGAAAACAGGATGGAGGTTCCTCAAAGAGTTGAAAATAGAGCTACCCTATGACCCAGCAATTGCACTATTGGGTATTTACCCCAAAGATACAAATGTTGTGATTCAAAGGGGCACCTGCATCCCAATGTTTATAGCAGCAATGCCCACAATAGCCAAAGTGTGGAAAAAGCCTAGATGTCCATTGACAGATAAATGGTTAAAGATGTGGTATATGTACACAAGGGAATATTACACAGCCATCAAAAAATCTTGCCATTTGCAACAATGTGGATGGAACTAGGGGGTATTATGCTAAGTGGAATACGTTAATCAGAGAAAGACAATTATCATATGATCTCGCTGATATGTGGAATTTGAGAAACAAGGCAGAGGATCATAGAAGAAGGGGGGGAGGGAATGAAACAAGATGAAACCAGAGGGGGAGACAAACCATAAGAGATTCTAATCTTAGGAAACAAACCGAGGGTTGCTAGAGTGGAGGGGGAGGAATATGGTGGCTGAGTAATGGACATTGGGGAGGGTATGTGCTGTGGTAAGCGCTGTGAATATGAATCACAGACCTATACCCCTAAAACAAATAACACATTATGTGTTAATAAAAATTTTTTAAAAATTAAAAAAAAAACAAAGAGTAAAGTGGAGGGCACCTGGGTGGCTCAGTGGGTTAAAGCCTCTGCTTTCGGCTCAGGTCATGATCTCAGCGTCCTGGGATCAAGACCCACATCGGGCTCTCTGCTCAGCAGGGAGCCTGCTTCCTCCTCTCCCTGTCTCTCTGCCTGCCTCTCTGCCTACTTGTAATCTCTCTCTCTGTGTCAAATAAATAAATAAAATCTTAAAAAAAAAAAAGAGTAAAGTGGAAAGGGAAAAGAATCTAAATAAATAAACAAAATAAAAATAAGAAGTAAGGGTGCCTGGGTGGCTCAGTGGGTTGAAGCCTCTGCCTTCAGCTCAGGTCATGATCCCAGGGTCCTGGGATCGAGGCCCACATCGGGCTCCCTGCTCAGTGGGAGCCTGCTTCCTCCTCTCTCTGCCTGCCTCTCAGCCTACTTGTGATCTCTCTGTCAAGTAAAAAACAAACAAACAAAAAATTAAAATAAATAAATAAAAATCTGTGAGAGGACACCTAGGTTTCACAAAATTCCTTAAAAGAATATGTGAGCAATAAAAGTTTGAAGACCACTGCACTCTGCTGGCTCTTAATCTGTCACCAGGTATTCTGCTAATGCACATTCCTGACGTTATTTGACTGGAACAAACATTTTAATGACCCTCCTTTTTTAAATTACAAAAGTAGCACTTTTGTTTTATTGCATATACATATAAAAATAATTTCCTGTGAACTCAAGCTGAACTAATCTCTCAACTCCCTACACATATCCAGTGGTTTCCCATCACTTAATTTTTACTAGTATTCTTTTCTAGGACTTATATGTTTCCTTTACTTTTCTACTTAAAACAAACAAACAAACAAACAAACAAACAATTTTATCCTGGGCATGCCTGGGTGGCTCAGTTGGTTAATCATCTGCCTTTGGCTCAGGTCCTAGGATCAAGTCCTACATTGGGCTCCTTGCTCAGCAGGGAACCTTCTTCTCCCTCTGCCTGCTGCTCCCCCTGCTTGTTCTCTCTCTCTGACAAATAAATAAATAAAATCTTAAAAGCAAAACAAAACCTTTACCCTGTATTATAAAAGCTGTATCCTCTTCAAAACCTCTCCCAATCATATCAGTGTTATGTGATCCTTCACATCCCTGATGGTATCCCTTTAATAGCTTTTTTTTTTTAAACCACTAATGGTAAATATCCTGAGCAGCCATTATTTGTGAAGGTACATACAAATTTTGAATAAGGCGGGTTTCTCAATAATTACCTGCTGAAAAATCAAACCATTAAATTGTCTGTTCTTAAAAAATATATGAATAGTCAGTTCTTAAGAATGAAGACAGTCTTAATCATCAGTCTGTTCAGTATATATTTGTTGCTAGATACTATGCAGTGTAGTAGAGATAAGAACGGGGTTTTTATTTTTTAAAGGGAATTAGAAAAATGGAGGAAGAGGGCATGAAGAGGAAGAAAAGCAATAGTACTAGTGGTGATGGTGGTGAAAGAGACCGTATTTAGCCTGCATAGCCTAAAATATTTACTATAAGGGTCTTTACAGAAAATAGTAACTGATTCCCGAACTAAAGTAAATTCTCAATGAATTTTTTAAGAATTCTTAAATAATAAAGTAAAATCATTAAAGCAGAAAAGGTATTTTAAATATCTAAGAGACAATGAAAACTTTTCTTAGTATTACACCAAACCAACTGCCTTAAACACCTTCACTTGCATATCTAATTGACATTTCATATTTAACATGTCCAAAATAGACTTGATTCTGACACCCTCACTTCTCCCCAAAAATGATCAATCTCAAGATTTCCCCTTCCTAGTAAATGGAATTATCATTCACTTAGTTTCTTAGGCTTAAAACTGAGGAATCTTTCTCTCCCACCTAACAATCCTATCCAAATTTAAGTCTGTGAGCTCTACCTTCAATAAATATCTCAAATCCAAACACTTTTTACCATCATCCCTCTCCAGAACCATTGGCTTCCTAGCTAGATTCCCAACACATTTGCTCTCCTACTTCTCTAACCTAGAGTCTAGATCAGAGAAAAGGTAACAGAAAATAATGGTTTTCCAACACATGTAAAGAAGCTCAACCATACAAAACAGTAAAATAAAACTAGGAGAATGTTTTTCACCTATTGGACTGGCAGAAATGAAATACCTGATATTATACTGGGTTGGTGAGAATGTGATGTAATAGGCACTCGCCCACATGCAATGTAGGTGGGACCATAAAATGGCTCAGCATCCAGAGAAAGCAACATGATTATACCCACCAAAGTCAAAAAGGTACATACCCTGTGAACCAGCAATTCTACTTAGAGTTTTTTTCTACAGATTTCTTAAGTGATAGATGTATAAACATCTTCACTACAATATCACTTGTAAGAGTAGAAGACAATTTTCATCATTAAGAGCTGGATAAACACACACATGCACACACTTGTCTGCCCTGGGCTCAGGTCATGATCCCAGGGACCTGGGATGAAGCCCCACAATGGGCTCCTGCTCAGTGGGGAGCCTGCTTCTCCCTCTCCCTCTGCTCCTCTCCTGCTCATGCTCTCTCGCTTGCTCAGAAAAATAGAATCTTAAAAAAAAAAAAAAAAAAGGAAACAAAAAACTAGCATGCTCCCCAAACATCCCTTTTGTTAAAAAAAAAAGGGGGGGGGGGTTTCCCTGCTGAGTGGCTTAGTCAGTTAAGTGCCTGGCTTTGGCTCAGGTCATTGTCCCAGGTTTCTGGGATCAAAAGCCCCGCATGGGTTCCTTGCTTAGTGGGGAGCCTGCTTCTCCCTTTCCATCTGCCTCTGCCTGCCACTACTCCGCCTGTGCTGTCAAATGGATGAATAAAGTCTTGAAAAAGAAAAAAATAAAACATTAAAAAATACACACAGAGAGAGAATATTATGCAACTGTTAAAAAGAATGAATTAACTGTATAGGGCACAGACTGATATGGAGACTCTCTAAAGTGGTGGAAAGGCAAACTACAGAGCCCTGTGTTTAGGATTTTAACATCTGCAGCCAGTATAGCATAGTGGTTAGAAGCTCGGCTAAGTGAAGAGTATGAGTAACCTCAGTGAGACAAGTTGCTTAACCTGTCTAAGGCTTAATTTCATCATTTGTCAAAATTGGGTCGAATAACAACATCTACACCTTTATAATAAAGCCCAAACTTTGCCTAAAATTATTATTTGTATAATAAAACACAGAAGAAAAAAACAAGTAGCCTTTAAAAACTATGGATAAGCAAAAAAAGAACTCTGGAAAAGAGGAGAAAAGAAGAATATTAAATTCTTTTTAATATTTTCCAAATACAGACTTTTACAAATGAGAAGAAAAATGACAAAAGACACTGATTATGAACAGAAAATTCACAAGTTAACACAAATAGCCAATACATACATAAAAAGACACTCATCTTCAACAGAAACCAAAGATATAAAACTAAAGCAAAAGTGAGACCGGTAAAGACTTCACATGTAAAGGAATGTCTTAGATAATCCCCTTCGCATGTGGGGATAAACTGAGGTATTTGAAACATTCTAATATAGTGCAGCTAGGAGAATAAAAGGATAAAATAATTTTGTAAACTAATATATTATGATTAAAATGAATCAAATTTACTTTTAAGAATAGGAGCATATAATGGGACAGGGGTGCAAAGATGATGTTCCCTGCAGTTGCGTTTTTTGTTTGTTTTTTACAACCAGTAACAACATAAATGTCAATAAAAAAATTGCTGGGACCCCTGGGTGGCTCAGTTGGTTAAGCAGCTGCCTTCATCTTAGGTCACGATCCCAGGGTCCTGGGATCAAGTCCCGCATTGGGCTGCTTGCTCGGCAGGGAGCCTGCTTCTCCCTCTGCCTCTGCCTGCCACTCTGCCTGCTTGTGCTCTCTGACAAATAAATAAAATCTTTAAAAAATAAAATAAAAACTGTTTCCCTCTTTATGCATTTATTTTCTTAAATAAAAAAAGCAGATCACAAAATGGTTATTATGTAATATAAATCATATACTTGAATATTTGATATATCCATGGAAACTCCTGGAAGGCCATCCATCACCTAAGCATCATGGGAAATCAAACTATATGGGGATCTTCTCTTTGCACTATCTAAAAAGGTTTTTTTGAAATGACTTTCACATTACAATATTTTATCAAAGAAATCAATATATTTATATTTTGGAATAAAAGTTATATACTGGCTATGTAACATAATACTTCAACCAGCAAAACTAAAACAATCAAATTATTCTGAGTATAGGAAAAATTTTAAAAGGACCTAGAAAAATAGCACAAAAAGGGGCTTTGTCAAATAGGGGAAGTAGTACAGATTTAAGACCGATAACACTGTCATTTTAAGTTTATCTCCAGAATCACCAACTCTATGCCCTTGAGGATTATCTTCCATCCTTCTGGTTATTCCTGTGTTTCCTACCACAATTAGTGACCTCAAGAAAACAACCCTCCAAACCAACTAACTCCCTCAATGCAGGCAATGACAAACGTGCTAATGGCAGAGTAAAAAACTTAATCTGAAGAGTAATTAGACATTTGTGGGTACAGAGTGCTTAGGTGTTATCAAATACTCAATAGATTTCATGTCAAATGGGCTTCCAAAACATGAAACCAGTCAGACAGGTACTCTATGACTACTTATTAATTCTGTGTAAATTATTAATTCAAAATATTCAACCCTACAGGGCGCCTGGGTGGCTCAGTGGGTTAAAGCCTCTGCTTTCGGCTCAGGTCATGATCTCAGGGTCCTGGGATCGAGGCCCGCATCGGGCTCCCTGCTCGGCGGGGAGCCTGCTTCCCCCTCTCTCTCTCTGCCTGCNCTCTGCCTGCCTCTCTGCCTACTTGTGATCTCTCTCCCTCTGTGAAATAAATAAATAAAAAATCTTTAAAAAAAAAAAAAAATATTCAACCCTACAGAAACGATGATAGAGGTTGCCTTTCTATCTACAAGTCATAGGAATTAAAATTGTTTCTGCATATAAGCTTAGCATTAATATTTCTAGGGTTCATTTTATTCAATGTTCACTTTTCCTACCAACAATAAAGTTCTAGCAAGCTTTATGCTTGCATGTTTCAGAAAATTTAATATAACCACATACAATGCAACAACAAAAAAAATTTCAATCATAGTTCATATAGACATTTGGGTGTCTTAACACCTACCTGTCCTTCTCTGGAAAATTTAAAGGGTGGTTTGTGTTTAATAACACTTGTTGCAAGCCTTAGAAGTCCTGTAAGCCCATCATCTTCTACATTACCATCTTGATGATCAAGGATTTCCCTGCTACAAAAAAGAACACAAACAAAACAAGATAGTTCACATAATTATGTCCTTTATCTTTCCTCAATGATAAAATTGTCAATTTCACATCAAATTTTACCTTCGAATACAGTCAGCCAAATGTCGTGCCAAAGCATCTAAGTCGAGGAGTGTGGTCTTAATACAAAGAAAAAATACAAAATTCAAATACAAATTTTTGTGTTTAGTAGCCAGAGATTACTAAAACAAAAAAAAATCCTTCCCTTGTAAATAAAAAGAATTTGGTTCTCCCCAATTCATTAACATATTAATTAAATTATAAATAATACAGCTACTCTTTGACAGTTATAAACTCATCAGTGATAGTCCTGCAAAAAAGAATCCATGGGGGAGGGGGTGGCTGGGTGGCTCAGTCAGTTAAGTGTCTGCCTTTGGCTCAGGTCATGATCCTGGGGTTCTGGAATGGAGCTCCGCATTGTATCAGCCTCCCTGCCCAGCAAGGAGTCTGCCTCTCCCTCTGCCTCATCCCCTGGCTGTGCTTGCTCTCGCGCTCACTCTCTCTCAAATAAGTAAATAAAATCTTTAAAAAGAAAAAAAAAAAGGATCCATGGAATACCAATAATAAATTACAATAGTCATAGTAATGTATGGAAAAATTTTACAGGTTTGTTGTTTTATTTTCTCTATAACAATTTTGTTGAGATATGGTTCACATTACCAGTCAATTTGCCCACTAAGGTTGTTTTTGTTTTTCTTTTTTTTTTTTAAGATTTTATTTATTTATTTGACACAGAGAGAGAGATTACAAGTAGGAAGAAAGACAGGCAGAGAGACAGGGAGAGGAGGAAGCAGGCTCCCCGCCGAGCAGAGAGCCCGATGCGGGCCTTGATCCCAGGACGCTGAGATCATGACCTGAGCCGAAAGCAGAGGCTTTAACCCACTGAGCCACCCAGGCACCTGGTTGTTTTTGTTTCTTGTTTAAAGATTTTTATTTATTTATTTATTTGACAGAGAGACACTGAGAGAGGGAACACAAGCAGGGGGAATGGAAGCAGGAGAAGCAGACTTCCCGCTGGGCAGGTAGCCCGACTCGGGGCTCCATCCCAGGACCCTGGGATCATGACCTGAGCCAAAGGCAACCACTTAACAAGTGAGCCATCCAGGCACCCCTAAGGTTTGTTTTTAACACCATCTTTAAACTAGGCTTTAGAAATAAATTTAAAGGGGAGGAGGTGCCTGGATGGCTCAGTGATTATTAAGTTTAAGACTGTTGGTTTCAGGGGCGCCTGAGTAGTTCAGTGGGTTAAGTCTCTGCCTTTGGCTCAGGTCATGATCTCAGGATCCTGGGATAGAGGCCCGCATCAGGCTCTCTGCTCGGCGGGGAGCCTGCTTCCCCTCTTCCTCTGCCTGCCTCTCTGCCTACTTGTGATCTTGTTCTCTCTGTCAAGTAAATAAATAAAATCTTAAAAAAAAAACAAAAAAACTCTTGGTTTCAGCTCAGGTCATGATTTCAGGGCTGTGAAACTGAGCCATGCTGTGCATGGAGCCTGTTTAACATTCTCTCTTTACCTCTCCCTCTGTCCCTCTCCCCACCTGCGCCCACCTCACTGGTGTGTGTCCCCTTACTCTCAAAAAAAATAAATAAATTTAAAGGTACAGTTCCAGAAAATTTTAATTTTCATTATAACTGAGCAACAAAACTAAAACATTTCACAAAATAAAACTTAAGAGGATTCTCAAAGAAACTCAGATCTCTCAGAAAAAATGATGTTGACTGGCAAACAAGCAATATTAGATTCCTATCTTAAAGGGGCAACCCAAGGTTAAAAAAAATACACATATCAATGTTTATCTGACATCAATATTTCATGAATAATCAAGTAAATTAAAACACATTCAATATTTGTAATTATTTCTCAAATGAAAAGTACCTCAAAAAAATTCAATTTACACTGCTCCTTAAAATAAGAAAGTGATTTTTTAAAATGTAAAGTGTATAAAATGCACTTGGACTAAAATACATTTTTTTAAAGACTTTTTAAGTAATCTCTGCACCCACTGTGGGGTTTGAATTTACAACCCCCAAATCAAGAGTTGCATGCTGTACTGAGCCAGGCAGGCACTCTTGAATTAAAATACATTTAAAAGAGAGAAAATATTTCCTAAGTATCTAAATGTATTTTCTTAAAGTGTTTCTCATTTTTTGAGAACGCTTAGATGCATTTCAGCTTACACAATTTATGAAGGAGAAAAAACTTATGTGGCAAGTTTGTCTTTGAAATAATTAACTTACTTTAAACATCTATTTGATACTATTTTAGTCTAAGAAAATTAGTAGATCAGTAAATTAATAGTTTCTTAACCTTAAAATAAATTCTATTTGAATTGCAATTTTATTTTACATGTTCAAAACTCCAAATCCATATGCTACTACATTAACACTGTATATTTACATTTAAAGTCTAAATTTCCATTCCATTTTATAAATTTACACTCCAAGTAACATTTTATATCTACATTTAGAGCTACAAATCTTACTCAGAAGAAATAGGAAATTACTTATGGGTACCATATGAAGACATTTCAACATGTCTTTCAACAAAGGTCAAGGTAAAAAAAAAAAGAAAGGAATTTAGAGCAAAACAAAAAGGTCCAACTACAGTAAAATATTATGGCATTTTCAACTTTTATAGAATGATTTTAAAATGCCCTTAAAAATAAGCATTTATGTAAAGTCATAAACATACATGTGCATGATGCATCCAACATCATACAAGTTAATGTATAATTTTCTGAACATACCTGACTAGCATCCTTTATATGTATGTTGTCAACTAATTTACACAACAACCAAAAATACTCTTTACATCCAGGTTTTAACATTGGTTCTTCTTCATAATCATCTATCTATAAAAAAAAAATTTCAACTTTGTGAAAACATTTTTAAAAGAGGAATAACTTAAAATTACAATACACTTAAACTACAGACCTTATGAAAAAATTAAATCCCTATACAAACAGTATTCAAAATGTAAGCAAAAATGGAAAGACATTTCTAGCTTCTGTAAAACTAGAATAACTAGGCCCATAAGTGAGTAGTATGAGAATTTTCAGAAAAATAGTACCCTCAAATTTCTTATAACCCACTCAGAAAAGTCATTGTATGAATAACATATAATTCTAAATAATGTGACAGAAACGAAGACTTCAATGAAAATGTGTTAACAAAAGAAACCTATAGAACATAAGTTTTATATATATATAAATCTACCGAAATGCAATAGTCTATTACAGTTTTGAAATCTAAAACATAAAAAACACTTTACATATCTTACAAACTGATGACAGGTAAATATGGAGGAAGAAAAAGTAAATCCTACAATGTATCATATTTCTGGGGTTTACTAATAACTCCAAAATTTAATGAGCTCTGAATTTATTATGTGGTAGAAGGCCTTTTTCCAAGGCTAGTATATACACTGGAGTGGGAAAAATTAAAAAACATTAAAAATTCAGAATATCGGGCGCCTGGGTGGCTCAGTGGGTTAAAGCCGCTGCCTTCGGCTCAGGTCATGATCCCAGGGTCCTGGGATCGAGGCCCGCATCGGGCTCTCTGCTCAGCAGGGAGCCTGCTTCCTCCTCTCTCCTTTCTCTCTGCCTGCCTCTCTGCCTACTTGTAGTCTCTCTCTCTGTGTCAAATGAA
>LNAC01000119.1:3197708-3369367 GCA_002007465.1 Ailurus styani
TGGTAAAAAAAAAAAAAAAAAAATTTTAAAAAAAAAAAAAAAAAAAAAAAAAAAAAAAAAATTCAGAATATCATAAAGATTAAAAAAAAACCTGTGTTACTGAATGAAAAGAAAGCTACATTTATGATGTTTTTATCATTCCATTTTAGTAAGAACAAGTGTTATTTCCAAAACTCTATTCCTAGGAGTAACAAGGACACAATATGTCCACAATGCTGTCACTTTAAGAACTGTGTAACTATTCTCTTGGTAAAAACTACATACGGTAAACAAGTACTCAAAATTACTGCTTTGTAATACAATGATATAAACTTGGGGCAAAGAAAATTGCAGAAACAGAAACAGCTCCTAAACACAGTAAAATCTTACCCTGATAGGTTTGAGTGCTTGAGCATCAGGAAGAAATTTCAATAATGTTGAAGCAGCTAATAGCAGAAAAGAGCGATTGATTGAGTCTCCTCCATCCAGCCCTGAGAGAGATAACTTATAAAGACCATTGCAGGACTCATGACGGACTGCAGTCTAAATGAAAAAGCAAGTTCCAAAGATAGTCTGAGTTAAATATTAAAAAATTAATCTTAAAATCAATGTCAGTGCAAATAACATGTTACATAGTTTCTTTAGTAATGCAGTGTTCTGATCACATACTCATGCACATAAATCTGATCAAATAAAGTACCCCCAAAGTACGAAGCACTATGTAGAAACACTTTAGAAATTCCCAAATAAGGACAAGAA
This sequence comes from Ailurus styani, assembly GCA_002007465.1. Lineage (NCBI taxonomy): Eukaryota > Metazoa > Chordata > Mammalia > Carnivora > Ailuridae > Ailurus > Ailurus styani. The sequence goes on from LNAC01000119.1 coordinate 3,198,447, forward strand.
AAAAAACATAACAATAACAACAAATACAAAAGGGATAAAGGAGAGGATATTCTTAACAATTTATTTACAAAACTAAGTAAAAGGATAAAATATTTTCAGAACAATAAGCAATTTAGAAAGTACTTATATCAAAACATTTTACAGTTTCTAAGGGACTTGCCCAAGTGTCACAATCCTTACCTGTGACACAGCCAGAACAATACATATGCATTCAACTCAGAGCTTAAATGTATTAAGACAATGCTGCCTAAAAAAGATGTAACTATTTTAACTATTGTGGTTAAGTGTTTTAGCAAGAGTATGTTTCTACTATTTCATTTAGGAATATGGTGTAATATCAAGATACAGGTAGTGACAATTATACTGACTTCAGTGTTGACACTGGAATCAAAATATATTTGACTTATCGCCTGTGTCTAAGGACACACTCTAATAGAAAAAGGAAAAGAACACTAGTCTTTCCCAGAAAAAAATTTTCAAAACTCCAAAGCTAAATGATGTTTTATTTCAGAAAAAGAAAAATATGAATGCTCTAGACTATTTAACATCCACAATTTTTTGCATTTTATTTAAATTCAATTAATTAACATATAGCATACTATTAGTTTCAGAGATACAGTTCAGTAATTCATCAGTTGCATATTAACACCCAGTGCTCATTACATCATGTACCCTCCTTAATGTTCTTCACCCAGTTACCCATCCTCCACCTCCCTCCAGCAACCCTCAGTCTGTTTCCTATGGTTAAGAACCTCTTATCATTCACATTTAAGTGTACAAAGTTTAAAACACTCTAGATCTTAAAGTGTTTAATAAGTATATTCCAAGTAAAGGGATATATTTATGGAATCATCTCCACTTGTTTCCATTAGTTTTTTTTATTATCAATGCAAATAGTATAAAATATATGAAGAATAATAGTACTGATTTTCAATCTTTATCTTACCTCAGGAATAAGGAGAGTCAATTTCTTTAACCAATCTTGTAAATGGTCACTATCAGCAAGGCTAGACTTCACTAAAGAACAGCAATGAGCCCAACTCACCAAGAGCCACATTGAATAATGTGAAACTAAAGAGAAATTAGAAAAAAGTATGACTATAAGGCCTGTGCTATAAAGAAAACACAATGTTCATTATTAAAGATTATCTAATTATGCAAATCTCTATTAAAAATTAGCTTTGTGGAACCCTTACTTACCTTCATGCCTAGACCTGTGATCGGACTGAGCTTTCAAAACTCTGTAAAGTAAAAAAAAAAAAAAATCCACCACCACTAATTAATTTTAGCAATAAAATATAAATGACTCAATTTATCACCACAAATCCTTTAAAGTTTATGCAATGTACCCTCCACAAAAAAAATTTTTTTTTTATTTTTTTTTTAAGATTTTATTTATTTATTTGACACAGAGAGAGAGAGATTACAAGTAGGCAGACAGGCAGGCAGAGAGAGAGAGGAGGAAGCAGGGAGCCCGATGCGGGCCTCGATCCCAGGACCCTGAGATCATGACCTGAGCCGAAGGCAGAGGCTTTAACCCACTGAGCCACCCAGGCGCCCCAAAAAAAATTTTTTTAAGAAAAACATGTTTCCTATGGTCTTTATCTTTTAAAGAAACACTGGTAAAATATTACACACCACTCCAAATGACTTTTCAGATTTAACGAACAATATCTCAGTGAATAAGGTATTGACTCAAATAAGTGAACCCTCAAGAAGTGCTCATGATGGGCTAGCTGTGCTCAGTTAAGCATCCGACCTGATTTCAGCTCAGGTCCTGACCTCAGGGTCGTGAAACTGAGCCCCCCACAGGGCTCTGTGCTCAGTGTGGAGTCTCCTTGTCCCTCTCCCTCTCCTCCTCCCCGTTTGCTCATGCTTGCGCTCTCTCTCTCTCTCGCTTTCTCTCACATAAATAAAATCTTTAAAAAAAGATTTAGTTACTAAAGAGATGTGTATTACAAACAGAAAGGTTATAATGGTTTACAGTCTAAACTCCAGACTCCTAATTTAAAAAAAAAAGTCATACACTGACGTAAAATGCCCTTCCTTTATTACTGTTAAAGCCAATTTCTATCAGAAATGTTTAAAAGCAAATTACTAAAAAGTAGTGAAAACTACTTTTAATTTAATTCTGCATTATTTTACATCCATTTTTCTCCACACATTTAGTTACTTCAGTGGAAAACATATTACTTCAATTTAAGGAAAAGTATTAAAACCTTTCATTTTAACAAAACCAATAAATGGGGATTACCTGTCTTACAAATAAATTGTTTAACAAAAGAAAAGCACTGATCTCTAGCATCCTCACTTTGTTATAATCAACAAAACTCATTTCAAAATCTTAAAAAGCAAGACTCATCTACATTATAGATTTAAAGTAAAAAAAAAAGTACTGGTACACCTGGGTGGTACAATCAGTTAAGCATCCCACTCTTGGTTTCAGCTCAGGTCCTGATGTCAGGGTAGTGAGATTGAGCTCTGTCTGCATAAAGGCTCTGTCCTCAGCACAGAGTCTGGTTAAGAGTGTTCTTCCCTCTCCCTCCTCACACCCTGCACTCAAACACACTCCTCCTCTCTCTCTCTCTCTCTCAAATAAATAATTCTTTAAAAAAAAAAAAGTAAAAAGTAGTAACACGTTAAAACTTGTAAATCACATATGTGTCCATGTTTCATGTTCACTTATTATCATAGTGATATAACCAATTTTATCAACAGCAACCTACCCATCCACTTTTTAAATATGTAGCATTAGAACATTTTTGATGGTGCACCTGGGGGCTCAGTTGGTTAAGCATCTGCCTTAAGACTTGACTCAGGTCATGATTCATGATCCTAGGATCTTGGGATCAAGCCTTGCCTTGGGTTCCCTGCTCAGCTGGGAGTATGCTTCTCCCTCTGCCCCTCCCCTCAGCTCATTCTCTCTCAAGTAAGTAAATAATCTTAAAAAAAAAAAAAGATTTTTGATAACACAGGCAAAAAGTAGCCTCTAGCTGCCTTAATTGATATAAACCTAGCACCACATGAATCAAGGTGAGGGCCTACGGAAAAGAAAACGGTGCATGAACAGGCACAGAGGAAAAAAACAGGAATGGGGGGCAGATGGCGGGGGCTCACATTACAAAGAGGGTAAAAGTTCTTTAAGAATGGAACTAGTAGGGGCACCTCGGTGGCTCACTTGGTTAAACTACTGCCTTCGGCTCAGGTGATGATTCCGAGGTCCTGGGATCAACCCCTTCATCAGGCTCCCTGCTTGGCGGGGAAGCCTGCTTTTCCCTCTCCCTCTCCCCATGCTTGTGTTCCCTCTCTGTCTCTCTCTTTCTGTCAAACAAATAAATAAATAAAATCTTAAAAAAAAAAAAAAAAAGAATGGAACTAGTAGAATGAAAAACAAGAATTGCCACAGAGTAAACCAGCTTGATCAAACCCTCATGTTTATTTTTCCTAGTGTGAGGTTAACAAAGTCAAGTGAACACTTCTTAATTCTCAAGAAATAAAAGCAAACTAAAACAGTTACTGAATGGCCTTGTTAACTCAACATATCCTGGCATGTGGGATAGTAGAGTGTGAGTTAGTGAGGACACAGAGGAAGAGTTAAGAATTATTTAACTAGAGAGTTAATTGGTGGTTGGGGTTAAAATGTATTTTATCACACAAATCAAAGGCATGTTTACAGTACTTTCTTCATTTCTACATGTCATCCATTCAAAAGTTTTACAGTCCATGAGATAAGATGCCTAGCACCACAAATAACCACGGTGAGCAAAGTGAGATACAGTTCATACAGAACTTAGAATCTAGTAGGGTGAAGCAGATATTGATCAAATAATGAATGTGAATGCAACTGAGACAGAGACAAAAGAAAGGTAAATTATAAAACAAATAATCTTGGGATGCCTGGGTGGCTCAGTTGGTTAAGCAGCTGCCTTCGACTCAGGTCATGATTCCAGGGCCCTGGGATCAAGTCCTGCATTGGGCTCCTTGCTCGGCAGGGAGCCTGCTTCTCCTTCTGCCTCTGCCTACCCCTCTCTGCATGCTTGTGCTCTCTCTCTGACAAATAAATAAATAAAATCTTTAATAAAATAAAATAATCTTAAAATAATCATGCTATTTATATGTAACCACTGCCTATGAAGGTGACCTTTAAAAGGATCTAAAACAGCTATTAGCTATTAGCCACAAATAAGGTCAAGCACTTTAAAACATGTTTACATTAGCTTTATAAATCATTTAAGTATAATGGCAAATTTCAGGCCAACAGAACACATAGAAATTAATTTTATATACTTTAACCTAACTTACGATTATATAAGGCATACAGTCACAGGTTCCTATGTATCAGTCAGCAATTTTCACACTTGAATTTCTATATCAAAATTTCATACATTATTTTTTTAAATCTCTACTGTAGCCCAAATAAATGGGATTTTTACATGTCCAAAATATATTCATATACACATATTTCCAGCTCTGTCCACCAAGGGCCTATAGGCAAGGAAACCTCAGTAGCAATAAGTCCACCAAGAGCCCATATTTTTGGAAGTTTCCTACCATCAGGAAGTAGGGCTTCTTAAAGAAATGGCTGATTCTGGGACTAAGGCAGGGAAACTACATGCCTTGAAGATCTTAGAGTGACAAGAAAAATAAAAAAGGACTCCTCCCTCCCACCACAAATAATGAGGATATGTCAAAAGGACACATGAACAAATCTGAGGAGGCCAACTCAGGTACAATTTGAGTAAAGTGAATTGTAATTAATAGTCATGAACTACAATAAATTGAGTGGAAAAAAATCCATGAATTCAAACTGATACTAACTAAGAGAAACAGAAAGCTCTTCCTCATAAAAGAATGTTAACCAATAAATATAAAAAGAATGGTTAAGAGTCAGAATTTCACTACTTTACAAATATTTCTTAATGTTAAATTCAGATAAGAATCATCACTGAATGCTGAAAATCAATGAACAAATGTTTTATGAGAGGCAGCTTCCCATAGGTCACTTTTAATTAGGAAAAATCAGTAATCTTATTGTAGAGAAACCTGCAAGAAACCACATAAACTAATAAAAGTAAGTATCACTAATAATGGGACCAACTGACATCAGCAGGATGTACTGGAAAAGACATATTACTCATGGAGTACTCCTGCTAAAAATACATCACCTGTATTTAATCATGAAGAACAATCAAAACTGTTAGAATTAAAAAGCCTAAAATGAAAGATGCTTTATAAAAGAACTAGCCTGAAGTACTTAGAAATGTCAGTATCATGAGAGAAAGGCTAATAAAGTATCCTTGATAAAAGAAAATGGAAGAAATAACAACTAGTACATGATCCTAGACCAGGAAAAAAAAAGAATATTAATGGGACAGTTTTGAGTGTGGACTATACATTAAATAATACTATCAGAGCAATGTTAAACTTCCTATATTTGAGTCTTTCACTCAAATTATTAAGACAATGTCCTGGTATCAAAGTATTATTGGTAAATGGTCATGATAACTGAAACTTACTCTCACAAAATGCAGGACAATATGTAAATAAATGTGTGCACACATACTGAAAATGCACACTCATGCAGTAAAACTGGCAAAATGTTGATTATACACAAATGAAGATGAACAATATGAAAGTTAAAATACCCTAACAATTTTTCTGCTGATCTTTAAGGTTTTGCAAAATGAAGCTTTAAAGCACTATATTCTTGGTACAAATATATACAAAAATTATGTAAAAACTTCATACCTAGGAGCCAGATTATCATACGTATAAGCAACAGACATAAGTCGCTGAATCAAACTGGTTCCTTGGACAAGAACAAGAAATACCTTTAAAACAAAAAGATTTAAAAAAATCTTTAAATACACTAAAACACAAAAATGCATTTTTAACCCAAGATTCCAAATTATTTTTATCTATGAGAAGATAAGGAATATCATACTATAAAAATATCAATATTGAGAAAATTGTAACCAAACTTAAGACTAGCAACTAAAAAAAAAAAAGAAAAAAAATTTACAAATATAGAAGCAAAACTATTCTTTATATTTGATCTACAAATTCTTTACAAGTCACCCAAGTGGGTGAAAAAAAATATATTACACATGTCAATAGTTTATTGGGGTGATAAAGAATTAAATGTTTTTTGCTTCTGACATAAGGGAGAAAAAGCCAACCAGTGGCAGACACCTCCACCAGCCTGAACTAAACAGAGAAGAGAATGAATAAGGGGCACACAGATTCTAGATTAAAAATCCTGAGGTTCAAAATTTAGTTTGCAACCTTTCAAGGTGCATGATATTAGTACATATTAATTTTTAGGTTCTAGTTCTTCTATATAATGGGAGTACTATATAATGTTCTATACAGCTCTATATAATGGGAGAAAATAATTTGCTAATTTATATAAAAAAAAGAATTACAGATTCCCTTCTGTAGATTGGAATCCTTCTGGGTACTTATGTTGTAAGCACTGCTCCCATCCTGGAGATGTGAGTCCAGTACAGCAGATAACATAGTAAACACTGTAACATAATTAATATAATGTGCCACATGAGCAAAAAAAGAGAGGAACAACTAAACATCTCCCTGGTGAAATCAGGACAGCTTCAAGGAAAGCTGTTCAGGCTAGAAATTTTAAACTCTGACTTGGAATTTGAACCTTTAGAAAGGGTTTTAAAGGGGAAAAAAATGAAATAATGCATGACAATAAATTATGGGGAAAAAACTAGTGTTCTTCCACACGATCTACAGAATATCAAAACTGGGTAACTCTGTCTCTAGAATTAATATAATAAAAATTTTTGTTCCCCAAAAGCTTAACATAATAAATTCTGATTTTGATCAACTAATGGTAAAATATATATAAAGTACCTTTTCTAAACTATAAAAACATAACACCAGCATATGCGGTGAAAAAAATCTAATAAGATAACACAAACTATCAATGGTAGTCACCTATGACTGGGAAGGTTCACCTGTATATTCTGAGTTATTGTCAATAATCATGTATTTCCATACATTTTTAAAAAACCAACTTTTTAAAACTCCTTATGTGTGCACGTATACCTATACTATATGTTTATATCATTAAAATCTCAAGAGGAGATGACTAAGGTCAAAAGCTTTGAAGTTATTTAGTGAGTTAACAGAAAGGAACACAATCAATTTGAGTCTTTAAATTATAACCTGGGAAGATTATTCTGGGAAAAAAAAATAACTAAAACATTACAGCAATGCAAGGTTAAAGTAAGTAGTTGACAATATGTAACAGCGTAGAACACATAAAGATTACACTGTAGTACCCACAGTTCTATTTTAATTGTATTAACTGTAAATGACTTAGAATCCTAGCAGAGGTCACTTGCCCACTTAATCTCCCAAAATTCTGAAAGGGAAATAGGCTTCAGGTTTCAATTTTCACCAATAGTTTCCAATCTATGTTTCACTACAATACTTCTCTCTAGAAACAACTCATTACTCTGGTGTTTCTTGGGCAGCTATGAGGTAAGGTGCTACTCTCAAAAGGTTACAAATGAGTAAGAGATCTCACTAAAAACTTGTCTTTATCTCTCCCCACTTCCAGTTCAGTGATGGAGCCATTCGAAGGGCAAATATTTGATCACATGAACCACTGACAGAATTCTAATTATACCGCTAGATGTGCTAGTTATTGTACCATTTTTGTTTAGCTCTAAATCTACCATTCTATAGACTTGCTTTGTGATTCTAGGGCTGGTACATCACAAACTAAAATGCCAGCTAGTTTCCTATGAGGTTCTGTCAATCTGGAACAGAGATCACTTCCTTGCTTTTTCTGTCAGCATTGTACTACAAGTATTTAACCCAGGAGAAGCCATCTGGTTTCAGAAATAGTAGCAGAACTCAGAGGCCTAAACCCCAGGTCAACAAGATCCTTCCTTATAACCTCATTTCTGATATTCCCAACCTTTTTCCATATGTTCCACAAACAATAGGGGTGGTGAATGGTTACCTGTCTGGATTACCTCAACATTTTCTTTTTGTACGTTCAGCCCTCCAAATGTAGACATGTGAAACCAATTCTTAATTTTAAATCTCCTCTGTTGAAACACCTGGTATGGACTGTTTCCCTAAATGGACCCTCAAAATTTTATATAAATTACTGGGTGGAAATGATTAACTAAATCCTACCACTGGGAGAACATTAGAATGGCATTCCTGCAATTTGGATAATGAACTGAAAAATATTACTATTTCATAATTACTACTACTGGATTAAAAATGAAGGTATCACTTCAGCCGTTAGGTCATACTGTGGTAATCTAGGATCACATTTCTTATGCGTTAATGTATTTTTAACTTTGTAAAACACAAAAAGAATTCACTACTACAATTTAATGATAACTTCTGTACTTTACCTCTGTTAATCTTGGTATATGAAGACCCTTGGCATGATCACCAGCAGCCTTTCTCGATTTACCAGGCCAAGTTCTTTTCCTATGACTTTCTGCTATACCAGACCAGGCAAAGACATCATGATAAGCTAAATCCAAATCAGATGGATCTACTGCAAACTGGCATATTAACTTCAGCAAGCAAGCAAGACAGTCTAGCTGCCACTGTGGATAAGAAGAAAAAGGTCATTTCCCTATTTTGATTAATTTAACATGGCCATTATACAGCCTGAAATTGAAAGCTAGAAATTAAAAGTAATTATTGCTAGTACATTATCCATGTGCTAAAGAAATTTTACTACTCATGTACTATGTTGAGTAATAATCCAATCTTAAAAAAGAAAACATCTAGGTACTAAGAGGTAAAGAAGAAAACATCATACGAATGACAGATACGGGATTTTTTTTTAAGACATACTGCTCAGAATGTACCATTTTTTAAAAATTACTATAATGTAAACCAAGACATAATTTACCTACCCCCAAAATGAATTAAAAGACAAAGTATTTTAAGTTGTTTCTCCATGCAAGTGGCATATAATCCAATATTTTGGAGCCAAAGAATTCTCATGAATTCTAAAAAAAATAGCTGAAAATTCTGCATTTTAAATAAGTACATTTAAAATAAGAGAAATATTTGGTAAGATATTATTTACTACAAAAATTTCATTAACTGATTTAAAGCTCTACTTTAAAATTTTAAAAACACTTCCTTTATATAAATTAATATCATTTATGTACAAGATAAGAGTTTCATAGTATTCTCTTCAACAGTTATTTTCCTATCTTTCTAATCCCACTGCCAAATTGTATGACTATACCAATATACCAGGAAAGGGAATTCGGCAATACTGTAATATATATTCAAGAAAGAGATCAAGAAATTTCAATAAGAACATTCCTTTCAACAAATGGTGCCAGGAAACTGAATAGTCATATTAAAAAATAAAAATGAAATAACCCCTCAACCTCACTCTACATATATAAAAATTAACTCAAAATGCATCACATGGGGCGCCTGGGTGGCTCAGTCAGTTAAGCATCTGCCTTTGGCTCAGGTCATGATCCCAGAGTGCTGGGATCGAGCCCCACACTGGGCTTCCTCACTCGCTAACTCACTCTCTCCCCGCCCCAAGTAAATAAATAAAATCTTTAAAAAAAAATCCATCACAGAAGTAAGTGTAAATGATAACTATAAAACTTATAGAAGAAAAAAAAGGAGAAAATCCTTGTCGACTTCAATGATTTCTTACATAGGATACAAATTCTGTTAAAATTAAATACTTCTCTGCTTAAAATACACTGTCAAAATAATGAAAGTCAGCCACAGATTGAGTGCAAATATTCCCATACATACACTTAGAAAAATTTGTCCAAAGTAAGGGGGAAAAATGTCCTCTTTAACTAAGATCAGAAAGGAAACGAGAGGGGAGATGGGGGTCCCAAGATATGGACATACACTTCATGAAAAAACAAATAAACAAACAAAAAAACAAAACAAAACAAAAAAAACCGTGGTCAATGTGAAACTTAGGAGTTGCAGTGAAAAGAAGAACTAATGGAGGAAAATTTAATTCATAGCTATAAACACATTAAAAATAAAAAGATCCCAAATCCACAAACTTTCCAACTTAAGAACTAGAAAAAGAACAAACAAAATCTAAAGCCAGCAGAAAGAAGGAAATAAGAACAGAGTTAAAAAAATAAAAGAAAAACAAGAAAGAAAATCAATGTAAATAAAAGTTCATTCTTTGAAAAGAACAAAACTGAAAACCCTTTAGCTAAAAGAACTAAAAAGTGAAGAGTCAAATTACTAAATCAGAAACAAAAGGAGTTTTTCTACCAATTCTACAGAAATAAAAAGGATTACAGGAAGAGTACTATAAATAACTATAAGCCAAAAAACCTGGAAAACCGACATGAAATGGACAAATTCCTAAAAACACAAAACCTACCAAAGATTCAATGATAAAGAAATAGAAAATCTGAATAGACCCATAATTAAAAATCTCCCAACAAAGAAAAGTCTTAGACCTGATAGCTTCATTAATAAATTCTACCAAACATTTCTTTCTTAAAGATTTTATTTATTTGACAGAGAGAGCGAAGGAATACAAGCAGGGGAGTGGGAGAGGGAGAAGCAGGCTTACTGCTGCGCAGGGATCTCAATGCGAGGCTCGATCCCAGGACCCCGGAATCATGACTGAGCCCCCAGGCATCCCTCTATCAAACATTTAAAGAAGAACTAGTACCAATCCTTATCAAATTCTCCAAGAAGGGAACACTCCCACCTCATTCCATGAAGCCAGCATAACTATGATATCAAAGCCAGACAAAGACACTACAGAAAAAGTACAGACCAATATTCCTTATGAACAATGATGCAAAAATCCTTGAAAAAACATTAGCGAACAGGATTTAGCAACTCATTAAAAGGATTACACACCATGACCAAGTGGGATTTGTTCTTGAGATGCAAGGATGGTTCAATATATAAGAATCAATCAATACTCCACACAAAAAAATGAAGAAAAAAGACCATATGATCATCTTAACTGATGCAGAAAAAGCATCTGAAATAATTCAACACTCTTTCATGATAAAAACACTCAAAAAACCAGAAATAGAACAAAATTACCTAAACATAAAAAAAGCCATAAATGAAAAATTCATAGTGAAAATCATTCAATTGTGAAAGACTAGAAACTATTCCACTAAGATGAGGAATAAAGCAAGGATACCTGCTTTCCTAACAACTATTCCACATAGTAGTGGAAGTTTTGGCCTCAACAATTTACTTTTTCCTTTCCAGTTTGGATGCCTAAGAAAAAGAAACAAAAGGCATCCAAACTGGAAAGGAAAAAGTAAAACTGTGGCTGATATGTAGAAAACCTTAAAGAAAAAAAGCTCTTAAAATAAATGAGTTCAGCAAGGTAAAGGATACAAAGCCAAGACACAAAATTCGGATGCACTTCCATACATGAACAATGAACATATGAAAGAAAAATTACAAAAATAATTCCACTTATAATAGCATCAAAAGAACAAAATAAGAATTAACCATGGTTATAAAAGACTTCTACAATGAAAATTACAAAACAAGGCTAAGAAAATTAAAGACACTTGGAAACACATCCAATGACCATGGATAGAACACTTATTAAAATATCAATACTACCCAAAATAATCTGTAACAAAATGCCAATGACATTTTTTGCAGAAAAAGAAAAACACATGCTTAAATTCATATGGAATCTCAAGGGACCCCAGAGCCAATACAATCTTAAAAGAACAAAACTGGAGGACTCACACCTCCCTCCTCATTTCAAAACTTAATACTGAGCGACAACAATCAACATGATGTGGTACTGGCATAAAGACATATATACATATAGATTAATGGAATGGAATAGAGCACCCAGAAATAAACCCTCATATATACGGTCAAATGATTTCTGACAAGGGTGCCAGGACCATTCAATGGAAGAAGGGACAGTATTTTCAAAAAATAGTAGTGAAAAACCTGGATATCCATATGCAAAAACATGAAGTTAGACCCTTACACCCTAAAACACTATATATGAAAATTAACTCAAAATGAATGAAGGCCCTAAATATAAGACCTAAAATAAATTCTTAGGAGAAAATAGGACAGAAGCTTCAGGACAATGGACTTGGACACATGATTTCTTAGCTAGGACACCAAAGGTACAGGTAATAAAAGAAAAAAAAAAAGACACAAAAATTTTGTGCATAAGACTATCCAGAGTAAAACGGCAACCTACAGAAGGGAGAAGATATTGGCAAACTATATATCTTATAAAAGATTAATATTCACAATATATAGAATACTTCTAAAACAAAAAACCAAACAACCTGATTCAAAAGTGAGCAAAGGAGTTGAAAAGACATTTCTCTTAAGATAATATACAAATGGCCAATGAGCACAAAAAAAGGTCCAGTGGAGGACATTCTGCTAGTGAAATAAGCTAGTCACAAAAAGAAAAATGCCATATGATTCCGTTTACAGGAGGTACTAGAGTACCCCAAAATAATGGGGACAAAGTATAATGGTGGTTTGTCTCGGGATGGGGGGAGGGGAGAATAGGGAGTCACTGTTTAATAGGTATAGTTTTAATTTACAGGATGAAAATAGGGGCATCTGGGTGACTCAATCAGTTAAGTATCTGCCTTTGGCTCAGGTTATGATCTCAGGTTCCTGGGATGAGCCCCACATCAGGCTCTCTGCTCAGAGGGGAGTCTGTTTCTCCCTCTCACTCTCCCTCAGTGCGTGCTCTCTAATAAACAAACAAATCTTAAAAAAAAAAAAAAGGGCGCCTGGGTGGCTCAGTGGGTTAAAGCCTCTGCTTTCGGCTCAGGTCATGATCTCAGCGTCCTGGGATTGAGGCCCGCATCGGGCTCTCTGCTCAGCAGGGAGCCTGCTTCCTCCTCTCCTTGTCTCTCTGCCTGCCTCTCTGCCTACTTGTAATCTTTCTCTCTGTGTCAAATAAATAAATAAAATATTTAAAAAAAAAAAAAGAAAAGAAAATAGTAATGGGGATGGATGGTAGTGACAATTCCATTACAAGGGGAAAGTATATAATGCCAGTGAACTACACAGTTAAAAATGGTTAAGACAGTAAATGTTAAGTGTATTTCATCATGATTAAAAAAAAAAAAACAAAACCAGCATAGTCATGTAAAGCACATGTAAAGATACTCAACATCACTAGTCACGGGAGATTATACAGAGCAAAAGCACCACAAGATAATACTACATACACAGTAGAAAGGCTCAAATTAGAAAGACTGACCACATCAACTGTTGCTGAAGATATGAAACAGTTGGAACTCTCATACGTTGCATGGTACAGCTGCTTGGGAAAATATTTCAGCAGTTTCTTAACAAAGTTAATTTTACATTTACCATATTATTCAGTAAATTCTTTTCTTGGCATTTACCCAAGAGAAACAAAAACATATGTACACAAAAAGACTTGAACATGAATACTTAACTTTATTCATAATAGCCCAAAACCAGAAACTCAAAATGTCCTATCAATAAGTGAATGGATAAGCAAGGAGTAGTGTACCTATAAAGGGATATACTACACAGGAATAAAAACAACCCACCAATACATGCAATATTTATTAGCCTCAAAATACATGTTGTGTAAAAGACACCAGATACAAAGAACACACACCATTTTACTCCATTTATATGGAATTCTATTAATGCAAATGTAATCTGTAACAACAAAAAGCAGATCAGTGGTTGCTTAGGGCTGGTTGGTTGAGAGAATAGGGAAAACTGATGGTAAAAAAACAAACAAACAAAAACAGGGTGGAGGGGTGCCTTGGAGGCTCAGTCAGTTAAGTGTGTGACTCTTGATTCTCGCTCAAGTCATGATTTCAGGGTTGTGAAATCAAGCCCAGTGTCAGGTGTGGAACCTGCTCAGGATTTTCTCTCCTTCCCTCCTTCTGCCCCTCCCCTTAATTCTCCCCATCTCCCTCCCTCTCTTGGAAAAAAAAGAGAAAAAAAAAGCAGGGTGGAACTTCTGAGGTAATAGAAACGTTCTGTATCTTGTTTGTTTGCGGATTACACAAGTATACACATTTTTCAAAACTTAAACTATACTTTTTAAAATGAGTTCATTATCTACTGCATGAAAACTGTACCTCAACTTCCTATCACTCAAAAATTAACTTAAATGAATCAAAGACCTACATGTTTAAGAACTAAAACTGCAAAACAATTTTTAAACTGTAAAAGTCTTAAAAGAAAACATAGTCATTAATATTTGTGACCTAAGATGACACACTACTTTCAAGAATGAACCTTAACATTAAGTGAAAGCAGCCAGTCACAAAGGACCATATACATATTACATGGCTCCATCTATATAAAATGTCCATAATAAGCAAACCCATACAGATAGAAAGCAAATTAGATGAGTGGCTGCCCCGGACTGAAATGTTTCAGTGAAAATGCTAAGTGTGAGGTTTCTTTTTTGAGGGGATGAAACTGTTCTGGCATTAGTGGTAATATCTGTACAACTCTTGTCAATATACTAAAAACCACTGTTTTTTAAAAGGTTGAATTTTACTGTATGTAAATTCTATCTCAAAAAATTTTAATTTGAAAGTATACCTCAAATTCACTTTAAGGAGAAAATAATTAAACTAACAAGAATTACTCTGAATTTCTAAGTATTCTATAATGTGTTAGGAGACATGCATTATAAAAAGGGGTACCAGATGCCTTGAAAGCAATCTCAGGCATGCTTACCATCTCAGGCATTGCACAATGTGTCATACACAGTAGTTAAAATTTTCTCATTGGTAACACTTCATAAAAGTATCCACAATTTCAAAGGAAACAGAAAAAAACCTCTCGCGTATGCTGGATTCCCTATAAACTTTTTAAAAAATTAACATATAATGTATCATTTGCTTCAGGGGTACAGGTCTGTGAATCATCACTCTTACACAATTCACAGCACTCACCACAGCACATACCCTCCCCAATATCCATAACCCAGCCACTCTATCCCTCCCTCCTCGGCCCCCAACAACCCTCAGTTTGTTTCCTGAGATTAAGAGTCTCTTACGGTTTTTCTCCCTCCCCAGTCCCATTTTGTTTCATTTTTTTTATTCAAAACTTAGAATGGTTTATAAACAAAATTCCTATAAATGACACACAACTACTCATTAAAAATTTTAAATTCTCCCACTTTGCTAAAGAACTAAGGCACATTAGAATTCTAAGAGATTAATGGGACAATAAACACATAACTAACAATAAAACACAACAAAGAGACGTTGTAAGTCACAGAACTACAATAATTAATAACTGAAGTATCTACTCTAAAAAGGAAACTATCACAATAAAATACATAAAATAAAAATGGAAAGGTAAGTATTAAAACCAAGGGTAAGAATAACAACATCTTAGTACACAGTAATAGGTTTTCTAAATATATTTTCTTTTATTAACTTGATATTAAATCAAGAACACCCAACTCCTAGGTTCCAAGATAATTCTAAAACACAAGTACTAAAAAATTAATATTTGAATAGTATGTTTGATAATGCTATTCTGTTTGTTGGACGTCAGGAAATGGAGCATCCATTCCATTTATTTCAAAACCAGATTGTGCAGTTTGGTATAGCAGTATCAATTTTTTAATATTCCATAAACAATTTTATTTTCTTGATATTATAGAATAGTGCTTCTTCAAGTTAATAATGGTAAAGTAAAAGTACCTTTAAAAAAGTTCCATTTTGTTGAGGACCAATAATTTTGTGAAATGCTGTAAAAATTCTGCAGCAATGTTCAATAGCTATAATTTCTGAAGGTTTACTCTCAATTTCTGCACCTATTTAATCTCAGACCAGTCACAAATGGTCTGGAAACACATATCTGAGTAGCACTACTATAAAGGAAAAAATAACCAAAACAAACGAACAATGAAAGGATATCTTTCAAAACTGAACACTTATAAACCAGTTTTTTAAAAGTATCCAAACATTAAGACTATATAATTATTCATATTTAATTTATCAACCCAAAGGAAAAATGTTTATTAGCCACAGTTCAGAGTCATGAATTTTGGTACTTAAAAGTTTAACAGAATTGACATGAAGAACTCTTCATGAATAATTAGTTTATCAGACTCCCTATTTTTTAAAAAATTAATTTTACTACACTCCATAATCTTATGACAATAAAGCATGTAGCAAAAGTTACACTTGCTAATGAAAATTGGAAATGCTTAAAACAGGGTAACTATTGGGACGCCTGGGTGGCTCAATGGGTTAAGCCTCTGTCTTCGCTCAGGTCATGATCCCAGGGTCCTGGGATCGAGTCCCACATCAGGATCCTTGCTCAGCAAGAAGCCTGCTTCTCTCTCTGCCTCTGGCTGCCTCTCTGTCTGCTTGTTTTCTCTCTCTCTGACAACTAAATATATAAAATCTTTAAAAAACAAAAACAAAAACAAGAACAAAAACCAGGACAACTATTAACTGGTTAAAACAGTGAACTCTGACTTACCACAGTCCAGGATTCCTGCTCTTTTGGCTCCAGAATTCCAGAATTAAAAATTTCTAATAACTGTTGAAGCCCTCCAGCAGCAACAAACTGTAAGCAATTGTGAGAGTACTGGTAAGAGAGATGCAGCTACAAAATGCCATAAAGACCTGCTTTTTGATTCAATAACTGGATATGTGTGTGTATGTTTATGTATATGCACATATAATGTATTTTTAATCTAGGAAATTACTGATTTTTTAAATAACCAAAATAACTTCTATATAAAGTAATAACATCCATCTTATTTTCAAGAAATTTTTTAAAAAGATTCTTACAAATATCTATAAAGGTATCTTTATATTCCACTGACCATTTAATCACAGACACTAGGATATCCTAACAAAGTACTCCAATAAAAGAAAAAAATAAGTGCTAAAAACAACAGCACTGAGGCATTAAATAATCTCACCTTGTAACTGTGATTTTGAGTAATACATGATTTTTAAACTTTAATAGTAATAGCTTTATTTTAATAGTAAATTAGTTTAAAACCAATTAATAATTATGATACTTAGTTTTGGAAAATTAGAGGTAATTTTTATCAATGCACTGCATAACACGTATGATCAAACCTTGCAACTCCAGGAATTTTTACTATTTTCCACTTGATCCTCACTTGAATCATCTGAATCTGGATAAAGATCACTGTAACTTCCCTGTGGGAATGGCAAACGAATAATAAGGAAAGTGCAAGAGAAAAAAATTATTTTAGAATTGAAAAATAACACATTCTGGAATTCAGCTTCAGACAAAATACAAATATTTCATGGTAAGAATGGAAATTGAATTACCGTTGACTCTCTCCTTATCCTCCTATTAGGTTTTCCTAGTGCTTCAATAATTTCCAGGGCATATAATAGCTTGTGAGCACTTTTAATTTTGAGAAGTTCTTTCCAATTAAGTCCATCATTACTCTTAAAAAAGAAAAACAAAGGTTTTCTCATACCAACTTACTAAGGGATCCCACCCAAAATAAACTTTAAAGAAAGTGATGCTATGTAAGAACTCAAATATTACATATACACTAAAATATTTTCAAACATATGAAGACCAACTGTATAACTGGCACTCACCGTATGCTTAAAACACCAATTATTCATTAAATTTTGTTAAAATTCATATATAAACAGCAGCATAAGAAAAAAATAACCTATCTTGTTAACCCTCACAACAGATGAGACAATTCAACATCTTTCCCACGAAAAACACTATGCAGCCTAGTTGAACGCATTAACTTTTAAAGTAGTAGTAAAGTCTATATTTAATAAAGTCACACCTACACAGTTAAAAGTCACATAAGAAAAAAAAGTCACAAATACATAAAACATAAAATATTGTTTTCTAATCTCACTTTATGAAATGATATTCACACAATGTATATCTTTGACAATATTATTACAGCTACTCTGAGTCATCAACCACCATCTGCCAGGCCTACCTTATTCATATCTAAATCATCTGAGATACAGGACCTTCTGAAATCACCTGGCCAATACCCAAATCATAAAAAACCATTAGCGCATAACATTAGGACATGGTTTTTCCATTCCTCCTAGAAGTGTTCTATTCTATCTCCACAAAGTAACCCTTTATCATATAGCTTTTTAAAAATTAATCTAATTTTAACACATCTTTACAAAAGACATGTAACACACTTGTGAGGTCATGACCCTATTGGAATACATTCAGAACATACAGTAATATGAAAAAATACTAATATAAAGACAAACTATGTTTTCTAAAGATAATTTTAGAGAACAACCTTAGCCTTGTAGTAGGCCTATATTATTCAAACTCACTAACAAATAAATGAACATTAATGAACTGGTGCTTTTTACCCATTAAATGGGCAAAATTTTACTGAGGATATAGGTCAAGAAGCAATTTCATACGCTGCAGAAATGTAAAATGGTGCCATCCTCTAGGAGAGTGAAAAGACTTTATGGGTTTACCTGTTCATCTGAGATATTCTGGAATGCCATCAACATGTTAGGACATGTAGGAAGAAGCATCAGTAGCTCCCATACACGCCTAGAGAGATTTTCTGCATGAAGATGAAGTTCTTCACATCTTAAGCTCTATACAAATAAGAACAACTGCTGATCAAGACAGATCACTAAAAAAAAAAATCTAAACTCAAGTTGAACTTTTTTGCATAAAACACTTTTCAAATTTGGTAATATTTTTCAGTCTTTGAAAGTGAGAAATAAACCATCTGTTTCATGGTAAACAATTTGTACCTTTGTTTTTTATTATTTATAAACAACAAATACATTTATTCGATAAATGGATCATTGTGACAAAATAGTAGTTTTTCAACTTGTTGTTACTGAACGCTTTTTGGAAAAAAGTAACCTGTATATCTTGACACTTTATTCAGGAAACTTTTCAAATAAAAGTGAAAATATCTGTTTTACAAAGCCATTCAAATATATTTCAAGAACATTACCAACTGTTTCCTCTTTGCAGGTCACTATTCTAACTATGACAAAGTCAATGGTGAATTAAGTCCTTGATCTTACTTTTGGGAAAAGGAATACAGCTGTTTCTTTT
The DNA here is from genome assembly GCA_002007465.1 of Ailurus styani. NCBI lineage: Eukaryota > Metazoa > Chordata > Mammalia > Carnivora > Ailuridae > Ailurus > Ailurus styani. The sequence continues at coordinate 3,217,530 of LNAC01000119.1, forward strand.
TTATATTGCTAATCCATACCTTATTTTCCAGTCTCAGATAAGCAGAGAATTAAGAGGAAAGTAAACAATTTTAAAGCACCTACTTTTTCCCATTATCTATTAAATTTGAATTTTTTTTTTAAGATTTTATTTATTTATCTGACAGAGAAAGAAAGAGCACAGCAGGGGGAGCAGCAGGCTTGCGGAGCGAGAAGCCCAATATGGGGCTCAATCCCATGGGATCATGACCTGAGCTGAAGGCAGATGCTTAATGACTGAGCCACCTAGGCACCGCTAATTTTGAATTCTTCAATACGCTGAGACAATAGTAACCTGAAGAATGTTTCAGAAAGTAGATAAGTAGGTAAGTTTCTTTTATAAAAAAATTAGAGCATAACTTCAAGAGGTAAATAAACAGCTAAAGCTAAAATTTGCCGTTTTAGAATTTTCCGGAGTACGAATTTGTATAATTCTATTACTGCTGCTGCCATAATGATTTTTTTCACTATAATGCAGTCCACAGGATGCCAAAAGATTCCTCTAACATACCTATAAAAAGTTTAGTTCTTTTTGTATAATGAGATAAAGCTAGTATACATTGAGAGCAAGCAAATCTTGGGAGTTTCAAAGTACCCTTTGTTTTTCTCAATCCTGATGAAGAAAAGCAACCCAAATTAACATTTTCGGTTGAGCTGGGGAAATGGCACTGAAAGTTCTTCAGTAAAAAAGAACTCATTCCTTTGTAAACACCAAGTTAAAAAAAGAAAGAAAGAAAAAAAAAGGATGTATTCTATGCAAAAAAACCAGTATGAAGGAAAAAGAAAATCCCAGGTTTAAATGACTATGTGCTATGTTATGATTAAAAAGCCCTACCTTTTATTTTTATTTTTCTAACATTCTGCAAGACCAAACCAGTCTTGAGAACAAAGAGACCCCACATTGACAATGGCATACTTGCCACAAAATTCAGTCAAGTATCTGCTAAAAAAAAATAAATTCCTCCCCTCCAGTTCAGGCCTCAAGTAGACTATTACAATGGCCTATTAAGTGAGCCTCCTACCTCCAGCCTTTCTCTAATAGTCCATCACACTAACACCTAAACTTTGTTTTTAATAGCCCATAACAGCTTTCATTTTGTTCCTTTAAAATCGTCCATGATGATGGCAATCCATTTTACAAAGAAAAATCTCATATGGCCCTTTGTGGTATAGGCTCCCATCTCCTTTTTGGTCTCTTTTTGAATTACACTATACTCATGCTCCCAGTTTTTCAAATATGCATTCACTTTTCTGTGAATCTATAATGTTTCTCTTTGCTCTCCTCAGAAGCTGGACCCAATTTAAAAGACTCCCCTTTTTGCATAACCTTCCCCAAATTTTTGTTTCTACCCTATGTTCCCATAAAACACTGCAGAGCCACCTTCCAGAAAACTGAAGAATTCTTCTAATTATCTCTCTTTTAAACTGCCCAAATAGGGGAGCCTGGGTGGCTCAGTGGGTTAAAGCCTCTGCCTTCGGCTCAGGTCATGATCTCAGGGTCCTGGGATGGAGCCCCAAGTCAGGCTCCCTGCTCAGCGGGGAGCCTGCTTCCTCCTCTGTCTCTGCCTGCCTCTCTGCCTACTTGTGATCTCTTTCTGTCAAATAAATAAATAAAATCTTTAAAATAAAAATAAAAATAAACTGCCCAAATAGTGCTGACATGAAGTGGGAAATGTAAAATGGTGTGGTAAATTGGTCATTAAGTATTTGTGGCAAAAGGTAAAAAAAGTCAAGATTCAAGGGTATCTGTTACTGATTATTCTGCTTGAACAAAAGAAGGATTTTTTTAAAGAATTAAAAAAAAATTTTTTTAGGCTTTATCTATTTATTTGACAGAGAGAAAGAGAGCTAGCACAAGCAAGGGTACACAGCAGAGGGAGAAGAAGAATTCTCCACTGAGCAGGGAGCCCGATGTGGGGCTTGATCCCAGGACTTGAGGATCACGACCAGAACTGAAGACAGACGCTTAACTGCCTGAGTCACATAGGTACCCCAGATTTTTAAAGAATTTAAAAATGTGCCACCACAAGAGAAAGAGCTATGGGGAACAGAGGACTCAACAGCAGCTACCATGCATCCATGATCAAACACATTTTGGAAACGTGGAAAAAAGTCATTTAACATTCTTGAGAAAGAAAGAATAGTAGCAACTGATTAAAGAATAGTAGAAAGTAGAATAGCAGAAAGAACAGTAGCACTGATTGCCACTCAATCTCAAAATAATTCACTGCATGAAACACATCAATGAACATCATCTTAGAAGTTCATTTAAAGGCATTTAAAAAAACAAAGTCAGCAGACTAATGCAGAATCCTTAAGGTGATTTCATATACTCTCTTGAGTTTAAAGACTATCTTTATAGTGATTATCCATATCTTATTTCTTCAGACCAAGCCCCTGCTCTGAGCTCCAAACTCATTTATCCAACTACATTCTTGACATCTCCACTTAACGGCCCATGAGCATCCATTCTTCATCTCAAACAGAAATCTACCCAGTTGCTCAAGACAGAAACCTGGACACCATCTCCGGTTATCCTTTTTCCTGAACATGAGTCTATCCCCACTCTTAATCCAATCCAATTAAATCGACTTAATTTGTCCATTCCCATTATTCTACTCCAGGGCACCATCAAGTCTTCCTTGGATTAGTGCATTAGGTTCCTCACTGCTTTTTCTATTCTTGCCAAACAAATCTATTACCTTGAAAACCAGAATCAGAATGTGTGCTCCTCCCTCTGCTTAAAACAGTTTTACTACTGTTCACCTTACTATGAGTAAAACGGAAACAAGTTGCCATAGCCAGTCTGGTTCTAGTCACCTTTCCAAACTTATTCCTCTCCCCGCTATCCTCCACATTCTACTCATTATTAGGTCTCTAAAAATTCCTAGACTGGCTTGATTCCTTATATGAAGGGCTTCAGGCATGAGATTATTGTGTGCAGGCAATTCCTCAATTCTCCTCATTTTGTTGGCTCCTTTTCATCCTTCTAGCTCAGATTACATATGGTTTCCCTCAGAGAAAACTTCCCTGATCAAATTATATAAATGAGTTTCTATCACTACTCCCTAATAATGTTAGTCTTAGCAGCTACCTCTATATAAAATTTAGTTGTTAGTTTACCTGAAACTATCTGCAAGGCATATCAATTATTTGTCTTCCCCACTGGACTGAAGGCTGAAACTGCCTACACTTTGATCCTTGTAAAATAATACCTAAAAGAGTAGACCTAGATCATATTACACATTTAAATACTTAATGAATGAATAAATGGGTTCCTGCATTTTATTGTTCTTAAGAGATTACTGAGAATGAGGCACCTGGGTGGCTCAGTCTGACTCTTGATTCACCTTGGGTCAAGATCGCAAGGTTGTGTGACTGAGCCCTGTGATGGGCGCCATGCTCAATGGGGGATCTGCTTGAGATTCCCTCCCTTTCCCTCTGCCCCTCACCCTGTCATCCGCACATGCTCGCTCTCTCTCAAAATCTTAAAAAAGAGAGATTACTGAGAAAATTATTTTCCAGTCGACAGAAAGACAAACAAGACACTATAAAAATGAAATGATATAGTCACCTCACTATCTTCCACTGCCACTTTTCCTGAGGGTGGTTTAAATGATGCAAGCATCTCTAATAAATCAAAAAGAGTAGTTAAGTGAGGCTCTTGTAAAAGCAAAAGCATTGGAATGTTGTCCTTCTGAGGAGGTGGTAGGCAAGATGCTGGCAGCTGAACACCTTCCCCTTTCCGTTCTCTCCTTGGTGCACCCAAAGATACAAATACCATCTATAAAAACAATAGCAAAAGAGGGAAACAACAACACATAATTAGACACATCAAGTTTGGGCTTACTAAATCTCTTAAGTATAAAATAACTTCACACACACAAAACTTCACATACACTTAAAACAAAAGCAATAATAACTGCTTTTGAAGGATACCTTCAACTGTTGAGTATAATAATCAATAGATCATTAAAACTCAAACCACATTTGTGTGTACCTGCATATCCTTAAAACCAAGCTCATGAAGTGCTTTTTCATCATAATCTGTTGTTAACTCATGTCCAGATGAAATCATCCTAACAGGTCCCATAAGGCCTCCTTAAAAATAGGAGAAAACAGCAAGTGAACATTTTTATAAAAGTTAACTTATGTGCTGACACAAATACATGGTTACATTATGTGAGCCTTCCTCCCAACCACTCACTCTAAAGAACCTCATTTCACTAAATTAATCCCCTATTCTGCTTTATCTTTCTTTAAAGCACTTACTAGCATCTGACATCATATATTTACTGACATTATATCTACTGGTCTTACCTCAAAAAAAAACCCAAAAACAAACACAAAAAACAAAAACCCAGTTCCATAAAGGCAGACATTTTATTATATTCAGAGATGTAGTTCCAGCACTAGAACATAGCAGGCACTCAAAATTATTGTTTAATCTATGAAAATTTTTTTAAAAAGGAAATGCCTGAGAGTAGGAAATTAAGCAAAATTATAAAATATGTAATGAATGATTTAAACTTAAGTATTGTTAAATTTTATTAACTTCATGTAGAAAAACTCCATTGGACAGACATTGCAGAAAAATTCCATTGGACAGCTCCTTAGGAATGAGTGAAATAAGGCTATCACTTTTCCATAATGATACAATTCTTCATCAAAACCATGTTACTGTAATTTTTAAATATTTTACTATAACATTTTATTTATTTATTTGAGAGAGAGCATAAGCAGTGGGGTGAGAAAGAGGCAGGTTCCCCGTTGAGCCCCCATAATTTTTAAATAAAGCTAGTACTGAAATTCATTTCTCTATTACCCTTGTGGGTGTTCCTCTCAGCATTTCTGATATTGCCTAGTTGATCCACACAGTTTATGATTCAGAGTAATTTCATCGAATTTAAAATGAAAATTCCATAAAGATTTTAGATAGAATATATTAATAAATAAATTAACACTATCTCTCTACAATATTTGTACAGAGACATGCTGATTAAATATACGTAGTTAAGTGTTCATTTATATATCTCAAAAGAAACTCTATGTTAAACTTACAATACTTTGGCAGACGTTTATGAAAATGTCTTTTCCACCTTATTGAGATAATACAATCCATGACTGCTGATCTTTTTTTAAAATATTGAGATAAAACACCCTTAGTTGAAATGAAATGCTAAGATACTTCACACCTGGCTTGGTTCCAAGTGCATCAGCTACTCTAACCATGCATAACTTTGTTCCAAAAGAGAAATAAGATGGCTAGTACTTTATTTAGGCTTTTGGATTCTACTTGATATAAGATAGGCTATATGTTGTATTACACATTAACTTTTGATTATAATGGTTGAATTGGCCTTTACAATTAACTGAACAGCTTTCTATCTTTTACCATTTTTGAAAGCATCTTTTTTATCATATCAGGGCAACCCTCTCAGGTCCCTTCCATCCTGGGAGCTTTGTACTATCACTTTGCTATTGCTCAAAATAAACCTTGTTTTTCTGCCCACGAAGGGAAAAAAACAAAGGAAAAAAATCAAACTGCGGGGCGCCTGGGTGGCTCAGTGGGTTAAAGCCTCTGCTTTCGGCTCAGGTCATGATCTCAGGGTCCTGGGATCGAGGCCCGCATCGGGCTCCCTGCTCAGCGGGGAGCCTGCTTACCCCTCTCTCTCTCTGCCTGCCTCTCTGCCTCCTTGTGATCTCTCTCCCTCTGTGAAATAAATAAATAAAATCTTTAAAAAAAAAAAATCAAACTGCTTATTCTTTACAAGTTCTAGAAAGAGTTACTACTACTTTTTCAAATCTTAATGTAGTGAATGTTTCAAAACAAGAAAAAGTAACAAAAAAATCTGGAAAAACTCTTAGGTTACAATAGTATATTAAACAACACATCTACATTTTACCCTCTGAAACTCCAATAAAGTAAACTTTCAAAATTTCACTAATTTTAGACTAGGAAAAAAGCAAAGAAACAATACCAACCAAGTTTGCAAGCTGAAAAGTGAACTTGTGGCAACTAGTAAGACCCCCAAAAAGATAAATCTCAATCCAGAGACAGGTTTACAATCTATATTTATCCTGCTTGAACACAGGAAGAAAATCAACACCTGACAAAGAGTGGGGAGCGGTTGGGGGGGGAGGGGAGGAAGGAGACAAAAGGAAAAAGAGAGGTAAAGGAGAAAAGGGAAATAAGAGCAGCTCTGTGATCTCTGAGACATTAACGAAGAGTCTAGGATGCATTTATTTAGAGGCCTAGAAATTAGGTCAAGGGGAAAGGAAAAAGAAAAAATATTTGAAAAAAATATAATTGCTAACCTTTTTCAAATGTGGTAAGTAGAAACACAAAGACTCAAGAAGCTGAACTTACCCAAAATAAACAAACACAAAAACACAACAAGGCACATTAAAATCAAACTGCTGAAAACCAATGTCCAAAAAACCAAAAACCAAAAACCAAAAATCAAAACAAAACATTCTTGGGGCACCTGGCTGGCCCAGCTGGTAGAGCATGCAACTCTTAATCTTAGAGTCATGAGTTTAAGTCCCACACTGGCAGTAGAGCTTACTTTAAAAACATTTAAAATCCAGAACAACAAAAAATTTCTTTAAAATCACTGTGGGGGTGCCTGGGTGGCTCAGTGAGTTAAGCGTCCAACACTTGATTTCAGCTCAAGTCATTATTCTCAGGGTTGTGAGACTGAGTCTGCCTTCTGACTCCCTGCTGGGCACAGAGCCTTAATACTTAAGAACCTTTCCCCCACAACCCCCTAAAAGGGGGGGGGGTGTCGCCTGTGTGGCTCAGTTGGTGGAGTGTCAGACTCCTGATTTTGGATCAGGTTATGATCTCAGGGTCCTGGGGTGAAGCCCTGAGTCTACTCCAAGCTCGGCACTGAGCTCCGCACTGAATCTGCGTGGGATCCTTTCCCTCTTCTCTCTCCCCTGCCACATGTGTGTGGCCTTCTTTCCCTCGCTAAAATAAATAAATAAAATCTTTAAAAAAAAAAAAAGGATACACTGTATATACAAAGGATGAAAGAAAAAAAACAAAAATAGTTTAATGAGAAACTTTGTAAACCAATTAACAACGGGTTTAACTATTTACTAAGTCCTGTAAAGAAAACAATCCCTGACCTACAATTCTATGTCCAGTAAAAATATCCTTCAAAATAGAAGCTAAAATGAACTTCCTTCTCAAACAAAAGCTTGAGTGCACCTGGGTGGCTCAGTGGGTTAAAGCCTCTGCCTTCAGCTCAGGTCATGATCTCAGGGTCCTGGGATTGAGCCCCACATCGGGCTCTCTGTTTAGTGGGGAGCCTGCTTCCTCCTCTCTCTCTGCCTGCCTCTCTGCCTACTTGTAATCTCTCTGTCAAATAAATAAATAAAATCTTAAAAAAACAAAAAAAAGCTTGAGAAAATGTATCACTGGAAGATACAAACATTTTTAAAAGAAGTTCATTAGAAAAAGAAAAATAAGAAAAACCAAGTGGAAATTTTGATCTATACATGGCAATGAAGAATGCCAAAATGGTAAATATACGGTAGAATAGAGAAAAGATGAGCTGAAACTAATAAAAATAATCAGATAATTTGCTAAACATTCTACTTAAAAGGCAGAACCATGAGTCTGAATTTTAAAAGACTGAACAATTTCAAAAAATACCGATGGCCTCAAAAAGATAATTGAACCATGAAAATAGGACCATTCAGAGAATAACACAGAGATGTTAGATACTAAAAGCATGACAGCAAAAAGTCAAAAGAAGGAATGCAAAATAAAGTTGAAAACATCTCTCAGGAAGTTTAAAGCCAAAAAAATGAAACATGAGAAAAATAAGTAAATTTGGAATAGCCCAAGAGATAAAACATGTAAATAATGGAAGAAATTATTAAACAGCAGACAGGAACTCAATAAACTAATTCAAAAAAATATCAAACTTAAAGATACAAGTTGCCAAACCAAAAGCTGCCAACCTATATAGTAAAGTACCCATCACACTTGTTGAAAACAGGCCAAATACTCAGAGCAGGTATTATAAAATTTCAGCGCATTAGGAACAAGAAGACTCATTAAGTTCTACCAAAGGGGAAAAAAATATGTAAAAAACTATCAGAAAGCAAATGGCTTCAGAAAACTGACAGCAAAAACAGAAGCAAGAAATGCAGTGCAGCAATACCTCTAAAATTCTGAAATGGGGTATCTAGATAGTTCAGTCAGTTGAGCATCCGAGTCTTGGTTTTGCCTCAAGTCATGGGTCTCATAGGTAGTGATATCAAGCCCTGTGTTAGGCTCCACACTCAGCAGGGAATCTGCTTGAAAGATGGTCTCCCTCTGCCCCTCACCCCTCCTCAAATAAATAAATCTTTAAAAAAAATAAAATTCTGAAAGAAAATTATCTCAAACTGAGACTTTTATACCCAGCCAAATTACCATTTAAGTGCAGGAATATAAGAAACAAATTGATTATTCAAAGAATCAAAATTTTACGCCATCAATCTCTTAAGAAACTACTGAGCAACTGCACTGTATGCCAGCAAACAATAACAAGTGAAACAATAAAGAAGGCATGGGATATGAGAAACAGGATATCCAACACAGGACAGAGGAAAGAGAATTACCAGGAGGATGGTAAAGGATATCCTACTGCTGTGCACCAGACTTGGAGAACAATCAATTGAGGGACCATTATGACCAAAATACCTGCTACCTTCATAATATCTTCTCTGAGGAAGGAATGGCAAGTAGACCTTACTTGAATTCTTAGCTGTACCTGAACTACCTTCACCATATGCTAGTGAAGTTTCTACTCCCATCTCCATGTCCTACTACCTGAATCAGGAGAAAACATTCACATCTTACAGAAGAAACTCTTCCTTATTCTACTCTTGAGAGCTAAAGTACATCATGAAAAGATTAGAAACTCTCAGACTCTATTTCTGTTGGATATTCCAGCATCTTGCCAAAATTACAGCACAGATAGATATGCTTTGACTGTGCCAAGACTTGAACTTGAGAAATTTCCTACTGATACCTTCAGATGAAGCTTAATAAAAACCTTTAGGGAAGGTCAAAATACACCCTCTTTAGTTTGTTCCTTCTCTGATCCTTTAATAAGGATATTAAATAAGGATGTTAATCTAATAACAACTATACTCCCCTTTTCCTTAATCTATCAAATTTATGCTTATCTGTTTCACAAAACTAAGTAACATATTTTAGGAATATATATACCCAAGATAAAGATACAAAGAACACCAAAAAAAAAAAAAATCAATAAACTAAAAGATCAAGATAGTTGTAAAGAGGATATTAAAGAGGGATTCACAAGTAGCTTCCAAAAATGTTCTAGTTCTTAGGATGGTATGTACATGGACAGTTCTCATTTTATTATTACTTATTTCATATTCCCTTCTCTATGTATAATTTATTTCAATATAAGATAACTTTTGACCTGAAAATTCCATAACGAGGTATTTAGCCAACATGCATTAGATGATGTATGTGTAGGGATATTCTTTGTGCATTGTTTGTAAATAGCAAACAAATGCCCATTAACAGAGGATAAGTAAAACACATCATGGCACCACATTACAGAATATGTATTTAAAAAGAATGAAGCAACTTTCTACATGCACTATAAATGGAATGCTACCATTTGTGTTTTACATACATGAATAATTCTTACATTACATTTCAGTATCTCTTGATGGATATGTAAGGAACCAACAACATGTGCATCAGGAGAAGGGAAATGGGTGGTTCAGAGATAGGGGTAGGGAGACTTTTCAACATCTATTCTATTGTACCAAAAATATTTATTAATTATTCAATAACAAAATTTAAGATCTGATACTTTAGAAGATATATATGGTTTCATCTTAAGCATGATCTTCCTTACTAAAAGATGCCAAAGAATTATCACTACACATTAGCAGATTAAAAATCCTAACAAGAAGCTTTTAAACTTTAAGATATTTTTTCTAAATATACATATAGCCTGTTCCATTTTATTTAAAATGTAAAGGTCTAAAATTATAACAGCTTTCATGGTTGTTCCTCTGATTAGCTCACACTTTATGTGCTATAAAAAGACACTAAAAATGCTCTACTGGTTACAGTAAAGGAGGAATCAAATATACTTTTAGGACCTATATGAAAAATTTCTTAATATGATACTCTTTTGAAGGGAAGGGGAGATACACAGGTGGGATTTTTTTTTTTAAAGATTTTATTTATTTATTTGACACAGAGAGAGAAATTACAAGTAGGCAGAGAGGCAGGCAGAGAGACAGGGAGAGGAGGAAGCAGGCTCCCCGCTGAGCAGGGAGCCCGATGTGAGCCTCAATCCCAGGACGCTGAGATCATGACCCGAGCCGAAAGCAGAGGCTTTAACCCACTGAGCCACCCAGGCGCCCCACAGGTGGGATTTAAGGGTGTATTATTTTCATATGCTCTGGGAGAGAGAAAAAAAAAAAATGACCAAAAAATTTTAATGGGTAAAACTGGGTACTTTAGTACATGCAAAGTAAAACTTGTAATTCCCAAACTGCTTATCAAATAACCTCAAAAGTAAATGTTTTTTTTGAGAAAAATGAGAAAAAAATACTTGCAAATAACATCTGTACCAACTCTTAACTCTTCTCTGTGAATCAATGGCACCCTACCAGAAGGACGGGAGCCATAAATATGCTTGATACTCTTAAAAGAAGCAAAGGTTCTAAGTTGATATATAACAGAATCTAGAAAATATGAAAAATTTAAAATGTTGGACTTACCAGGAAACTCTCCCTTTCGGCTGCTTTGACCAAACTCCTGAAGCTGAGCTTGTTGATTTATTTGTTCTTTCTGTAAATTTTCATACCAATGAGTTACTTCAGCCCTAAGATCTGCTACCTGGTCACTAGGATACATTTCAATAGTCATCTGAAATATGAGATGCAACCAATTTAAAAATACAACAAGAACAGATATATGAACTGGGAAATATTATCAATGTGAAAACTAAAATTATATAACTACCTTGTCAGGAAGTCCAGCTGGTTGGCATACAACCCTTAGCGGCAGGGACTGTTTGTCACTCAGTGCTTTCAAATGACTACTAATGCCAGTGCCTTCAATTTGCCACTGTCTGAGATGGTACGCAAACCTAAAACACACAGAAACCACATACAGGAAGAATATCATTTTAAACCATGTAAATATTATAGAAGTTTTTAATATTTTACAAAATGAGAAAGCCCACAAAAGTGTCTAGCACATTCCAATTTACTCTCCAGCATTAAGTTTAGATTCATCATACTGCACCAACTTAAATGCATACCTACAGCTAAGAGTACCTTAAAGATAGTTTACAAGAAAAATTACTGAGGAAAAAATTTCCCATTATTATCTGTTTTTATTTTTGTTTTTGTTTTAGGGGAAGAGGGGGAAGTAGTAGAGGCAGCAGGAATTCAAAGAAATAAACTAATCCAGGAAGTGAAATAGTAAATTCTCAATCCTACATTCACAAGAGGAAGAAAGTATTAGGAAACATTTTTCAGAGACAGAAATGTATCCTAGTAAATATATACCTAACAGAATTTGAGAGCTGATTCCATGACTGCTAAAACTATAAAATAGACCACAAAGACTAATCTTAAGAGAGAAAGACATCTAGCAAGGTCACTCACTAAGTACTGTCAGTTTTCTAACTGATTTTCAGTTGTTTGAAGACAGGATCCAGGATACCTGAATTTTGTTAAGAAAAGAATTATCAATGTCAAAAACTAATCAGCAATTCTAGAATAGAAGGATGAAAAGTAAGGAAATAAGTGGACTTGATTTCCTAGAAGCGATCCAATGTCCAGCTTTTATGGCTGAGCAAATGAGTAATCCTAAACTTTTGAAACCGAATAATTCTTAGTTGTGGGCAGGGGCACACAGGGGATGTTTAGAGCATCCGTGGTCACTATCTATTATATGCCAATAGTACCCCCTTCTCCCTTAGCTGTGGTAATCATAAGTGTCTCCACAAATTACCTACTGCCCCCTGGCCAACAAAATCACTCTGGTTGAGAACCACTCTTTAAATTATTATCTTTCCTCTTTAAAAAAAAGTTTTAAAAGACAGTTTTATTTACTCTCTTAATATAAGGAATTCACAAACACAATAATTATTTTATATTTTCATTCTACAAATGTTAGACAATTTTAAATTAGTAGAATTAAGCACATTAAGCATTGAAATTGTACAGTGATACTACATAAAGGTGTGCATGAAAATTCCTGACATTTTTAAACTAGCTCTTAGTGTTCTGAATATTCAATTCCGTTTTCTAATTTCTCTACCTGCCACCCAAAAAATAAATATTTATATAAGTTATTTAACACCAACATTAACTTTTAGAGTAAAACACGAACAAATATAAAAGATTTCTAGCAAAGGATACTACAATCATTTTCTGTGAGTTAGAAAAAAAACTGTCCAACTGAGAAGGTATTTTTTAACTGAAATTCATTAGTAACAGTACCACTGAATCCTAGGAAACTTAATTTATTTTTAAAGACTTTTAAAATAAGTGCTTCTTTTAAAAACACATGTAACACCATGTGAGGACTAAGTGTTTAAACCAATAGGCCCTTTCTGATTTGCTGTTTATAGACTCTGAAGCAAAAAGGAAAATTTTGGAAAAATACATATCATCTCATTAACAGTAACTATCTCTAAGAGGAAGAGATAGATTACGATGACTTTCATTTTCTTTTTTTGCAGTATTACCCTTAATATATGAATTTTACAAATAGTATTTATTTTTATTAATTTGAATAAGACACATCACCGCATTTGCTTATTTACTTTTACTTTTTAGAGTGGTAAAAGTTATGAGGCAGTGTGATGTTTCTGTTCCAAAAAAACTCTATAGATGTATAGAGTTCCCTTACACATTCTTTAAAAACACAAGGAATTAAGTATAATTCCCATAAGTTGCAATCATAATCAAAATAAAGAATTTGCAATGCCCAAATATATTAAAACATGAAGCCACGTTATTTATAAGGAATGTGTAGAGTATCTTTTTATTATTTCCTGTTAATTTAAATAGAATATAAAAAATATCAACCGTATGACTCATTATCCAACTAAGCTCTGAAGTTGAAAGATTAATTTTAACAATTTTTGCCAACACAGTTCGTTGTATTTTTACATTTAGTCATGATTTTTAACAAACAGAATTTCTTAATTAAAACTATCTACTCACCTTTCATTTCAGTCGATATATTCATAAATGTTAATTTGCTTTATTTCTGTATTACACAGGGTATGTCTAAATTAATTATACAGATATTCATTAACAGAATTTTTTGATCATGTTTCCATGGTAAATGGAAATTCAAAATTAAAATACTGTCTCCTAGTCCAGGAAGAAAAAAAAACAGCAAATGAAACAAATGACTCAACTTGATTCAACTTTGAGAGATTATTTGATGTTCTCGGTGAGGGTTTTAGTGAAACTTTTTTTGGTGGTGGTGTTCTGCCTTTCAATCATTGTAATACTTTCTTAGAGGTGGAATTCAGCCTTATCCATGCATATCTTCTCAGCGTTCAAGAATTTTTAAAGTTCCACAATATTTACTGGGAACCTATTTTGCCTTCTCGGCAAAACAAGACACATTATGAATAAAAGTACTTCTATTACTAACCCTTCACTTGTGATAAGTTAAGCTTTCTACCTGCCCCAACAAAACCTTTAAGAATACTTCTGTACATGTCAGCAATGGGGTAAAAAAAAAAAAAAAAAAAAAAAAAAGGCCTGAAATTCACTATAATACTGTGGTATAAAACAATTACCTTCTCCTAAATGCTTCCAGATGCGTCTTCAGCATAAGGAGTCCTCTTTCTATAACAGTGAGACTTGAGTGTGATTCCTGTTCAAGACTGCTAGAAGCTATCATGAGACTCTCCATACACTTACTAATAAATTCTTGCTCCTTCTCCAAACCCGTTTTACCTGAAAATCAGATGTTTGGACAGTATATCAATCTTTATTGTTTAGCTATGTTAAAAAAAAATGAATTGCACATAAACAAAAATCCTCACATAAGAAATTATCAGACAATACTCTAAATCACTCACCATTAATATAATAGGAGTTAATATACTGGATAGCTGCTCGACTGACATCACCAGATTGTGCTCTTAAAGCAATGCCCCAAAATTGGTCCATACCACAAAGCTAAGAAAGAAAATATGACATCTATAAATCTTATTGTCAACAATGCAAATGATTAGAAAACTAAAGTAGTTTCAAAGTCATACAATATCAAAGACTTTTAATATCCTATAAAGCATTTAAGAGGCAATTCCTATTAAAATTAAATAATAAAATAATAAAAGCCTTGAAAATTTCCTCAACTACTGTAATACACCTGTACTGGTTCTAAAAAAATTTATAAAGCAGCTAACTCTCTGTGTGTGTGTGTGTGTGTGTGTGTGTGTGTGTGTGTAATGTTTAACCAAAAGTTGTGACTGCTTAGTGGGAAAAACTCAAATCCCCAAAACATGCTACAAGTGAATAAAAACAACACAGATATAATTATTAGCAGAAAAAAGCTTCAATGCTTTCATCCAAATTACTCTGATAAAACCTCTGCTTTTAGATATTCACAGAAAAATTTTAAAATATGCGAATCCAAGTTTTGTTACTTAAATTTATGATGTTAACTATTCTATGACAAAGAGAATGTGTTCACTGAAAACTACAGAAAAAGTGGAGTCAAAGTTCTAAAAAGTTGAGCAGGCTGAAGCAAGGTATTCTTCTGATAGGTAAGTGAACAGCCTATGAGTTCATATCATCCACTTAAAAAGCAGTATTACCTCAAAATTAGAGTAGGAATAATTCTTAATAAAACAGATCTGACCAGTTGCCTGAAATTACCAAACTGAAATTTATCAAAGTAAGAATTAAGACCAAGATATTAAAAAAAAATTATTCGAACAAGGAAAAAAGGTAGGAAGATACTATGAAAGCATTCTAAATCCAATTAAAATTATTCTTTACCACACACGCTAATATCAGTTTCCCCTATCTTTCTCTTCATAAACACAACTCCAACTTCTAAAGAAAATTAATGAAAACTGTTGAGTAGATACTACCCAAATCAAAGCTAGCATTAATAAACTGGAACATCCAATGAGGAAGACTTTCATATAACAGTCCGTGCTGGGTAAGTCTAATAAATTACACCTTTAAGAAAATACAGCAGTCATCCATTGAAGCAAACGGAACAGTAAGCCAGAAATAAAACTAGCAATTTGTGAGTCTTCAGTTATGAATGGACATGCCTCAAGGTCAGAGATGATTTAAGGTAGATTCTATTCTAGGAACTCTGGTGCTGTCCAAGAGCAAGTTAAAGCTTGGTCACACAAATGGCATAACAATCAGATTTTAGACAAATCAACCTCCTAGTGGACAAAACTACCTGACTGTATTAGCTAGGAGCTTTTACGGGCCTAAAAAGAACATTCAGATGGCCTATTCTGCATCAAGGAATGTGTAGTAAGTTTTCATTACATACAACCAAGGTTAGATTTGGTAACCAAAAAGGGGGGGAAAAACCCAAATTAGCTTTGTACAACTTTTTAAAACCAAAAGATAAAACATTTTTTTTTAAGATAAAATTTTTTAAAAGCTAAGAATAGTCTTCATAGTTAGTAAATCCAATGGTTGGTAGACTACATAATTCAGTAATCTAATTTGAAGAATAAAAGAAAAATCCCATGAGCTGACCTAATAAAATGCCAAGTCTAAATCCATACCTCAGAGTTTGAACCGCCATCATAGGCACTGGTCGCCAATCGAGCCAAGTTACAGAGATGCTGAAACAGGTTTAAGCCAGTCATGCTAATCGTTTCAGGTTTTAGCTGGGGCATCTTAAAAAAAGAATTTTTTTTTAACTAGTTTAGTGTGATAATGTATTTTATTTTACCAAATTTAGATTAACAAATTTAACGAACTTAATTTTACTGAAACCACTGTAGAAGAAAAAGTTATCAGCTCAATTTTTTAGTGATGATTTTAAAATTAAAACAGATAATAACTTAATGAAAATTCTATTCAGGTCATAATTGAAACCTAATATCTATTTCAATTTTCAATATATACACACAGATCCAAATCAGAGGATACAAATAAAAAGTCTGATCATTTATTGTATACCTAATCCCATACACATTTATAAGATGTGTAGCTATATGTACAGTTTGTGTCTAAGTTAGGGCTTGAAATTAAGATCCTTGAGGGTTTATCTGTAGCTTTGTATATCTATTAAGTAATTTAGTTTATATGTACCAAATCATTCATATATATTTAATTCTACCACAGAGATAATATTAGTTTGCAAAGACTGTACACAACCTCAAAAATAAGCATAAAATAAAAAGTTCTATTGCTTTAATATCATCAGTGTTTCAAAACTCAAATGTAAAATTATTACCTGAACCAACTGGGGCATCTGATAAAGAACAAAAACTAGATAGAAAAATATCTTTAGTAACAAGACATGACAGGGCTTCCTAAAAAGGACTTTTTGGAATCCACAAAAAATCCAGAGATTGGTTTATCTCTGCCATATGACTGGCTAAAACCACAGTCACCTAACTACAAGTAACAGACTATAGCTCACTCATATTCATACCAATATAAACACTGCAGAGCATAAAATTAAAGTAAAACCTACAGCACAAAATTATATAAAGACTGCTGAAAAATAGTACATATGCCTATTTTAAAAATCTATATCAAAAAAGGAAAAAACTAACATTACAGAGTTTTTATTTCAAGAGATAAAAAGGAAATACGGGGCAACAATATAAATGGTGAAACTGTCAAAAATAAAATTACCTTCTCCAGGAAAAGATGTTTGTAGGTTTCCATTCCCATAGCATGCTGATCTTTACTTCGAACTTGATTTAAAAACCAATGGAGTGCATCATCATAACACTCAGCATCTTCTACTAAACAATGCCATAAAATGTCGACTTGCTCTAAACTTAACCCTAGATAAAAATTACAAACTTTTGAATCATGGTACATACAATGTTTTGGTCTTAATTCAATGTAATAGAAGCGCCATTATATGCAGAAATATAAAGGAGGTATTTTATAGCATTTTATAAAAACTGTGTTAAAAGAGATTTCACATGATTTATGCTTTCAAAATGCAAAATATACTTATATATAATCCATATATGAATCATCTAAAAACACACAACTTATATAGTATCCCACAAGAGCCATTTGGTCTGGAAAATTACTCTCATTAAAATAAGGACATACACTAGATTATAATAAAAATGATTAATAGGGGAGGGTAATCCCAAAAGTTGAGAAGTCAGTTCTAAGGTTTAATTAAGGGTTAACGGAGTACATGCACATCATGTTCAAAGATCATTCTATGCACATAGAAGAAAAAAAATAAATGTCAATAAGCATTATTTTTGGAAACTATAGGGCCGGGGGGGGGGGAGGCTCTGTATGATGAATAAAGCAAAAAGTAACTGACTGCCTAAAAGAGGAAACAGCAATACATCAGGATATTCAATTAGCTGGGAAGCCAATATAATGAGATGAAATCTGTATGGTACTTTGACCCAAGTATTAAATGACTGCAAAGTCTGGCAGAAAGAAGGCAAAAAAACTATTCAGAACCAAAGGGAAGGCAATACAGGCAATCTCAAATCTGAATATGGATAAAGGAGAAAATCTGAAAGGGTAGAATAAAAGCATCACAGGGATTTTTTAAAGTATATCATTAAAAGGTTCCAAAGCCTAGGCTGTTCCCCAGAATCGGAAGGGACAGGAAAATATGATACAATCATAAGAAACTTCTTTCCTGGGGAAGGTAGGTGAGATCCAGAATAGAGAAAAAAAAAAAAACCTCAGAAAATATTTACCTAGTAGCAATATCAGTCTATAGAATTTGATCACAAAATAGGTATCCTATCAATGTCTCACAACCATACAAGTTGAAGAATTTATACCCCTGGGAGCCAATATTTTAAAAAAGAAAGAACGAATGAACGAACCAGAAACAATATTTACAGCATATTCTAATTTAAATACATTCAATAATTAAGAAAAGAAGAAAATTAAGAGCTGAAAAAACAAAACAGCAAGAAAAAAAACAGTATCCAGGTTAATTATAGTAAACTATATGATAATATAAGTGCATTCATAAATGAATACACCAATCCACATTTAATATAACTTTGGAGTAACTATATTATACCTGACAGGAATTGTACCAGTAAGAAAAGAACAATTATGATGTGGGAGAAGTGAAGTCTTCAGTTTGATTTTCTCTGAACAGTAGCCATTACACTAATAATCTACACGTGCTCCCTGGAATGGGAACAGCAAAATAAATAATTTATTATTCAAATACTGGGAAGAGTAGTTAATGATTTCCAGTGAGAATCTTAATTAAAGAAACATGAAACTTCATAGTCACGTGGAATTATTTATGCTAACAATATGTCTTAGGTTGACTTCTCCACAAGTAAGCTTGGTTTTACGTATTTTACATTATTTATTTCTTGCATATTATCAGTGATAATGGGTGTGATAAAAGACCTAATAACATGAAACAGAAGTTTCCTATCAAAAACCAGCTCTCATTTTAAAATCTTTTGGTATTACTTTAGAGGCATTTGTTATAAAGAGCTTACTTAACTCGAAGAAATTACAGAGTTAAACAGTGAAATGAACAAATGGCGTATCAAAAGTACAGATGTGGACTTAAGAGAGCCATGATGACACCTCTCAGGCTAGCAAGACACTTGTAAGTCTCACTATATTAAACATAACTAAAGAAAGAGAACATCCTAAAACAAAGTTTGTTGACATGGACACACAGAAAAAGTCTGGAGAGTGAAAAATAACACAATGTGTCCCACAAGAGAAAAGCAGCTCTGGCCAAAAGGAAATCAAGCTTCCTCCACTCTTGTGAGAACACCTAGCATGTGGATTTAGATATGGCCTACACCCTGAATATATCAGACCAACTTTTTTAAGGTTATTAATGAAATTGAGTTTTAGATTAATCTAAATAAAACCAGGGACTCTCACTCAATGTCTCTATCACCTGTGAAGCCAAGCAATTTTGGGTAAGACTGGCCCTGATAATAATATGTAGACAGTGGCTGTTTCCAAATGGAGTGACAGGAAGATTCTATAACTAAAAGAAATAAAAAATAGTCACCCCTAAACATGTTATCTTCTACCTCAAATATCTTGTTCTTGAGATGAGCTGTTTATCCATTGAGAAATTGGCATTTTCAGAGACTGACGCAGAAATGTGTGAGGGTCACGCTCATACTGCCATACATACAGAGGACATTTGGTAGTGAAAATATGAATTAAATATTAGTCACTGCAGAAATCTAAAGGCATGAGCACATTTAACTGGACTCTTCCAAGAGTCAATACAGACCTAAAAACTGATTAAAATACTGATTAAAATACTGATTAAAAAGCTTACTGAAGTGATCAGGTGATCCCAGAGTTGAAAACACACAAGTCAAGAATTGAAGTCGAACTTGAACTTCGGCACTATGGCTGTACCTATATTTAAAAAGTCATTAAAATAATTAACTGAAAGATCCTACTTCTTATTTTTAAAGATTTAATGGTCCTAATCTTAGATTATACCAAAGTAAAATTCCACTTTAGTATCATAATTACTAAATATTTTAATTACAATTGACCTTCAAACAACACGGGGTTTAGAGGTGCCAAACCCCGTGCAGGTGAAAATCTGTGTAGAACTTTTGACTCCCCAAAAACTTAGGTGCTAATAGCTTACTACTAAATGATAACATGCACAGATAATCACAACATATTTTGTATACATATTAAAGACTACATTTTTACAATTGAAGTATGCTAGAAAAAAAAGAAAATGTTACTGTGAAACTTGTAAAAGAAAATACACTTATATTATCGTACTGTATTTATCAAAAAAAGTCCACATGTAAGTGGATCCACACAGTTAAAACCCGTGTTGTTCAAGGGTCAACTATATATAACTTTGGTTATACAAAAAAAAGGTCATAACGCCAAATGGTATGTTTGAGATTTATGTTACTTAATAAATTATAAAAATCTGCAAGCAATCATAAAACATACTCTTAAATTAGATGAGAAAGTACGTAAGAACTCAACAGTGGAATAAAAGAAACATGTCATTTTGAACTCATGCTATATGCACATAGGTTAGAATAAATAAACACTGTACTTCTATCCAAAAAATGCATGTTTCATTATCACTGTCCCATCGGTGATATTATATTCCATAAACAGGAAATGCTAATGAAATATCATTTCCATATATCTAGTTCATAAAGAATACAACTAATACAAAATTGGCATTTTTGAATGTTACTTCAAATCTAAGTAATTATAATTCATGTGCACAAAATCAATGGTAAGAGCTGGAGGCTTATTAAGTGGATGATTTCACAAGGTTCTCTGGGAATTCAACTTGTAAGCATGTGCAAAGGAATAGCATTTTAAGAATCAAGTGTTGGTCTATCAGGGAGGAAGGGTAGGAGATGCATCTGGAAGAAGTATATAGGGCCCAGACTATGGCCAGCCTGAAATGTCAAACAGAAGAATTTGGCATTATTCTGGATGAAAAAGGAGATCACTAAAGGGTGTTGAGGGGAGAGGGGACTCTTGATCAGGTTTGCATTTTAGGATTCCTTTGGCAACCCTGTGAACTGCATCTGTGACAGTACAACATTCTAATTCCCATAAGCACCTGAGCACCCAATCAATGAAACTAAATCAACCGTAAGTTCTTAGCTCTATGTTACAAACCAAAGGAGGGTTGTGGATGAACTGCCTAGATTACATTGCCAACAAAACGCAGCAGCCAGTCTGAGCCCTGATCTCTTATCCCAGGTTGCAGAGAGTCAAAGAGCCTCCATTCAATTTCCTATAATCTTCCAAGTAAGTATAAAATTTGAAAAGCTTCCCAAAATTAGCTGGTTTCAAAAATTATACTAGATTCACTGTTCAAGTTTAAAGTTAAGGTTTTATAAAGATTTAATTTGCTGCTCTTTAGTGTCTTATATTAATATTGGCATTATTATACTAACATCATTGGCATAATTCATTGTTGTTCATTATTTATACTGTTCATAATTCATTACAGTTCATTATTGTTGCAGTGCCCTTTGTGAAGGTCAAAGTATGCGGGGCAAGATGGCTGGGGGCACAGAGGAGGAGTATGGTAGGCAACTCACAGACTAAAGTGCCATCCAGGTAAAATTCAAGATCAGCTCTTAACAGCTTCTCATCCTTTTACTAAAAAGGACTGGTTCTGTAGCAGAAGGCTTGGAGTACAGGTTCAAATTCAAGTTCTATCATCCATCAGTTCTGTGATTTTAAGTTAAGTTACTATAGTTCTCTGAGCCAGGAGGACTTGGTCACAGACATAATGGGAGAATGAAATCTTGTCCTGTACAAAGTGCTTTTATTTCCTGCATACTTCCTTCCCCTGTACTTGCAACTCAGACTAACAGACCCATAACCCCAGAAGGCATGGATGCAGTCCCTTTGTCCTCTCTTCTTCAGCTTCCACAGTAAAGCCACAGGCTCCACACTTCAAAGGACTCTTCTGTTCTGTCAGGGTCTCAATGGCTGCTGAAATCACTAGCCAGGAAATTTCTTGAGATGCAAAACAAAGATAACATCAATACTGGCAAATTCTCATGGATTTGTCCATGGCTTCTTACATTACAGGAAATATAAGACAAAAATAATCTCCCTACAGGCATGGAATTTTAGTGGCAAATTATGCCTTAAAAATAAAAATTCTGCTTGTAGCCTCTATGTTGACACAGCAGGATTTTCTCTAACGGCCACTGGATTCAAGAAATATGTAAAATGTCGATTTGGGAAATGAAGTGTTATCTCTCATACCACAAGACTCTTTTTGTCCTAGATGAAAATGTGAGAACCTGTCTACTAAAATCCCCACGGAACAAATGGAAAATAATGGGTCACAAACTCAAGAGGTCAGTATGCTTTAATAAAGGGTAGCAAATGCACAACTCTGTTTTACAGCCTGAAGGAACAAGACAGTTACATCAAGAAGCCAGACAACATCTCTCTTAAGGTTTTATTCTCCGTAAGATGCCAGGCAACAAGGCAAGACTGGAGGACTGAAAGGATACTATGTACTCTACGAAAGTTTAAAACTCATCTCCAAATAGCACCACTCCACTATTTTTCACCACAGAAACAACCCTTGTATGAGGCTCCACCTCTAATTCCACTAACAACATCAGCAAATTCCCTGTAGCCAATGCTGTAAACAATGAGGACTCAGACCTATTTATTTTTTGGTACTCAATGTCAGACTGTCTCAGATGATTTTTTCTGCAAATGATTCATCTAAGTCTTGTCTTCCCCCATCCCTTAAAGCCTCCCATCCCTGCTCATTAAGCCCACAGGTTTGGAGCTGTGGTGAGAGCTCTTTTGTAACTTAATGTTTATTTCTCTCCTGACAGGTAACTTGAATTTCATTTCCTAAAAATACTCAAGATGTAGGTCCTGTGGTTTTATTTCTGCTTCTTGTCAATCTTGTGTTTTTAAAAGATATATAGAGATGTTCAGGTTCAGGAAACCATGATCATCTTCAACCTCTGCTTCAAGAAGAATTAAAAGATACACACTACAAAGAACACTTAGAATTTTAATAGCATTTAAAGAAATGCATCTTATGTAGAAATAATTATGTATACAAAGCTAGAGAATAAATTTAAGGTAATAATTCAGAAATAATCTGATAGGCTTATAAGATAGGAGGTCCTAGGGGGAAAAAATGAGTAACACAACAGGAAAGGCTGCTTGAGTTTTGATTTTAGAGGGCCTAAAATACTAGGATGAAGAAATGGAATTTACTTTTTACACAGTAAGGAATCTAAATGGGGATAAAGGGCAACTTTGCTGTCTGTTTTGTACCACAGTTTGTTATTAGCCATGTAACGATAGTTTATAGACAATCTATGTGCCAGGTGCAACTTACTAAATTATTTCATTTAACTCTTACAGAAACTCATGGTGTAAATAATTAGAGTTTATTAGGGAGGTAACTGTAATCAAAATAAGGAGAAAAAAGGCACTCATAATCTAAGCCCAGGTCTGTATGATTCACAAGCCCAGGTGCTTTCCTCCAATATTACAATTCCTAATATAATAAGGATAAGAAATTAATGAGCATGGCAGAAAATGAGTCAAGAAGACTGATCCATGGGAACCTGGGTGGCTCAGTGGGTTAAAGCCTCTGCTTTCGGCTCAGGTCATGATCTCAGGGTCCTGGGATCGAGGCCCGCATCGGGCTCTCTGCTCAGCAGGGAGCCTGCTTCCTTTTCTCCCTGTCTCTCTGCCTGCCTCTCTGCCTACTTGTAATCTCTCTCTCTGTGTCAAATAAATAAATAAAATATTTAAAAAAAAAAAAAAGAAGACTGATCCAGAGGTTGGATAACAGGACTAGAACAGCGTCTGTGGGAATGTCAACTTGTGAAAAGACACGGAATATATTTTAGCATCAAGATAACTACAAACCAGGGACGCCTGGGTGGTTCAGTCGGTTGAGCCGCTGCCTTTGGCTCAGGTCATGATCCCAGGGTCCTGGGATCGGGTCCTGCATCCGGCTCCCTGCTTAGAAGAGAGCCTGCTTCTCCCTCTCCCTACAGCTCTGCCTACCTGTGCTCTCTCTCTGTCAAATAAATAAATAAAATCTTTAAAAGTAAGAAATTAAAAAAAAAGATAACTACAAACCGATGACAGTATAATGTAGAATTCAAGAATATTAGAGAAAACAGACTGTTCCGCTACTTATAAAATGTGTGATCTTGGGCAAGTTATTGTCTCATAGTTTAAACGTTCTCATTTTTAAAATGAAACTGCCTAACTCGAATGAGCTGTTGTATATCTTGAAGTTAATACTTAAGTTAAATGGTATCTGGCATATAGTAAGCATCAATAAACACTGATATTTTTATGATCATCATTCATGTTTGGAAATGACAAACCAAAAAAAGGCCCCAAATCCTCCAAGTTTTAGGTGACTGAGAGGATGATGAGATTCTAAAGGACATAGTAAAATCTGGAGACAGAACTGATTTGTGGAGAAAAATAATTCATTTTTGGAGATAAGTATGCCTTAAAGGTCTATCACTTTTCTGAACACTACACAGTGTGCTCAGTTTTCATCTATGTAGAAGCTGTCTATAGGATTATTTTCTCAATAAATACTAAGGCTAGCAGATACACAGTAAGCTGGTCTTCCCAACCTGGCCATCAGTCCCACCAACTGACTAATAAACAGAAACCTGAATTTTACATGTTTCTTTCTAGACAGCAATTTTCCCTATAAGAAGCTTTGAACACAGCTATACCACTGATCAATTTCTACCAATTCTTATCCAAAGTCACTAAACGATGAAATATTTCAAAATTTCAGAATCAATGCCTTAACAGAGTAAAACAAGATATTGATGATTTCCGGAAAAAACTTCTGATTCCTGAAAACAATGACTTTGAACAGAACTCAATAAAGTTAAACCAACCCCCAAGAGTTACATAATGCACATTTCCCTGAGGTTACAAACTGTAAAAATAATTTTATAAAATTGTCCAACTTAAAAGAGCATTTCTTTCTTTTAAAATTTTTACAACTAAAATTGTCATCACATTTATTTACTATATGAAAGAAAAGGAGTAGAAATACTGGGACGTTATCTTCCAGAGGAAAGACAACACTTAAACATAACTAACCTAGTTAAGGTACTTACAGTGCATGTTTCTGTCTTCCTTCTCTTACAGCTTGAATATAATATACCAAATTATCAAAGAAAAGCTTCATCATGTTCAGTTCCTTTTCTGCCCACCTGGCCCAAATGAAAGAAAAAATACTTTAAAGGCATCGGGTAAGAGAATAAATCTACTCGAGGATAAGAAAAAAATGTAGACCTAAAAATTGCTCAAATGCAAAATCTTCTAATTGCCAAAAATTTACAACTCCTATTTCTATTTGAATTGTGAAAGACATAAAGCAATATGTCTTAATTTTTTTAATTTAAAGTATCACTATTATTTTTTAATCTCAAAACAATCTCTGTGAAGAGGATAAAATGTCTGGCAAGCACTAATTATAAATGACCAATATGCATTAATGTTAAAAATAGTACAGTACAGTCCATATAAGGATGGACCGTGTGCCTTGGTCATTATTTAGTAAAATTTAGCAGAGTGCCTGGCATGTAATACAAACTTACTAAATTATTTTTTCTTTTTTTATTGTGGAATATTTGTTAAAAAAAAAAAATCACATATCAGGCCCCAAAATAACCTACAAACACTAGAATGAAAACGAAAGTGACAAATACAATTAGGGACCTCAGGGATTATAACTTTCATAACTAACATCATCTATTCCACATAATATGTACTACCAATACATCTGTTAAATGTAGAAGAGTATTAAAATTCCAAAACTTCTGATGTAATTTAAATCTTACTATAGTGCTCTTTTCGAAGTACGTTACTCTTACCTTGACAATCCCTTAATGAAGATGCCAGTAACACAGAAAACATCCACTAAGACTTAGTTTGAAACCAGTTCCAATATAAATGCAGCATGGCTTTGGGCAAGTAACCTGACCTTTTAAAGCCTGTTTGCTGGTTACCTGAAGATTCACTAAGAGGATAAGGAGTAACGATTTCTCATTTTAAAATATGGGCCGTAAGAATTTAAGAGATAATTATGTACCAAATGTTGAGTGCTACTGCACATAATAGATTCACGAAGTTTTTGTCATTATTGCTGCCAACTACACATAGGAGCTCAGCGTTCCTTTAACTGATCTACTTGAGACTTAGGATACCAGTCTCAGGTAGGAAACCCTGTGAACTGCCATTAACTGAGCTCATTTACATTTAATTTAAGGATTAAGCTAAAAGGATCTCAACTCAAAATACTTAGGTTCAGGTACCTGATAAATAACTGACCCATACAGAGTGAATGGGTCACTTCTATAAGATGCTACTCTTTGTTATTCCTTAATATAAACCTCTTCAAATGGCCACAGTATGTCACCAATTTGCCCAAATTAGCTACAAGTAAATCTCTTTAATGCCTTAGAATTCTGTCATTCAACCATTAAAAAACTATTTGAAAAGTCAATCAAACTGGACTCACATTCTTCTTATACTTAAAGGATGCTAAATACTTTTCCCTATCCCTGTTTAGTATCTCAACGACATTCCCCCATAAATAAAACTTACAAATAAAACTGTTGCTAAACTCATATCATAATAACAAAAGAGACTAAGATGATTTTTTTTTTAAATAGAGGTTCAGGTTAAATCAGATCCCTTTAAAGGAACAAAAAACAGCAAAGGCTATAACTAAGAACTAACTTTACTCATTTAGAACTATAGAGAAGTCTTGTAAGAATTTTTCTAAATGATACATACTCGTTCTGAAAGTAAGTGCGTGCTCTTAACAGCTAATCTTAGATGTGAGGAGGTATTAGGTAAAAAGCCATCTTATTTGACCTCAAAAATGAATCCTTCAAAAGGTCTAATTTTTCCTAAAAATCTAAATGTCTCTGAAATCCCTCCAAAAGTCTATTGTGAATAAAGCAAATAACACATTTTATAGATTAATCTTAAATTCTCTGTAAATGTAAAGTAGTAATAGGGTGGTATCAAGATTATGCCTAACATGATGTAATGTTTGCAACCAATTTCTACTAATGGAAAAAATTAAAGATATCCTAGATTATTTATTTTAGTGTGTATCTTTTTCAGGAATCCTTTACTGTGGTGGATATACTACAAATCTTCACCCTAAAATTAGAGCATTACTTGCTATAGTATTTTTCTCAAACTACAAAGAATATAAAACCCAGATTTTTCTACTGAAGCTGATAAAATCTCCATGGGCTAAATGGCAAAGAACACTCCGAAAAATCTAAGAAAACTTTTGAACCACACAAAACTCAAATATGCCTGGTGCAAAATAAAAGCTAGTAAGTCACTCAAAACTGTTTTATAACTATGATTATTAAAAAGTCTTTAAAATGAATACTTCTGTTTCTTTTATTTACTTACATTGTAATCCAATGTGTATCATAACTGCTCCCAAACTGCTGAAAAGTACCAAATAGTTTTGGAAGAAGGCGAAGTGAAATTACTACTGATCTGAAACAGCAAAAACAGATATTTACAGAATAAAATAATTTTAGTTACTATTACTAATTCTAGCATTTTACAGAAATTCAGCTATTTTAAAATCTTAAATGCAAAAGGATTTTAATGAACTTTACATTATAAATATATTTCTTACATAAACACTGATAAATTTTTCCTTAAAGTTTAAATTTATTTTATACAGTGAGACAAGAAACCCAAGCTTTAAAATGCCAATCCAAGGTTTTAAAGTAAAACACACTATAAATAGGTAAGTATAAAAACAAATGAAGAACATTTAAAGGTAAAGAACTTTCATATAAACAAAATTAATTTGTGGGTGCTTCTGAGGATTTAAACAAGGAAAATAGGGACAAGCAGCTTATTACGTAAGTTATCTAGAACAGAGCTTCTCAAAGTTTAATGTGTACTTTATCCACTTGTGCAAATTTTGTTGAAATGTAAATTCTGACTGCCATGTCTGAGGTAAGAAATTTTTCTAACAAGCTCACAAATGATACTCAAACTGCTGGTTTGTGAGCCACATTCTGAGCAGCAATAATATAGAGAGCATTTTTCAAACTACATAAATTATCCTTTTCTCCCTCATTCTCACTTAATATGAGCTGCATCCAAGTAGAAAATCACTTCATTATAAGCCATGTTAATAATGGAAGCACACCATACACTTCAAGTATGAAGAACCAAAAAAAAAAAAAAAAGAAATCACTCTACAACTTCAGGTAGATCTGAGTGTGCCTATCTTGGCTGCAGGGGGTGGGGAAGACAGAGACATACACATCCCAGAAGTCTTAGTAGGCAAGGAGGCTGGCTGCATGAGACTAGAAAGAAACAAGACAAACACTAATGAGGTAGTTAATTTTTTTTTTAAGGAACCTATACTGCTTCATGAAAAAATTTTTAGAAAGAGCAAAATATGGTATACAAGTAAGTCCTCCAAAATGCCTATTTTTTTTTTTTTAAAGATTTCATTTATTTATTTGACAGAGAGAGATTACAAGTAGGCAGAGAGGCAGGCAGAGAGAGAGAGGAGGAAGCAGGCTCCCCGCTGAGCAGAGAGCCCGATGCGGGCCTCGATCCCAGGACCCTGAGATCATGACCTGAGCCGAAGGCAGAGGCTTTAACCCACTGAGCCACCCAGGCGCCCTCCAAAATGCCTATTTTTGAGAAGAGTACCAGGAAAATCAGAACACAGAGCTGCATTTCTGAGTGGGAGAGAAACAATGGTAAATACTGAGTAGGAGAAATAAGAGAAAAAAGAAAACTTCCTGTTTCTGAATAAAACCCCAAATTGGAAAAATACATAACCTTTTTGTATTAAGTTGGACTACAAAGCCCTATGTGATCCCCATTCCTCTTATCGGTCTAACTCAATTTCCTTCAAATTTTCCTCTTTACTATCCCTACCACACACACATACAAGCACATTCCTGCCTTAGGACTTTGCTACTGTCTCTACCTGAAATGCTCTTTATCTAAATATCTATATGCAGAACTCCTTCCCATACTTTATTCAGGTCTCCTCAAATGTTAACAGAGGATGACCCTGACAATTCTATATTAAGTAACACTCTTCCACTGCCCCAGTGCCCCTCTTTACTCCTCTTGATTTTTCTTCACCCATCATCACCTAATGTATAATCTCTTAATGCATCTACCACTAGAATGTGCTTGATGAGAGAGCTAAGACGATCTTATTAATTAAAAAGCACTGCATATGGTGCAAAATGAATACACGTTAGCTTAAATAATGATCTAATAAAGAACTTAAAGGCACGATTTTCAAGAAAGGAGGAAGAACAACAGTGTAAAATGCTAATATAGTCATGAAGGATAAGGACAGAAAAAAATACCACCAGATGACAAAAGAAACAGCATGTTGTAGAATGCTAGAAGATCAAAACCATATTGGTACAGATTAAGGAGTAACAGTTAAGTCATGGAAACGGTAAGTGCCTAATAAATATTCTCTGAATATTTAAAAACATTTAAATTTGGGGGCACTTGGGTGGCTCAGTTGGTTCAATGTCTGCCTCTTGATTTCTGCCCAGGTCATGATCTTAAGGTCGTGAGATCTANCGGGGGGGGGGGGGGGGGGGGTGTCCACGTTCAGCAGGAAGTCTGCTTGAGATTCTGTCCCTCTGCCCTTCTCTGTCCCCCAAAATAAATAAATCTTTAAAAAAAATTTAAATTTTTAAGTATATTTTTTAATATTAAAATTTTTACTATTTTCCAAGAAGTGGCACCTTGCTAATGCTTGGGACAATGGACCAAGAGAATCAGGGGGAATCAGCTGTAGATTTTTTTTTTTTTTCGATTTTATTTATTTATTTGACAGAGAGAGAAACAGTGAGAGAGGGAACACCAGCAGGGGGAGTGGGAGAGAGAGAAGCAGGCTTTCCCACAGAGCAGGGCACCCCTCAGCTGTAGATTCTTTACCTAAAATCTCTTGTCTGGGGCACCTGGGTGGCTCAGTTGTTAAGCGTCTGCCTTTGGTTCAGGTCGTGATCCCAGGGTCCTGGGATTGAGCCCCGCAACAGGCTCCCTGCTCTGCAGGAAAGCCTGCCTCTCCCTTTCCCACACCCCATGCTGGTGTTCCCTCTCTCGCTGTTTCTCTCTCTGTCAAATAAATAAATAAAATCTTTAAAATATCTTTTAATAAATAAACAAATAAAATCTCTTGTCATGGGGCACCTGGGTGGCTCAGTTGATTAAGCAACCAACTCTTAATTTTATTTTTTTTTAAAGATTTTATTTATTTATTTGACACAGAGAGAGATCAGATCACAAGTAGGCAGAGAGGCAGACAGAGAGAGAGAAAGGAGGAAGCAGGCTCCCTGCTGAGCAGAGAGCCTGATGTGGGCCTCGATCCCAGGACCCTGAGATCATGACCTGAGCCGAAGGCAGAGGCTTTAACCTACTGAGCCACCCAGGCGCCCAACTCTTAATTTTAGGTCAGGACATGATATCAGGGTTGTGAGATCAAGCCCTGCATAGGGCTCCACGTTGGGCATGGAGCCTGCTTAAGATTCTCTCTTGCCCTCTCTACCTGCCCCCCCCATCCTGTATAAAGTCAAATCAACTCAAATCTCTTGACAAAATTTCAGAAACATTAGTGGCGTTTTTTTCTAAAAATTAAGACATGAAAAAATAGAATGTACGGATATATATTAATTTGATCTAATGCTTTGCAAACATAAAATCAATACAGTATATCACAAAAAAAATACAGAAAAATTACATCTAAAAATCACAAAAACAAATTTCAAAATTATTTTAACAGTGGTTTTAAAATAAAAAGAAACAGGGACACCTGGGTGGCTCAGTAGGTTAAGCATCTGCCTTCTGCTCAGGTCATGATCCCGGGAGTCCTGGGATCGAGCCCTGTGTTGAGCTTCCTGCTCAGCAAGGAGTCTGCTTCTGCTTGTACCTCTCCCTTTACCCTCGCCAGCCCCCATCTTGTGCTCTCACTCAACAATAAAACCTTTAAAAAGTAAAAAATAGGGGTGCCTGAGTGGCTCAGTCAGTTAAGCATCTGCCTTTGGCTCAGTTCATGATCCTGGAGTCCTGGGATCGAGCCCCACATCAGGGTCCCTTTTCAGCAGGGAGTCTGCCTGCTCCCCCAGCTTGTGCTCTCTCTCTCTCTCATTCTATCTCAAATAAAATCTTAAAATAAAAATAAAAATAAAAATAAATGTAAAAAACAAAAAAGAAAGAAACAAAGACTAGAAAGAGATATATCTGATGTTAAGAAGACATTATGACAAGTCTTACAGTGTTGTTATTTTCTGAAAACCTTATTATCTCTTACAGTCAATGGTGTTAAAGGTCTAGATTGTTTAAACTTACTTTCCAAATTTTCCACAATAAACATGTTTTCATTTTATAAAATGTAATGTGCTTGACAATAAAGAATAGGGAGCCAGGTGTTGAGTCGATATTAGGTAAAATGAATAGATAATGGTGTGATTCATGTAATAGAATAACCAAGAATACAAATGTAAAAATGAAACTCATCTTCCCACTACTCCTACTGTAAAAGGAATGCTTTTTGCCACAATTTATAATATAAACACTGAGTTATCAGGGGATGATTATATTTTATAGAACTAAAACATTTCTTTAAAAGTTTATCAGATTATCGGAAAAATTCTGTTTTTCTTTAAAAAATTCAAACATATAAAAAGTTTATGAGAAATGACCAAATCTACATTCAAAGTAATCCCAAAATACGAAAACTTCTTGCTTCAACTGATAAATGTAAAAGGAAAAATGATATAAAGTACAGATTATAGACTGAAATTTAGTAACACAGATACAAAATGGGGAAGATAATTTGGTGACAATAATTTATATTTCAATGTTAAAGGAAACGTCACAAGATCTACCAACTTGTTCTTAAAATTATGTTGTAAAATTTCTCCTGTAACGACTACAAGATACTACACTAACGTACCAACTTTTTTGCCCAGTTTGAAGTGCTGATATGCTTATAAAACTCAGTATAAAAAAGAGGGTTAGTATATTCAAACCTACATTTCACAATTTCTTCTAAGGGTGAAAATTTCAAATACCAAAACACAATCACAGGCAACAATGTGTTTAGGATAAAAAAGTTCAACGATCCAGAGTAACAAAATACTAATTTTAGACTTAATTAAGTGTTATTGCCCTAAACTGCCCTCTGTGCTTCAATCTAGGCAACAGTATGGTATTCCTGTATTACCAATGAAATGTTATGTTGCCTTAATACAATGAACACATTTGCTGGTGTTCTTCAGAAAGTCATGTCTAAATTATTTTTTCCTAATCCTGGACTCCGTATCTGAAGACTGATGTGTTCTACAAAATGCTACTCAGTCATCACAAATTTTAGTATTCCAAAAGCTGACATGACATGCTATACATAAAATAGTCTTTAAAGGAGGAAAACAAAAGTGACATATAGTACCATCCATTTCTTATTTAAACCTCTACTTATATAAAACAGGGCCCTTGACACGTGATCATTTTACTCAAGAAATCTTTTGTACACAAAGGCAAAAAGTTTGAGCTTATGTGTTAAAGTACCTACAGAGGATCAAGAATGGAAAAAAATAGCACAGAGGATAGGTTTCCAGTCTCAATTCAATTCTTGGAAGGGGACAGAATTTCAGAAAGTACCTAGGCACAGGATATGGACTTGCCTTCTAGTAAACATAAAATACCAAAGCGGCTGATTACAACCCAACCCCAGTCCTACCCAGTGGACAGCAATCTTATATCAAGCTGAAAAGTAGTGGACTCTTCATTGTGGGAGCTCCTGTCTGCCCCATGCTCTCACTTTATGAAAACATTCTGCAAACCAGTCTACTATGTGTTTCTGTAACTTTTAACTTCCTGCACTCAAAATGTCATTTTGTGCCTTATAAAATAATCTGAGGCTAAATGTACACAAAACACACACCGCATATCACAGAGACTATACAAGGTATTTTTTAAAAAGTGTTTACAATGGTTCCATTTAAATGAGAGAATTATGGGCAATTTGTAGAAGACTTTAATTTTCTTTTTCAGATCTCCATGTTTCCTAAGTATAAGCCTACAAGTTCATTTTATCAAATAAACTGGAATCTGACCACAGAAAAGGAAAAACAAAGAATGCTGATAGATCCATAAACCATGGCAAATAATAGTACTGCAAAGAAAATTTAAAAGTTAGAGAGAAAATAAAAAGCTAAAATCTCCCTTACTAAGTACATAAAAAAACTGACATCATCAGGAAGTAGACTTCTGTGTTCTTTTGTCAAATGTCAGGAAAATGCTAAATGAGTTAAGGTTGCAGTGGCCCATTTGTTTCAACATAAGGAAATGCTTTTCTATTAATGTTAGCATCCTTGTGCAACATTCCTTTCTGATGGTAAACTCAGGAAGCTAGATTTAAGAAAGTATTCTTGTGTTTTGAATGGGATTTCTAAAACTCTAAGGTCACTACTAACATTTTGAGCCAAGTAATCCTTTGTTGTGGAGGAGCTATCCTCTGCAATGATGGATATTTAGTAGCATCCCCAGCCTGCAATCGTACCTCCAATCTCATTCACTGGTGTGACAACCAAAAATATGTTGGCTGACATTGCCTCGGGGGAAAAAAAAATCACTGGTTTATCAGGAAACCCAGACTAATGATGTACAAAACTTTTTTTCAATGTGCACAACTTTGGTAAGTTCAGCTGGTATACACCAGATGTCTTGCATATTTCCAATAGCGTATTTCCAATATTGAAAAATGCCACTGTGCTCTACATACCATATATAACTCTCATTCACTACAAAACTAGCATGATACACAACCATATGAAGAGTCGAATTTGAGTGTAAAATTAGCTTCAACACAATAATGTTTACTATATACTCCATAAAACATTAACTATATTAGGATACAGGAATTGACTTGAACAAACTAAAAATGCTTCATCTTCAAGTAATTTTGAAGTGAACAAATTAAAGCTTAATAAAAAAATCCAGACTGACAATTTTCCATTTTACACACAGACTTTTCCTTTTGTCCCTTTAAGTTTTCCTACTTTTTTTAAAAAGGGATTTTATTTATTTATTTGAGAGAGAGCAAGCATGGTGGGGGGCGGGGAGGTCAGAGAGAGAAGCAGACTCCCTGCTGAGCAGGGAGCCTGATGGGGGATTTGATCCTGGGACTCCAGAATCACAACCTGAGCCAAAGGCAGTGACTTAACCAAATGAGCCTCCCAAGCAACCCTAGTTTCCTTACTTTTTAAGAGAAAGGTATGTTCATTACAGAAAAACTAGAAAATAGAAAAGCATAAAGAAAAAAATAACTCAATCCTTTCAGAAATAACCATTTTACTACAGTCTCATATATTGCTTGCAATCTTTTTAACAGACAAGCCTGCAAGTATATGTCCATGTCATTATACAATCTTTTTAAAAAGGGTCTCCTTAAAGGCTGCATGATATTTCATCTTTCACATAGTTTTACTGGAGTATACATAGAAAAACATATATAAATCTAACGATTGAAAGTATTAGGTGAACATACCTGTACAACCAGCACTCACTCAAGAAATAAATCATTACCAATATATTTCTGGCCTTCATTGTGCCCCTTTTTCCAGTCACTAATAACCCAACAGTAACAATTATCCTGACTACTAAACGCAATTATTTTCCTCTTTGTAAACTTCACATAAATGGAATAATAGTGACATATTCTCCTATATCCGGCTTCCTTCACACAACATTATGTTTGTGAGATTCATCCACATTATTCCATAGTTCATTCAGTATTACCGCTATAAGTTCATTCAACGAACAATCCACAATTTTTCTTTCTACTCTTTTTTGGCACTTGGATAGCTATACAGAAACTAGTTATTTTGAATAGTGCTCCTATGAACATTCTTGAATGTCCCTTTTGGCAATCACCTGGATTTACTTCTGTAACACACATACTTAGCAGTGGAATTACAGGGTCATAGGGTATACAGACGCACATATGGGAAATATAAATTGATAGAACCACTTTAAAAAACTTCAGTGATTTCACAAAAACTTCTAAAAGACAATTAACATTTTAAAATTAACTGTTATGGGCGCCTGGGTGACTCAGTGGGTTAAAGCCTCTGCCTTCGGCTCAGGTCATGATCTCAGGGTCCTGGGATTGAGGCCTGCATCAGGCTCCCTGCTCAGCGGGGAGCCTGCTTCCTCCTCTCTCTGCCTGCCTCTCTGCCTACTTGTGATCTCTCTGTCAAGTAAAAAAAAAAAAGTAAAAATAAAAAAAATACGATTAAATTAACTGCTATAATACCTACGTAAATGATGAAATATCATCCAGCCATTAAAAGAATTCCTTTTAAAGAATGTATGCCAAATGATGCAACTGATCCACTAATAGAGGTCTATTAGTGGTTTCTTATACCTGCATGAACAAGCAATTTTTCTATTGTGATTGTTCAAATTACATAGTCCTTAAAAGAATAAAAGTAGAAAATATCACACAGTTTTTCTAATTCAAATGAGTAAAAAAACAGGTTAAAGCACTTAAATATTCAACAAAATTAAATGTATCAGTCTTAGGCAGAGATAGGCTGAAAACATTACATGAATACAAAAGAACACAATATATTCAATTAGTAACTGAATTCACTATATCAGAGAATGGCATTTCCAAAGCCAATGGAAGAGGCCTGAAAATCAACAAATCTCAGACACAGTAAGTATAAAAATACATGGTGGAAGTCAAACTAGAAAACACCACTAACCTAAATCTTTATGCACTACAGAAGTCAAGACACAAAAGATCAATCCACTTGGAAGAACAAGGCCATTATCAAAATATTTGTATTTCTGCTTAAGTTTATCTTAGTTTATCTTATTTAGGTTCTTTTATATATGACACCGTTTAAGAACATTTAACTATAATCTGAAAACACAGAGTTACCATTATGTTCCCAGAAAAAAAGAGGAGTATTATTACGTTATTTCTGTTGGATATCTAGTCAAGAGCGTCAAAGTGCTGAAAAAGCAAGACTGACTGATTAAAAAGAAAAAAAACAAAAAACAAAAACCTTGTGAGGTAAAAATCTTCAAACCTAATATGAAAGTCACACTTATTAAAAAAGAAAGTCTAGTAATGGTACACTAAATGCTATGAATCCACGAACACCTACTCAGTGAATATACAAAATGAATTTACTACTTAAAAAGTTCTTAATTCTTAAAAAAATTTTTAATTCTTACTTACCTGTTGTTTCCTAAATTTTCAAGGCAACCTTCAATGAATCTCATTCGAATCTGTCTATCCGTAAACCAACATACTAAGGAACAGAGAAGCTTCTCTGCTTCATTTATTAATCCTTCAGAAAGATTAACCTACAAAAAAACGTATACACATCAAGTTACTGTTTATCCTAACTGCATTTTGCTATAATTTTGTCGTATTTTTGCTCTATTAAGTAACTTACGGCATCATCATCTTGGACTATATCCCACAACAAAGTGTTTCCTTTCTTGCAAACATTATCCAAATTAATGTCTGTCACAGCATTACTGTTGAACTGATGTTTATGAACTGCAGGTCCTGAAAAGGCAAAATATAACGCATTCTAGAGGAATACAACAGGCAGAAATTATGAAATACAGCATTCATAACATCAACAAATCTTAAGTATAAAAACAATATGAGATTAACACAACAGTTGCTTTGTCAATGGCACAGTGTTGTTTCAGTCTGATTAAACCAAAGTTAAGGAAAGAGCTTTCCTCTCATGGTCTCTTCCTCATTTTTAGTAAGTATAATTATTTTTTGCATGTCTAAAATGACAGTATATAAATGCTTAAAACCCAAATGAAGAATAAAGAGGGCACCTGGGTGGCTCAGTGGGTTAAAGCCTCTGCCTTCAGCTCAGGTCATGACCTCAGGGTCCTGGGATCAAGCCCCCCATTGGGCTCCCTGTTCAGCGGGGAGTCTGCTTCCTCCTCTCTCTCTCTGCCTGCCTCTCTCTCTCTCTGCCTGCATGCCTCTTGGCCTACTTGTGATCTCTCTGTGTCAAATAAATAAATAATCTTAAAAAAAATAAAAAAAAGAATAAAGATCGTTTTCCTGAAATAATTCTGTAGCCAAGGAACATTATTCTAAATTACCTTCTACGTAGTATTTTATATCCCTACATTAAAAAAAATTTATTGGAGAGGATTTACCCATAACAATCAAAGATATTAATATAATAATTCAGATTCTGAGCACCAGACTAAGTAAATTCTCACTAGCTTTCCTAAGCAAAAATGCTGGTCTTTTTAAACAACTTTACCATGAAATTTTCCTACTAAATGGTACATATACATTGATTTCATTAAAATAAGAATTATGCGGGCGCCTGCGTGGCTCAGTGGGTTAAAGCCTCTGCTTTTGGCTCAGGTCATGATCTCAGGGTCCTGGGATCGAGGCCCACATGGGGCTCTCTGCTCAGCAGAGAGCCCGCTTCCTCCTCTCCCTGTCTCTCTGGCTGCCTCTCTGCCTACTAGTAATCTCTCTCTCTGTGTCAAATAAATAAATAAAATCTTTAAAAAAATAAAATAAAAGAATTATGCAACCATCATCATAAGGTTTAAAACATTTTCCCCGCCCTAAAACATTCTCTCGTATGTAATTACAATTAATTCCTATCCCACTCCCCAGCCTTAATCCATCTCCATAAATTAGCATCTTCTAGAAATTTTATGTAAACATTCAGTATGTATTGTCTTACGTCTGAGTTTGTTCACTTAGCAAAATTTTTGAAGTACATCCACCATCAAAGAACATATCACTAATGTGTTTTAATTACAAAATAATATTCTATTATGTGGATACACTTCATTTTGATTATATTCATCAGTTAACAGACTTGGGAGTTTCCAGTCTCTGGCTAATATGAATAATGCTACCATAAATGTCTGCATAACAAATCTCTGTATGGACACATGCTTTCCTTTCTCGTTGGCAATCTGAAATTGGTGATTCACAAGGTAAATATGTGTTTAACATTTGAAGAAATTGCCAAACAGTTTTCCAAAACGGTTGTGCCATTTTATATTCCCACCAGTAGTCTATTAGAGTACCAGTTCCTGTTCCTCCACATTCCCACGTCACATTGATATGGTCGTACGTTTTAATTTTAGCCATTCTAACAGGTGTGCAGTAGAATCCCATTAAGGTTTTTAAATTTGCAATTCCCTAGTGACTAATGATGTTTACCATCTTTTCAGGTGTTATCAGTCATTTGTATACATTATTTGCTAAACTACTACTGTGTTCCAAAAGTTGTTATATATTCTGAATTCAAGCCCTTTATTAGATAAACAATTTGTAAATATTTCTCCCAGATTTTGGCTTACCTTTGCGGGTTTTGTTTCCATTATTTATTTTTAAATTAATTTTATTAAAATATAAACACATAAGCTAGATACAGAACATTTCTATCACCCCAAAAAATTTCCTTGTGACCTTTTACAATCATTCCCCACGACCAAATCTTCAGTAATCATTAGGATTTCAACCACTATAAATTACTTTTGAACATTTCAAAATTACATAAATGATATATAGTATGTACTTCTTTTTAGCTTCATTTGCATAAAATGATGTTTTTGTGATATTCACCTGTGTTGCATGTATTAGTAGTTCTTTCCTTTTTACTGAGGAGTAGTATTACACTATGTGAATATACTATAATTTGCTAATCTACCAGTTAATTTCAGTTGAGGATCTTATAAGTGAAACAGGTATGAACATTCAATGTACAAATCTTTTTGTGGATATAAGTTTTCATTTCGCAGGTAAATATCTAGAATAGGAATTGCTGGGTCACAGGGAGGGATACAAGTTCAACTTTACAAGAAACTGGTAAAATAGTTCTCCAAATTGGCTTTATTTCATACTCCTCAACGGCAAGGGAGAGTTCTAGTTTCTCTACATCTTTAGTATCATTTAATACGATTAGTTTTTAATTTTACACATTCAACTAGGTGTGTAGTAGTATTGTACTGTGGCATTAATTTGCATTTCCCATGTAAATAGATACTGAGCATCATTTTTATGTACTTACTGACCATTTTTTGGTATCTTCTTTTAACTATATAAACTTTTAACTATTTGTCAATTTTTACTTAAAGATTTTATTCATTTAAGAGAGGGAGAGCAAGCACATGCAGGAGTGGGAGGAGGGACAGGGAAAGAATCTTAAAACAGATTCCACACAGAGCCCAAAATGGGGCTTGATCTCACAACCCGAGTGAAACCAGTCAGACATTCAACTGACTAGCCACCCAGCCACCCCTCACCCATTTTATTTATTTATTTATTTAGATTTTATTTATTTATTTGACAGAGAGAGAGATCACAAGTAGGCAGAGGGGCAGGCAGGGAGGGAGGGAAGCAGGCTCCCTGATGAGCAGAGCACCGGACCCTGGGATCATGGATGCAGGGCTCAATCCCAGGACCCTGAGATCAGGACCTGAGCTGAAGGCAGAGGCTTAGCCCATTGAGCCACCCAGGCACCCCCCTCACCCATTTTTAAAGTGAATTGTTTGTTTTATCCTATTGAAAGAGTTCTTTATAGTATTAAATACACAGCAATACAAGAGAGACTTGGAGAGCATTATCATTATTATGTAGTAATTCTGCTCAATTTCTAACTTCATATACTAAAAAATACACATAATACTAAATAATAGGAAAATACGATAAAAACAGAACGATGAAAATTTAGTAAATAAAGTATCAAATTCAAATGACCTCAATCTTAACCTACTCATTTCTCAAAAAAACCCACAATAACAATAAAAAAAAAGTCAAGGGTACTTATCTATATTATGCACAAGTAACATTTGAAATTAGTAAGTTGCTGCCAAAGTCCACAAGCTGTATCTCCAAATCTGATCATGGCTTTTTGTATAAAACTAATCCATCAGGTTTACTTAGTCTGTGATGTACTGGCACCTCAAAACTCATTTCTCAGGCTAGCAAGTTCTAGTACCTTAAAAATGCATGAAGTTGGACCTTTAATTATTTTAATGTATATACCACTTTTTTTTTTTCTGGAAGTATACTTGACACACAATGTTCTATTTCAGGAGGCTGGACCTTTAAACTGCTAATTCTAAAACTATATTTCCCTCTTAATTTGTCTCCCTTTCCTCTTCTTTCTTCTATTATTAACTCCTCTAACCTCCATTCTTCCAAGTATGGTCATATCCTATTAATTTTTTTAGACTGATGTGAAGTGCTTAGAGCTATCATTTTTTGAACATTTCCATCACTCCAGATGGAACACCTTGCCCTTTAGCAGTAACTTCTCCTCTTATTTTCCTCCCAACCCTCCCTAGCCACAGGCAATGACTAATCTACTTTCTGTTCTCTACAAATTTGACTAGGCTAGACATTTTACACAAATTGACTCATACAATGCATGACCTTGTGTAATCTCAATTTAGCTCCTAAAATATCTAAATATACAATACCATTTATTTTCTAAAACACAAAGTTGTAATTTTATATATATTATTATGTATTATTATATATATTATTATGTATTTCCTTTCCTAGCTAAATATCTCTTGATGGAAATGCAACCTTTATACTCATGATGAAGTATTCATAATAATTTCATTCCCTAGGAATGAAAACTTATGAAAACATATGAAAGTTTTCTGGCAAAAATATTTATGTATCATAACATTAAACGTTGAATTCTTTTAAGAATATAAATTGTTCCTGTTTTAAAAAATATATTTTACTTAATACAGAACCTTACCTTGACTAAGATGTTCGTGGTAAATAGATGCTAAATTGGGAAGATGTTGTTGGAGATGAGATGTTAGCTCTGCATGTGAATTAATCTGAACTAGTTCCTCTTCACACCCAGATTCTTCACCATCAAAATCAGCCATATTTTTTTCTGATTTTGCACTGACCTGGGAGCTACTGCAACTGACATCATCTGCACTTAACATATCATCAACCATATGCCTATAACACAGAGGAGAGCACAAAGTTAAACACACTTTGGGAATCACAAAAATCCTCTCTCAAAATATTCAGCACAAATTACATCACAGTCAAGAACAAATCTACATTTGTTTTGTAACCATATGGAATACCGTGAGCTTTACAAAAACTAAAAGACCACATTGTAAGTACTATATATTAATTATACAATATACCCACACATTGTCTGACCCGTCAATACACTTCACTAAAACAAATTCAAAGAGTATTTTAGAGAAGATCAGTAAACTCACCATTACATAATTATTTTATCAAGTCAAATCACAATGTAAAACCTTAAAATTTATTTACATATATTCATACAACTATAGAAGCCAATGAGATTACTACCAGGAAAATACTTCAATTTAAGGCTGCAATCTAAATGTGGTTATTAACCAGGAGAATTCTACACAATACAAACACCTGTTAAAACAATAAGCACCTACTGGGGAACCTGGTTGGCTTAGAGGATAAGCATCTGCCTTCGGCTCAGGACATGATCCTAGGGTTCTGGGATCAAGCCCCGTACTGGGCCCCCTGCTCAGCAGAAAGCCTGATTCTCCCTCTCCCTCTACTGCTCCCCCTGCTTGTGCACTCTGTCTAATAAATAAATAAAATTTTAAAAACAAGCACCTATTAAGCACTAAGCACTTTTTTTCAGATTTGAGAGAGCACACACCTGTGCAAGCAGAGGGATGGTCAGAGGGGGAGAGGGAGAGAATCTCCAGCAGACTCCCCAATGAGCCCAGAGCCCAACGCTGGGCTTGATCTCACAACTCTGAAATCATAACCAAGCTCAAGTGAAAAGTTGGATGCCCAACAGACTGAGCCACGTAGGCATCTCAGCACTCACTTCTAAAACATACCATACTGGGCACTTTAAGGATGGCAAACAAAAAAGATGAAAAACATTAAAGAAGAAAGGGTCAGGATTAATTCAGAGATTCACAAGTGGTACCATACACAGAGAAAATGAATAGTACTAAAATGAAAAAATTAAATCATTCTAGGTCTTGTGAAGTAGGGAACTGCTGGGGGTATGAAAACTTAAAGAACTGCAATGTGCCAAAATGAATATATTTCACCTCAGTTTTACAAACTAATTAATTGCCTTCCTTATGAGTTATCCTGGGAAGAACTCTGAGTGTGTGTATGTATAATATCAGACTATAAACCACTGGTTCTCAATCACATGTGATTCTGGTCCCCAGGGGGGACACTGGGAAATGTTTAGAGATATTTTTGGTTATCACGACTTGGGAGATGCTACTGCCATCTAGAGAGAGAGACTAGAGATGATGCTAAACATCCTACAATTCATTCACACTGCTATAAACTCAAAACACAGAATTATCTGACCCAAAATGTCAATACTGCCAAGACTGAGAGACAGCATCTAACTCATATGGGTTAGTAATAAGAAATAATGGCAAAGAAAATAAAGTAGTAATATATATATGCGGAATGTAGTTCTTCCAAACAAGCATACTGAAAAGCCTGGCAAACTGTCAGGTCTAAAAAAACTCATCCTGATAAACTACATATTTATATTTTATCATCATCAATCCAAATATTACTACTTATAATGACAGTAACAAACAGTAGCTAACATTTACTAAGCTCTCATTATATGCCAATCACATCAGCCCATAAAATGTTCACCCTGAAACCTAAGAGGTAAGTACTATTGTTCCTATTTTATAGGTGAGAAAAATGACAGAAAAATTAAGTACTTTGCCCAGTATCTGTAATACCTAGTGAATCACTTATTTTTAATTACCACAAGTATATTTCACATACAACCAAAAAGCTTTATGCTGAGGCTTTGTCCTTATTAATAGCCTAAAATAAGGATGTATGTCAAATTTCCTTTTATTATCACACTTTAATGGAAGTTTCTGCAAGCAATATTATATCTGCTTTATCTGCTTTTAAGAATTTTATAAGCAGCTGAAGATCTAGATCTGTGTTGTCCAATATGATAGCCACTAGCCACATGTGGTCATCGCACACCTTGAAAAGTAGCTAGTCTAAAAAGAGATGTAAATATAAAACATACACAGAATATTGAAGCCTTTATTACAAAAGAAAAATATCTTTGTTTTTACACTGACTACATGTGGAGGTATTTTAGAAATTACTGTTTTAAATAAAATTTATAATTAAAATTAATGTCACCTATTCCATTTCGCTTTTTAAAATGTGCTCAGAAGTAACAACTACGTACTTGTAGCATACATTTGAATTTACATTATATTCCTATCAGCACTAACCTAGAATATACTGCAATTGAATGAATACAAGCAGTTAATGCTTCTCTAAAGGGAATACAAGCTTTCCTTTTTTTTTTAAAGATTTTATTTTTTAGGTAATCTCTACATCAAACATAGGGCTTAAACACAC
Organism: Ailurus styani; assembly: GCA_002007465.1. Taxonomy (NCBI): domain Eukaryota; kingdom Metazoa; phylum Chordata; class Mammalia; order Carnivora; family Ailuridae; genus Ailurus; species Ailurus styani. The sequence goes on from LNAC01000119.1 coordinate 3,260,757, forward strand.
AACCCTGAGCATCAAGAGTCTTATGCACTACCAATTGAGCCAACCATGCGCTCCAACATAATCTATTTTTTAAGGAAACTTACCCATCATGGTGGTGATGATGGTGGTGGTGGTGGTGGTGATGCTGTGGACCAATAAACTGCCGACAATTAAATAATTCATTCCCAATAGTCTCCCCAAGAAAGTCCCCAGTGCGTGTAATACAAGATTCCTGAGATGCTTGTGCTATATGAGCAGCATTCATTTCCCCTGAAATATCATGTTCTGGGTCTTCAGAGTGTGAACAGGCATCTAGCATTCGTATACGATTATCTACTGAAGGCATTGACTCAGTGTTAAAAACCAGGTCCTTTCCTGTTCCATTGCTTGTCCCACTTCTTTCTGAAGGGCCTTGGGAATCCCCTAAGCAAATGCCTGCTTGACTTTCTAACTTTCTGTTCCGAAGATCTGTACCACAACTGCTTTTAGGAGGATTATGACCATGATCATCATCTTCATCTTCTTCTTTAAGGGCTTCAATATCTGCAATGTCTTCTGACTGTACCTCACTGCCAGGGCTCCCAGCTGACTGGCTTGCATGGCTAGAATTCACCTCATTGCTAGATCCATCACTATGCCCACTACTGCTACCAGGACCACTGCTTCCATCTTCACCACTATTGGCAGTTTCATCAGAACTTCCCTGCATGGATTCCTGTATTGAGAAAAAAAAAGATTTAAATAAATATTTAAACTAGTAAGAAAAACTGATATTAACACACACTCTGGACATATTCCTTTAAACAATACAAAAAGAATTTAAAACACATACGAAAATTTAAATAACCTCAAAAATAACTATTTACAGGAAAGGCTGAACGTGAATCATGTTTCTATTCCCAGTCCAAAGGATATACATGGCAGAAACCCCAAAATCCAAAATTCTTGTTAAAGTGCGGGGAAAACTGTTCTCATACCTCTGTGTCTGAAAGTCGTTGTTGTACATGTTTCGTTCTGTTAATAAGTTGCTCATCCATTTCAATGTCACTGCCTCCACTCTGATGGGTATCACTGTTATCACTGCTTTGAGGACTAGCTGCAGGTGACCCTATATTAAATAGATTTTGTTTTTACTCCTAATTTGTATTAACATGGATTCAGCAGAAGAACATAATTCTTTGATTCTTTCATTTACAAGTTTTACTCTGAACAGCCAAAAATATAATCTGGAAACAGTTAACATTTGCCAATTATTTCTAAAGAGGGTAAACAAGACCTCAATTGAAAGTAAGATGGAAAACCAGTTAAGGGTTTATATCTGCTCAAGAAAAACTTCATGGCTTTGAAACATATATATAAAATTAACTCTAGATGATCATGAAATCTAAACTACACGTCATCTTGCCATGCATATCTAAGGCTCAACTTACAAGGTGATGGAGCTGCTCTTCTGAGCTCTTCTTCCTCTGAAGGAAAATGAAAAAACAGGAGGGTTTTTCTAAGTGACTGAGCTTCTTTGGAATGGATTATCAATTGCTCTTATTATTATTACATAATCAATAAGATACAGGCAGAGAAACCTGAAATAATTTAGGTCCCTAACACCTACAGTAGTAGTTTTGGGTGCCTGACTAGAAAATCCTAAGAAAAGCCTAGTATGGTGTCAGGAGACAAAAAATGGGGCAAAGTTGGTAAGGTTTTAGAAAGTCCTGTGAAGTTACACATATAAAAGCACACATAAAACACCTAAAGAGATAGACAACTTCTGAATCAGAAAACACACAGAGATTGTACCATCATATTCTGCTCTCAGAATTATTTCTAAAACAAAGCATGTTGTTTGTTTTCTAACCAAAAGCTCCAAAGCCATTATGAAATATCTGAGCCCCCCTCCAGCCCAAGGGAAAAACACTAATAAGAGAAAACTCTAATAACTACTGTGGCTTCATTACTGTTCTTTACTTGAAAGGAAAAACAAAAACATTAGCTAACCCCAACTTATTAACCCTTTAACAAACACTATAGCTCCCATCTCAAACTTATTTTGAAGTTAATACTGAACAGAAACAACTTCAAATTAGAATGATAAACATTAAAAACTGACTTTAAAAAATACATTATACTTTACTAACCTTTCTTATTTCCAATGGGAAGATTAGTATTTAATAAAGATGCAAAAGAACTCTGTTTAGACAGCTGAGCCTTAGCTGCTAGTGCATTATTCCATAATGCTTTAATTAACATTGATGCCAAGTACAGTGTCTTTAAAAAAAAAAAAAGGCTGAAATTAGCATTTTATAACAAATTTAATACCCTTTTGCCTAAATGAAATGCTAGTAATAACCTACAAATTAAGTTACCTGAATGGCAAATAAATTTTTACTTAAAAAACAAAACAAAACAAAACCTACCATTATGGTTCAAACTTATTACCTGTTCAGTATGAACACTTGGCTCAAGAGCTGAGACCAAATTGAGGAGATGTCTAAGTGGTACTGGATCCAAATTCTTGATGAGTGAAGGAAATAAGTCATGTATATACCGACTACAATGTTTCAACTAGAAAAAAGTAGACACAATAATAAAAAATAATTACATTACATAAATAAATAACCTGATATCAACAGTTCTACAGTGAAAAAGTAACTGGAATAATAATTTATTTTTTAATATGTTGGGAAAATGCTAATTACCAAGTGTCATAAATAGCAGTACATAAAATGTGAGAGTAAAATTCCACGTAAGCATAACTTTATCATATTCAAACCAGCCACAAGATTACTTTTCCAACCACAAGAGGGAAGCCCACAATAAAAACAGTTTCTAGAATCCAAGTATAAAGAAGATTCCAATTAAATTTATATACATATCATTTAATTAAAAACAAGTTAAATAGTATATTAAAACATAAGCAGTTAAAAATAATAAATTCCAACTACAAGAGAAAACCAAACTAAGTATTATTTAAAGTGTACTATATTTCTCATATTAAATGGTTATGAAGTATTCATATAACATGTTCACTTTACTAAGGTACACAAAAGAAACTCCATTAAAATAAAGGTCTACGTGCTAATAAGAAAGTATCCTTTTTTGTGCTAACTAGAATAACAAATATGAGGGAAAGTATAACACTTACAAAGCTGTAACTATTAAATATTACAAGATGTAAATGTCTTTTGTAGCCATGAAGCTACAAACTACGAAATCAAGATACACGATGAATAGGTTAGTAATTACCAAACTGAGGGTTCCAAAAGTAAAAATGTGAGGTACCCAACTTCTCTCCTATACATAAAAACTCTTAACAGAAAATGTACATTTTTCTATTCTAAAACTGACTGACTTTTATGTTTTTCAGGCATAAATCATACAAAATCTCTTCTGCTATATCCCCTATTAGGCTAAATATGCACAACCTAATTCTGAGACAGAAGATGAAATAAAAGTAATAAAATAACTTTGGAGGAATTCCTCCATGTTGGGTGATTTTATATAAACTACTGACATCATCTGAAATGAAGGATAAGTAAATTATCAATTATGAATTTACTGCTTTTATAGGTCTTAACTAAGACTGTTAGTTTTAATATAGTACTGATTAACATTCAGATTATACTAACAGTTTATACTTGCTTTCTACAAACAAGTAGCTATTAAACTTTTGTAATTAAAATGTAACAAATACACAATATGGAATAAACTTCTGACTTGCTACCACTTTGATCATTAATAGAAAGGATCTCCATAATAGATTCAATTTTCATAACCAAATACCTTACTAAGTGACAAAAACCTTGAGATTTAATTATGTAATCCTGTAATCCCATAAAGATATATAAGGCTCTTTTAGAGGTGTACATCGTGAAAGCAAATTCAGAAAATAAAGATTAAAAAAATATTAAAATTACAGCACTTTAAATAAAGGCAGTGTGAAGCCAGTTCACACTCTTCTTCTTTAGCTATCACAAAGAAAAAAGTGGAAAAAGATGTCAGGGAGGGAAGATGACAGAGCAGAAAGTGCCAGGAATCTGTCCTCTGCACCTAAATGGCAATCATACTGACAGAAACTACTGATGCAACTATTCTGAAACTGTAGAGTCAATTTGAACTTTCACACTCACAGATGTCCAAGGAAAAGGCTAGCCAGTAAACTATGGTTAACAGTCATCAATTTCAGCATTCCGTGCAACAGAAGCTACCCATTCCACACTCCCATGTCCCTATAGCAAGCAGCTGTAGGGACAATAATATGTAATTCTGCTACAGCTTGCTGGAGCCAGGGTGGACAAAAATATTCTTGTCCATGATTTACTTATACAATAGACAAAAATAAATTCAAAATGGATGAAAGACCTAAATATGAGACAGGAAACCATTTTAATCCTAGAGGAGAACACAAGCAGTAACCTCTTTAACATCAGCCACAGCAACTTCTTTCTTGCAAGGGAGCAAGGGAAACAAAAACAAAAATAAACCATTGGGACTTCATCAAAATAAAAAGCTTCTGAACAGTAAAGGAAACAATCAACAAAACTAAAAGACATTCTACTGACTGGGAGAAGATATTTGCAAATGAAATATCTGATAAAAGGTTAGCATCCAAAATCTATAAAGAATTTATAAAAACACCCAAAAAACAAATAATCTAATTAAAAATGGGTAGAAAAAAATGAATATTTTTCCAAAGAAGACATATAAATGGCCAAAAGACACATGAAAAGATGTTCAACATCACTCAGCATCAGGGAAATGCAAATCAAAACCAGAATAAGACATCACCTCACACCTGTCAGGATGACTAAAATCAACAACACAAGGAACAACAGGTATTAGAGAGGATGTAGGGAAAGGGAAATCCTTCCACACTACTGGTGGGAATGCAAACTGGTGCACCACTCTGAAAAACACTATGGAGGTCTAGAACCTAAAACCATACTGAAAATAGAACTACCCTATAATCCAGCAATCACACTACTAAGTATTTACCCAAAGAATATAAAGATACTAATTTGAAGAGCACCTGGGCGGCTCAGTTGGTTAAGCACCTGACTTCTACTCAGGTCATGACCTCAGGGTTTTTAGATCAAACCCTGTGCTATGTTCCACACTCAGTGGGGAGTCTGCTTCTCCCTCTCCCTTTTTGCCTTCCCACTACTTGTGCTCATTCACTCTCTCAAATAAATAAAATCTTTTTTAAAAAATACTAATTTTGAAGGGATACATGCACACTGATGTTTATAGCAGCATTATCTACAATAGCCAGGTTATGGAAACAGCCCAAGTGCCCAACGACTGATGAATGGATAAAGAAGATGTGGTATAAATATACAGTGGGAGTATTACTCAGCCATAAAAAAAGAATGAAATCTTGCCATTTGCAACAACATGGACAGAGCTATAGTGTATTATGGCAAGTGAAATCAGTCAGACAAAAACAAATATCATAAGATTTCACTCATATTTAAAAGAACAAAACAAGCACAGGGGCAGAGGAAATCAAGAAACAGACTCTTAACTATAGAGAACAAATAATGGTTATCAGACGGGATGGGGAGATAAGTTAAATAGGTGATGGGGATTAAGGAGGGTGCTTGTGATGACCACCAGGTATTGTATGGAAGTGTTAACTCACTAAATTGTACACCTGAAACTAATATTACACTGTACGTTAACTGGAATTTAAATTAAAACTTGAAAAAATAATAATCTTGTCCTCCAAATAACTTTGTCCAAAATTTCTGCATTCCAACTGCAGACTGCTACATCTGATTGATAAGGAGAAGACAAAGAGTCTGGCTGCCATTATTTCAACCCAAATCAGCTAAAGTGACTACAGGGGGATTTACAGGAGCCAGACCATATTCGTCTGGACTTTGAATAACGACTGCTTATGTAAGGGAATTTAGAAAAGCACTGCACATTCCCAACAAAAGAGAGGCCCAGAAAAGACCTGAGAAGACCATAAGCTTTCACACTGCGCTGATTCTTAACAAAGAAACACTCTATAAAACACCCCCCCCCAAAAAAAACAAACTCTGAAGGAAGAGAATCTCCTTTATTTCCAGAGTTACCACATTATAAAATTCAAATGTCCAGTTTTCGATTAAAACATACACACAAACAAGGTATAAGAAGAAATAGGAAAGTGTGGCCCACTGAAATGAATAAAATAAATCAATGGAAATACACCTAAGGAAGCCCATTTATCAGGTTCTCTCAACAAAGATCTTAAAATGACCATGTTAGAGATGCTCTAAGACTTAAAGAAAAGAACAAAAACAGGAAAACAGTGCCTGATCAAAATGAGACTATGATCAAAGAAACAAATTCTAAAAAGGAGCTATAAGAAATCAGAAGCTGAGAAGTAAAAGAACTGAAATGAAAATATACTAGGTGAGGTTCAGCAATGTGTCTGAATAAGCAGAAAAAAACAGCAAACCTGAAATTATGGAAACTGAAATTAAGTTTAAGGAACAGGAAGGAAATAAAGAATAAAGAAAAGTAAGTGGATTTAAGGGACTTGTGGGAACCATCAAAACCTACCAACACACTCATGGGAATCCCAGAAGAGAAAGGTACATAAAGTATAGATGAAGAAAAAATGGCTGAAAACCTCCAACTCTGATGGAAGACATAAATCTACAAATCCAAAAAGTTCAACAAATCCAAGTAGGATAAACTCAAGGAGCCTTAAGACCAACCTTATTATAATCAAACTGTGAACAGTCAAAGACAGTAAAATAATCCTGAAAATAAGAGATAAGCAATCCACCACAAACAAGGGATCTTCAATAAGAGTATCAGCCAATTTCTAATCAAAAACCTTGGGGTCCTGGGAGTCCCACATCCGGCTCCTTACTCAGAAGGGAGCCTGCTTCTCTCTCTGCCTGCTCTGCCTGTTGCTCCCCCTGCTAGTGTTCTCTCTCAGTGACAAATAAATACATAAATAAAATGTTTAAAAAACAAAAACAAAAACCTTGGGAACCAGAGAAAGTGGGATGATATATTCAAAGGCTGAAAGAAAAAAACTTTCAATTTAGAATTGTGTAACAGGAAAAATTCTCCTTATGAGGAAGGAATTAATATACTCCCAGATAAATAAAAGCTAAAGGAATTCACTACAACTAGACCTTCCCTGCCAGAAATGCCAAAGTCCTTCAGAATGAAATGAAGCAAAACAGTGACTAAGTAAAGACTTCTGATAAATACATAAACAGTTAAAAGTTAGTATCATTTTCATTTGTAACTACACCTTTTATTTGCTATATGATTTCACAAAATGCAAAAAGAATTATTAATCTACGTAACTGGGCACACAATGTATTAAGCTGAAAACTGTTGTATGAATAACAAAAAAGAGGGAGAAGGAGCTATACAGAAGCATAATTTTTGTGTACTATTTAAGTTGACAAATTCAAATTAGACAATAAGAACCTTGAGATATTAAATGTAATTTCCATGTTAAATACAAATTATCTATAGAATATACAAAAAAAGAAATGAGAAAGGAAATCCAAACTACAAAAAGTCAACTACAGGGGTGCCTGGGTGGTTCAGTGGGTTAAGCCTCTGCCTTTGACTCAGGTCATGATCTCAGGGTCCTGGGATAGAACCCTGCATCGGGCTCTCTGCTCGGCAGGGAGCCTGCTTCTCCCTTTCTCTCTGCTTGCCTCTCTGCCTACTTGTGATCTCTCTCTCTGTGTCAAATAAATAAAATCTTAAAAAAAAAAAAAGTCAACTACAAACACCAACAAAAGGCCACAAGAAATGATGGAAAAAAACACTGTAAGACATAAAGAAAATAAACAAAAAAATGGCAGAAGTAAATCACTCTTTGAGAAATTACTTTAAATATAAGTGTTTTAGGGGTAACTAGGTGGCTCAGTTGGTTAGGCATCCAATGCTTGATGTCAGCTCAAGTCATGATCTCAGGCTCGTGAGATCAAGCCCCACATCAGGCTATGTGCTTAGCACAGAATCTGCTTATCCTTCTCCCTCTGCTCCTCTCCCACAACTCATGCACACACTCTCTCTCTCTGAAAACAAAATCTAAACAAAAAATAAACACATAAACATACATATACATACATAAATGGCTTAAACTCTGAAATCAAAGACAGAGATTGGTAGAAAGGATTTTAAAAACATGATACAATTCTATGTGGTCTACAAGACACAATATATATCCAAAGACAACAAACAGGCTAAAAGTTAAAGGATTAAAAAAGATATTCTGTGCAAATAATAAGTAAAAGAGAAGTGGGCTCACTATACTAAAATCAAGTAAGGTAGACTTTAAATTTTTAAAAGGTTACTAGAAAAAAATCGATCACATTACCCAACAATCCCACTTCTGGGTATACAGCCAAAAGAATTAAAAGCAGGATTTCAGAAGTGCCTCACTGGCTCATTCAGAAGAGGATGCAACTCCTGATCTTGGGGTCATGAGTTCAAGTCCCACAGGAGGTGTAGAGATTACATACACACATATGCACATAATTAAGTAAATAAAAGTAGAATTTCAAAGAGATACTTGTACACTTATATTCATTGGACCATTATTCACAACAGTCAAAAGATGAAAGCAAAGCAGATGTCCACTGACAAATGACTGTGGCACATATATACAATGGAATATAATTCAACCTTACAAGAATGGTAATCCTATCACACGCTACAATATGGATGAACTATGAGGACATTATGCTGAGTGAGATAAGCCAGTCACAGTAGGACAAATACTACAGAATTCCACTATCGTGAAATACATAGAATAGTCAAAACAATACAAACAGTAGAATGGTGGCCATCAGCAGCTGTGACTTAGGAGAACAGGGGAGTTGTTGTTGTTGTTATTCAATGACTTACTGGTTTTTTGTTTTCTTTTAAGTAAACTCTATGCCCCACCTGGGGCTCAAACTCATAACCCCAAGATCAAGAGTCACATGCTTTGCCAGCCAGGTGTCCCTTTATTATTCAAGGAGTGCAGTTTTGGAAGATGAAAAAGTTTTAGAGATCTGTTATACAACAATATGGTTCTAGTCATTATTATAACTTAAAAATGGTTCAGAGGGTAAAACTTACGTGGGTTCCTTTTACAGTTAAGCCTTTTTTTAAAAAAAAGGTTAACAAAGAGTGATATAACTATTAATAAAATGTTCCACACAACAAGGAAATGTAACAATTATAAATATACTCTATAACACAAAGCTCAAAGAACAGATCAGAGCACAGACATATAAAATACAGATTAGAAAAACAACTGAAGGGCGCCTGGGTGGCTCAGTGGGTTAAAGCCTCTGCTTTCAGCTCAGGTCATGATCTCAGGGTCCTGGGATCGAGGCCCACATTGGGCTCCCTGCTCAGCGGGGAGTCTGCTTCCCCCCCCCCCATCTCTCTGCCTGCCTCTCTGCCTCCTTGTGATCTCTCTCCCTCTGTGAAATAAATAAATAAAATCTTAAAAAAAAAAAAATAAGAAAACAACTGAAAAAACAAAACCAATAGTTGGTTCTTCTAAAAGATTATCATTTAGCTAGCTTGAAAGAAAGAGGAAGAAGACAAACAGCTAAAAAATCAGAAATGCAAGTGAGATATTACTACCAAACTTATAGATTAAAAAAAAATTTAACAGAATGCTATGAACAACAGTACACCAAAAAATCACCTAACCTAGAAGATAGGGACAAATTCCTTACCAACCACCTACTTGACTCAAGAAAGAATAGAAAAGGTCAACAGACCTATAGTAACAGACTGAGTCGGTAATCAAAGACCTCTCAACAAAGTACTAAAATGCATGGCTTACCTGGGGAATTCTAACAAACATTCAATAAAAAATTAATGCCAACCCTTCTCAAACTTTCCCAAAAACCTGAACAGAAGTAAATACTTCTTAACTCATTCTATGACAAAGAGTCTTCCAGCAACTATTAGCAAATCAAATCCAAGACCATATCAAAAGGATTATTCACTATGACCAAGTAAGATTTATCCCAGGAATGCAAGTGTGGTTCTCAAAAGGAGAATTACTCTAACACGTCATATTAATCAATGGAAAAAAGCCACATGGGCATCTTAATTGATGCAGAAAAATCATCTGACAAAATCCAACACCCTTTCATAATAAAAACTCTTGGAACACTAAGAATACAGGGTAAACTCCTTAACATGATAAAGGATATTTATGAAAACAGCATACTCAATGATAAATGACTGATTTCCCCCTAGGATCATGAACAAGATAAGGATGCTCATATTTATCATTGCTATTCAACACTATACTGAAATTCTAGCCAGAGTTATTGGACTTCACCCCCTCACAAAAAATATAACACATCCAAATAAGATGTAAAACTGTTCAAAAATGACACAATCCTATATAGAGAAAAGGCTATATATAAAAAGCTAGTAGAGTTAAAAATCAAACAATGTAAGAGTATAGATCAACAAGCAAAATTCAGCTATGTTTTTATATACCTGCAATTAATTATCTGACAAGGAATTTAAGATAGCAATTCCATTTACAATAGCACACAAAGAATAAAATACAACTGATCCTTGAACAACACAGAGGTTTGGGGCACTGATCCCCTGTGCAGTCGAAAAACTGGATATAACCCTGACTCCCAAAAACATAACTATCAACAGCCTACTGCTGACTGGTAAGTCTAACCAAGAACATAAATCAATAACCTAAACCAGAATACCTATAACATAAATAGTTAACACATATTTTTAATGTTATATAATATATACTGTACTCTTACAATAAAGAAAACGTTAAGAAAATTGTTAGGAGAAAATATACTTACAGTACTATAATGTACTTCAACAAAAAAAAATCTACATGTATGTGGACCTAGGGAGTTCACACCTGTGTTGTTCAAGGATCAACTGTACTTAAAAATGAATCTAACAAAAGAGGTGAGGGGTGCCTGAGTGGCTCAGTTGGTTAAGCATCTGACTACGGCTCAAGTCATGATCCCCGAGATTGAGCCCTATGTCGGGCTCCATGCTCAGCAGGGAGTCTGCTTCTCCCCCCCCCAATCCTGCCCTGTTCCTACCACCACTTATATTTTCTCTCTCTCAAATAAATACAATCTTTAAAAAAAAAAAAAAGGAGGTGAAATACTCATATACTGAAAATTATAAAACACTGCTCAAGGAAATTGAGATTTAAATAAATGGAAAGACATCCCATGTTCATGGACAGAAGACTAAACATGGTTAACATGTTACTACTACCCCAAAGCGATCTACAGACTTGACACAATTCCTTCAAAATTCTAAGAGCCTTTCTGGTCAGAAATGGAAAAGCCAATCCTCAAATTTATAGGGAATTGCAAGGAGTTCTAAAACCCAAAACAATCTTTAAAAACTGTGAAGCCCTGGGCGCCTGGGTGGCTCAATGGGTTGAGCTTCTGCCTTCGGCTCAGGTTGTGGTCCCAGGGTCCTGGGATCAAGCCACTTATCGGGCTCTCTGCTTGGTGGAGAGCCTGCTTCTCCCTCTCTCTCTGCCTACTTGTGATCTTTCTGTCAAATAAATAAATAAAATCTTTAAAAAAAAAAACCAAAACTGTGAAGACCACAAGAAAATAAGAGTAATTAGAATGTAGAAATGAAAACACTAGGGGTGCCTGGCTGGCTTGATCAGTTGAGCATCTGACTCTTGGTTTCAGCTCTGGTCGAGATCGCATGGGTTGTGTGATCGAGCTGCTTCAAGACTTTCTCCCTCTGCCTCTCCCCACACACTCTGTCTGTCTCTCTCGAAAGAGGAAAGAAAAAGAAAAGAAAAGGAGAGAGAGAGAGAGAGAGAAAGAAAGAAAGAAAGGAAGGAAGGAAGGAAGGAAGGGAGAAAGAAAGAAAAGCGAAGAGAGAGAGAGAGAAAGGAAGGAAGGAAAAGAAAGGAATGAATACATTAAATGCAGTATATATAACCACGGACTATTTGGCTATAAAAAGAAAATTTTTATATATGTGATAACAGGGATAACCCTCAAAAACACCATGTATAATAAGTCAAACAAATATTTTATGATTCTGCTTAAGTGAGGTACCTAGAAGAGGCATATTTATATAGGCAGAATGTAGAATAGAGGAAACATGGGCTTGCAGGAGGGAAAATTTGACAGTTATTGTTTAATGGGTACAGAGTTTTTGCTGGACACAGTGTCAAAATTTTGGATACAGACTGGTGACAGATACACTATAGTAAATGTATTTATGGCATTGAACTGTACGGTTACTCATGGTTAAAATGGTAATTTTTATGTTAATATATATATTTGTATCACAATAAAAAATTAAAATAAGAGAAAAAGTAAATATATGTGTTAAAAGGCATCATCCCAAAATTCAAACTACTAATCATGGCTACTACAAAGTTTTAAGGGGAAATAAGAGTGGCTTTAGTATCTTACATTCAGTCAAATACTTGAAGTACAAAGAAAACAGACATCTCAAGTATGTAGTAACCCAGAATAGAACATTCACAAATTTCTCTTTAGGAAAATAAAGGCTACTCAGTGAAATCCACAAGAATAAATGTTCATTAATTCTGGAATGAGAGAAACAGAAATGAGGAAAAGGGATTGGCGGTGAGTCACATACCTAAACACAAAATTAGCACTAAACAACTATAGAAATTATGGTTCTAATGTAGAATCTAAAACGTATAATTTGATAAGATACAAATACAGTAAAAACAAGGAAGCAGAAAATGAGAAAAGATAAATAAGAATTCCCTCATCTTCTAAAGAAGAGAATCAATCATCACTGTATCTTAGAATGAAAAGAAACAAACCCACAAAGAAAGTAAGAGTTAATAATAGATACTAGATTTCAACTTCTGAAAGACTAAAATGGAGGGAATGCATTTTAAAACGTACAGGTGGAGAAGAGTATAGCTCAGAATAATCGTGAGTGAGCTGCAGAGGAGGTAAGTCAACCTTCCCACTGTAATTGGGAAAGATACTGGACTAAGAGACCTAGATCTGATGGACAGGAGGAGATATGGAAATAAAAACACAGGATTTCACTGAATACTCTTAATAACTGTATTTGTGAGCCATCAGTCAGAAAAATAGGAACAAAAAAAAAAAAAGAAAGAAAAATAGGAACAGCCAACTTACTTATTCTACCCAGCCACCAGGGCTCTCCTGGTGGTAAAAAATACATAAAACTGTAGCTTTTAAGCACAGTTACTGGTATCCCTTTCACTCTCTTGTAGAAGTTCCACAGGCAGAAAGCCTAGTAGTGACTCTAATGAGAAAAGTACAAGTTATTTTACCATTACTACCCTCGAAAATGTTTCCAAACAGGAGTCCCACTTGAGACAACTGTAATAAAAAAATAGTGCATGACTGCCAAGAATACCTAGACCACTTACCTAGTCATCTTTCTTAAATATGAATGGATCACAAAGGCATACATGAAGACACCCAACAACATAAAAAAAGAACACAGCTCATGTTAAGAACTCCTAAGGCAGGAAGGAAAGAATTCAAATCTCTAGATGTAACACAGAAGGATATTACAGTGCCCAAATTCTAATTCAAACAGAGTCATAACTTCACATGCTAGTAGTATGCAATGTCTCATAAAGCAGTAATCTAAATGGGTATGCAAGTACACAGGCAGAAGCTAATAAAGCACTTGAGTATAGGTAAGTGCTTCTAAATTAGTCATCACGAATCCTTGAGAATCTAATGACAGTTATGTGTATAAAGAATATCTGAATCAGATGACATTTAAATCCTACTAAATCCTAGAGAATCTGGCCTTTGTCATTGACACAAAGATCTATCCCAAATAACTTAGCTCCATATAAGATAAAATTATTATATTAGTAATTTACATGCATTTATACAAGCATTCTTCAAATCTGGAAAGCATTTAACAATATATTCAACAGACTGCACGGATTCTGAAGGGATTTTTGATGTCCTATGATTAAAACATTTTACAGTGAAAGGGTGTGTAAAGGGAAATATAAAGGTAACCAAATCAAACCAGAATAGGTAAATTTAAATGGTAGAAAATCATTTAAGTTTCTAAATATTTAATTTTATATACTAGTCTCTGTATTTACTGAAAAACTAATAAACACATGTAAAAGTTTGAAAGTTTACATAAGCATAGACCATAAAAAGGAAGTCTTCCATCTATCCCAGATCCCTTAACCCACAAATAAACCTATTAAAATTTCTTGTGTATTTTTCCAAATAGCTCCAAGCATTCATAAGCACAAACTGCATGTACATATATGTAATATATATACATATATATGTATATATGCATCCTCTTTTTATAACTGTTTAAATACACATTATGAGAATACACTGCATACTTGGGATTTTCTCTCAATAAAAGATCTATTATGTATGCAGTGCTTAGTAAAACTATTTCTTACATATTATTCCACATGAAAATACAGCATCTTCAGTCCTTCTCATGGCTACAAAGGATACTATTATATCAATTTCCCAAAACTTATTAAAGTAGTCCTACAGTGACATTCCTTTTCTGCTAGTATGGTCAATGCTGTAGCGAACATCTTTATGTACATGTACTTACAGAAAAAAACAAAAAAAAAAAAAAAAAACCAAAATGGGAATTATCCAATAAATGAAAATGCCATTACATTATTTGAACTTACATTACAAAGATAAGTATTTTTCAAATATTTACAAATAATTTTCCTATCAATTTCAAATCCCTATCACCTTTGTCTATTTTCTCCTAGGATACCAATAAAAGAGTTTTGATACAAACAATGAAAAGAGCAACAGCCAATCCAATTACCATGAGTGAACTGTGTATATATTGTGTATATATATGTATGTATCTCAGATGAGTGAAGTGACCTCAAAACCTTACTCCACATGGGAGGGGAAAAAAAGTAAGGTAAGACTGTAAGAAACTAACCAACCCCAGATACTTTGAAATTAATTTTATTTATTGCTCAAATTTAAAAAAAAAACCCAAAAGGTAAAAACTCCTCATCATTCTAAATTTGTAATAGATTTATAAGTGGTAAGTAACAAACCACCGAAAGACCCAATTAAATTAACCCTTAAAATATACTTACTTTATACAGTTAATCTTTTATAGATATTTTAAGTTTTTGCAAACTTACTTTGTCCATTTTGCAAACTGTCTCACAGATTATGCCACAATTTTTAATTATTCCCTTACTAGGGAATTCTTGTTAGGACAAAATGCTAGAACCTTTAACAGGCCATACTATCAGTTATCAATTTGATAAACTTCAGTTTCAATAAAGAATGCTCCACTATTTCTAGCTATTTATTCTGTAATGATAAATTTACCATTATTCTCCTACTCTCCTAGTCTTACTCTGAACAAAATAAAAATTTTTCATCTACTAAAATGTGTAAACTTTTCATAAAATTATGAAAGAAAATTTCCCTTTGTTCTGAAACGGAAAGTGCTTCTTTAACTTACTAAAGTGATAGTGATGTATAAATATATAATATTAAATATGGAAAGTTAAAAAAAGGTATTGAAAAATTACCACAACCAATCTAAGACGTAAGGTCTCAAGACACACAATTATTATCAAAAATTTGAAACTGCGCATATAAAAAATTTATGAATATATGCAGTAATCAACAATAATGAAAGAAAGAGAAACATAATGGACAAAGTAAGTGTAATGGGAGAAATGGTTATTATTAGAGCAATAATAAATATAATTTAAATTCCTAAGAATAAGCTTAATATAAAATATATATAAGGAACTTTAAAATTCTGAATGATACAAAAGAAAATAAACTGTTAAGCTTTGGATAGAAGACAACTTTGATTCTCTTCGAATTCATCATTATTACAATTAAAATTATAATATTTTTAAAGAGTCAATGCTCAAATTTACATGAAAAAAAAAACAGAAAACCAATTTTTTTAAGATTTTATTTGTCAGAGAGAGAGCATTAGCAGAGCTGCAGGCAGAGGGAGAAGCAGGCTCCCTGCTGAGTAGGGAGCCCAATGCAGAACTCAATGCAAGGACTCTGGGATCATGACCTGAGCTGAAGACAGATGCTTAACTGACTAAGACACCCAAGCGTTTCCAGAAAAATTCTTTAAAAATATATAAAATATATATTAAAAGATACAAAAAAGAACCAGCCCTGCCAGATATGAATACTCCAAAAAGGAAAAAAAAAAAAAAAGTAAAGACATAAGTATAAACCCACGGTCAGCAAATGTTTCCTTAAAGGACCAGAGAGTGAATATTTCAGGATTTAAAGTGATAAGTATTATATATATATATATANTATATATATATATATATATATATATATATATATATATATATATATATATATATATATATATATGAGCACTATACTCTGCCACTGAGTATGAAGTAGCCACAGGCAATATGACAAAGAAAGTACAAGGTTATGTTGCAAAAAATATTTACAAAATGAAGTGGCTGGCCCAAAAGCCTTGTTTACCAAGCCAAAAGTTTACTAATCCCTGGTATACAGATCATGATAGTTTACAGACTCCAGAAACTGACCTAGTCAAAATGAAACTGGTATCTCAATTCAATAAGGAAAAGAATTACTGAACAAGTGGAATGGGGACAACTACCAAAAAACTACCAAAAAATGGGGTAAAAAGTTAGATAAATGATACCTTGAACCAAGAGAAATTCCAAATGGATCAAAGACTAAAATACAGGGGCGCCTGGGTGGCTCAGTGAGTTAAGCGTCTGCCTTTGGCTCAGGTCATGCATGATCCCAGAGTCTTGGGATAAAATCCCATTTCGGACTCTCTGCTCAGAGAGGAGGCTGCTTCTCCCTAACCCTCTGCCCATCTGCACCACCACCACCCCAGCTCATGCTCTCTCTCTCGCTCTAAAATAAAATCTTAAAAAAAAAAAAGACTAAAATATAAAAATTGAAACAGGAAGGAACTAAAGGAGAACTTCCATATAACTTTGGAGTAGAAAATGGGTGCCTGGGTAGCTCAGTCAGTTAAGCCACTGCCTTTGGCTCAGGTCATGATCCCAGGGTCCTGGGATCGAGCTCTGCATCGGGCTCCCCACTCAGCAGAGAGCCTGCTTCTCCCTCTCCCTCTGCCTGCTGCTCTGCCTACTTGTGCTCTGTCAAATAAATAAAAACCTTAAGAACAAACAAACAAAAAACCTTTGGAGTAGAAAAGGCATTTCACACATAAGACAAAATCCACAGGACATAAAAAAAAATTCAACCATAAGTCTGAAACCACAAACTTGAAACTGAACACCAAAACCACCTTAACCAAAAGACATCGAAGTAGAAAATAGTCCTAACTCTTAACACAGACACAAGTCCAATTTCACTGATATATAAAGGTCTCTTACAAAAAAGAACAAGTAAAATCACTGATAAATGACAAAGAATATCAACAGACATTCCCAGTAAAGGAAACAAAAATGGGTCTTAAACACAATATTTGCAATGTGATTCACATAAACAAAATGCAAAATTAAAATACACATTTCACCCATCATTTTAGCAAATATCAAGAAGTGGAGGGACACAACGTACTAAGGAAAATGGGGGAAAACAGGCATTATCACACCATTATGTACCCCAAGTAAACTGAACAGACGCTTTAACCTAACAATTCTCCTTAAAAGATTAATCTTTTGCACATGGATGAAATGAACATGTTAGAACTTACTTTAGCACTGTTTATAACAGAAAAGATGAGGAAAAAATAATGCCCATGAATGGGAATTGGTCAAATAAATTATCATACATGCATGTACTCAAACACTATGCCCTCTTTAAAAAAACTGGTATTGCAGATATTGATATGCAATAATCTTGACGAAAAAGTGAAAAAAAGCCAAGTCCACTTAGTATGCAACATTTGTAATAAAGAGAACAAAAAAAAAAAAAAAAGGAAGATAAGACAAGAAAAAAGCTTACAATTAGCTATTTATGTAGGAAATCTATGATGCACCTTAGAAGAATGGTATTCCTGGGAAACAGGAACAAGAGGGGGGAAAATACATAACATACACTTCTACATTTAATTTTTGGATTTTGAACCATGTAGATAAATGCTTATTCAAAAAACTAAAGAAAACAGGAAAGAAAAATACCAATATAATATTCAAGATAGAAAGGTTTACTATATCGACAAAAAATAATAGGTAAATGTCTTTTAATAAACCAAGATGGTTTCATGCAGAATGTCCAGTTGTCTGCCTCTCATTTCCTTCAATTCTACCTGTAATATAGTAAGACACAGACTTTCAAGCCTGACTCCGCAGATTCCATGCCCCATTTATAGTTATAAATTTAGGATAAGAGAACTTACCTCATAAGGGAATAAAAACACTTAGAACAAATAATAAGGAAGAATTTAATAAATGTGAACTGTTAATATTACCTGTGCTGCAGCCCAAATGCAATCAATATGCTGAGTACTCAATCTCCCTTCTGCTGCCAAGAAGTTCAAAATCACTTGGCACTGTTTGATAATCTGGAAAAGAAAAACTTATTATAGCTAATTTTCTAAAGTATTCTTCTCTTAATGGAGCAGAGAAGTCATATAATTGTCCACAAACCTCAATATGTAAATTTGGTCCAAATATATGCTCTACCACATTGTTGCTTATAAGCCAGTCTGCAAGTTCTTTTGCAATGGACCTAAAGTCAAATAATAAAAATAGTTAACACATTAAAAAATTATTAATATCATTTTTTCCCAAGCCAAAAAGATAGGTTCAGTTGAAAACCTAAATGTTTTTTAAAGGTGAGTTTATTTATTAAGTAGACTCCATGCCTAATGTGGAGCTTGAACTCATGACCCTGAGATCAAGAGTCCCATGCTACACACTCCACTGTCTGAGCCAGCCAGGTTCCCCACAAACTTAAATGTACCCACAAACAAATTATAAAGAAGTGACGACAGACATTTAACTGGTTAGAGTACCACAAAGAATAATTAAAAGAGTGTTGCCTGGGTAGCCTATGCAGTGGGGGTTGGTATCTGACTCTTGGCTTTGGCTGGGGTCTTGATCTCAGGGTTGTGGGACTGAACCCTGGGTTGAGCTCCATGCTTCACATGGAGTCTGCTTGAGATTCTCTCTCCCTCTACCTCTGCCCCTCTTGCTCGTGCTCTCTAAAATAAATAAATCTTAATAAAAAAATAATAACTAAAAGCAATGGTAATATTGCCTGAATTTATAAACAAGCAAAGACAAATCTGGAAAGAGAAGGAATACACAGGTGAAAATACCAAGTGTAACAAAAAGCAACATATTTTCTTACTCTAAGACTTTGCCTTCCCACTTTTTAATTTCCACAATAGGTACTTCAGCATTCAGGGAAGGTCTCCCGATATGCCCTCTACAGTAAG
Organism: Ailurus styani; assembly: GCA_002007465.1. NCBI lineage: Eukaryota > Metazoa > Chordata > Mammalia > Carnivora > Ailuridae > Ailurus > Ailurus styani. The sequence goes on from LNAC01000119.1 coordinate 3,280,125, forward strand.
ATAATATCAGAAAAATAGGATACCAAAGGGTTATTTAAAAAAAAAAAAAAAAAGAATTCTCTAAAAGCTGAACAGAAAGTCCCCTGTCTGATATTAATAAAGTGATTAAGGTGATTAAGTGATCCCTGAACATATCAATTGATCATGGAGAACAACTTAGATACATTTACCAACATCTCATTCTTCATTTCAAAAAGTAAACATCTTACAACGGTTTTAGATTACCCTTCATTTTTTTTTTTAAGATTTTATTTCTTTATTTGACAGAAACACAGCGAGAAAGGGGCACACAAGCAGGGGGAATGAGAGAGGGAGAAGCAGGCTTCCCGCAGAGCAGGGAGCCCGACGCAGGGCTCAATCCCAGGACTCTGGGATCGTGACCTGAGCCAAAGGCAGACACTTAACGACTGGGCCACCCAGGCGCCCTGATTACCCATCATTTCTTAAGAGCTACCAATTCTCTTTGAGAATAACTCACTGGCATAGAAATTAACCTATTTTATTAGTTTTCCCAATAAGGTAGTGTGAGTTTATCAGTTAATTGTCTTTTATACCTTTGAGATATGTATGTATACTGAACACACTTAAGGTACACAGTTTGATGAATTTAAGCTTTAGTATACATCTATGTATTCATCACTACAATCAAGATAACACACATATTAACCCAAAAAGTATCTTTGAAACCCTGTCATCCCTTTTCCAGTCCCCGCAACCACACTGAGGAGCAGTCATCTTTGTTATTATAGTTTCCATTTTCTAAAATTTCACATGTAAAAAAAGATATACTACATATTTTTTTTAATCTGGCTTCTTTCATTCAGCGTAAGATTTCTCTATTTTGCTTCATTGAGTAATATCCCATTGGTTTATTTTGGGTTCCGACAATTATGAATAAAGCTGCTATAAACATCTGTGTGCAGGTTTTTGTGTAGATGTAAGCTTTCAACATCTGTGGGTAAATATCAGGGAGCACAACTTCAAGATCTATGGTAGGAGTATGTTGAGTTTTGTAAGAAACTGCCAAACTGCCTTCCAAAGTGTAATGCACTCCCCCTAGCAATAGATGAGAATTCTTGTTCCACATCCTTGTCAGCATTTGGTGTTATCAGTATTCTAAATTTTGACTGTTCTAATAGATGTGCAGTGGAATCTCAGTGATATTTTAATTTGCATTTCCCTAATGAAAGAGGATACAGGGCATCTTTTCATGCACTTGTCATCTGTGTATCTTCTATTGGCAAGATGGTTGAGAAAATCTTTAGCATACTTTTTATTCAGATTGTTCATGTACTTACTGTTGAATTTCATGATTCTCTGTAAATTTTGGATAACAGTCCTTCATCAGACATGTCTTTTGCAAATATTTTCTCCCTGCCTGTGGCTATCTTTTCTCATTCTCTCGACATTATCTTTCACAGAGCACAAGTTTTTAATTTTAATGAACTCCAGGCTTATCAATTCTTCCTTTCATGGATCATGGTATTGTATCCAAAAGGTCATTGCCATACACAAGGTCATCCTAGGTTTTCTCCTATCTGCTAGGAGTTATACAGTTTTGCATTTTATGTTTATGTGTATGATATATTTTGATTTTTATGAAGTGTATGAGGTCTGTGTCTAGATTCTTTCTTTTGAATGTGGTTTGTCCAATTGTTTCAATGCCATTTGTTGAAAAGACTATCTTTGCTTCACGGTATTGCCTTTGCTTCTCTGACAAGAATCAACTAACTATACTTATATGGTCTATTTCTGAGCTCTCTATTCTGTTCCATTGATCTATGCCACCAATACCATATTGTCTTAATTACTGCAATGTTACATCTTGAAAATGAGCAGCATTAGTCCTCCAACTTTATTCTTCTCCTTTCAATATGGTCTTGGCTATCATGTGTCCTCTGTGCATATGAATGTTAAGAGTTATTTTGTTGATATCCAGAAAATAACTTGCCGGGATTTTGACTGAGATTTCAATGAATTTAAAGATCCAAGTTGGGAAGAACTGTTATCTTTACATTTTCGCATATTCTATCCATAAACGTGAAGTATCTCTCCATTTATTTAGTTCCTTGGTATCTTTTATCAGAGTATTATAATTTTCCTCATAGAAATTTAACAAAATATGAAGATCTATACCCAAATATTTCACTTTTGTGTTGCTAACATAAATGGTATTGTATTTTAAATTTCAAATTTCAGGGTTGCCTGGGTGGCGCAGTTAAGCACCTGACTTCAGCTCAGGTCATGATCTCAGGATCCTGGGATCAAGCCCCATATTGGGCTCCCCGCTCAACGGGAAGTCTGATTGTCTCTCTGCCCCTCCCTGGTCATGCTATTATTTCTTTTTAATAATAAATTTCAAATTGCATGTGTTCGGTGCTGATATATAGAAAAGAAAATGAGGGTTTTTTTATTACATATAATGTATTATTTGCCCCAGGGATACAGGTCTGTGAATCATCAGACTTACACATTTCACAGCACTCACCATAGCACATCCCCTCCCCAATGTCCATACCCAGTCACCCTATTCCTACCACCCTCACCCACCAGTAACCCTCAGTTTGTTTCATGAGATTAATAGTCTCTGATGTTTTGTCTCCTTCCCAATCCCATCCTGTTTCATTTTTCCCCTCCCTACGCCCCCTACGACCTCCCTGCCCTGCACCTCAAATTCCTCATGTCGGAGAGATCATATGAAAATTGTCTTTGATTAACTTATTTTGCTTAGCATAATACCCTCTAGTTCCATTCACGTCATTGCAAATGGCAAGATTTTGTTTCTTTTGATGGCAAAGAAAAGAGTTTTAACTTTGTATCCTGTAATCTTACTGTCCTTTATCACTAGGTTCCATGAATCTGTCAATTCTTTCAGATTTTCTACACAGATGATCATGTCATCTCCAGTCAAAGACCAATTTCTTCCTTCCCAATCTGTGTAACTTTTATTTCCTTTCCTTGCCTTACTGCATTAGGTAGGATTCCAGTACAATGTTGAAAGACATGATGAAAGGGAACACACTTTCCTTATTCCTAATCAGAAAACCTTTTAGGTTCTATTAATATGATGTTACCCGTAGGTTCTTTATCAAGCTGAGGAAGTTACCCTCTATTCCTAATTTATTGAGAGTTTTTACCTTAAGTGTTCAAGTTTACCAAATGCTTTTTTTATCTATTCAAATGATCATGTGATTCTTTTTTTTTTTAAGATTTTGTTTATTTATTTGACAGAGAGATCACAAGTAGGCAGAGAAGCAGGCAGAGGGAGAGGAGGAGGGGGAAGCAGGCTCCCCGCTGAGCAGAGGGCCTGATGTGGGGCTCGATCTCAGGACCCTGAAATCATGACCTGAGCCGAAGACAGAGGCTTAACCCACTGCATCTGTGTTCATGAGACATACTATAGTTTTCTTATATGTCTTTGTCTGGTTTTGGTATTAGGGTAACTTCTTCCTTAAATTTCTTCTTTAAATATTAGGAAAAATTCACCAGTGAACACATAAGGGCCTGTTGCTTTCCGTTCTGCAAAGTTAGTAATTCTTTTTTTTAAGGGGGTGGGGCAGGAGAGAGGGAATTTTAAGCAGGCATGGAGCCCAATAGAGGGCTTGATTTCACAACCCTGAGATCATGACCTGAGCCAAAATCAAACCACCCCAGCAAAGTCAGTAAATCTTAATTCAATTTCTTTAATAGATACAGGCTTCTTCAGACTGCCTATTTCTTTTTCTTTTTTAGATTGCCTATTTTTTTTTAAACATTTTTAAATGGCTATTTAATGAAAAAAGTAGTGATAGGTATATTCTGAGTGGAAGAAAATAGGCTTCAAAATAGGACTTGCCATGAGAGCTCCCACATCTTCCCACCTACATGAATTATACACAGAAAAACTGAAAAGATGAAATAATTTATTATTACATATAAGAATTTAAAAAGCCATTTAAGAGACACCTGGGTGGCTCAGGAGGTTAAGCAACTACCTTCGGCTCAGGTCATGATCCCAGAGTCCTGGGATCAATCCAGCATCGGGCTCCTTGCTCAACAGGGAGCGAGCTTCTCCCTCTGCCTGCTGCTCCCCCTTGCTTGTGCACTCTCTCCCTCTCTCTCTCTACTCTCCAATAATTTTTTTAAGTCATTTAAGTCTAAAGAGAAAAAAAAGCTATGAATTAGATACATGGGCCTTAAAAGGTAAAAGATAAAATAAAACTATTGATGTGCCCCATATGTGTGTTATCTCTAAAGTAAATAAAGGGACACTTGGGTGGCTCAGTCGGTTAGGTGTCTGCCTTCAGCTCCAGTCACAGTCTCATGATCCCAGGTCCTGGGATCAAGTATCCTATCAGGCTCCTTGCTCAGCGGGAAGCCTGCTTCTCCCTCTGCCTGCCGCTCCCCCTGCTTGGGCTCCCTCGCTCTCTTTCAGATGAATAAATAAATAAAACCTTTCTTTAAAAAAAATAAAGTTTAAAAAAATAAATTAAAAAATAAAATCTTCAAAAAAATGGGGCACCTAGGTGGCTCAGAGTGTTAAGCATCTGATTCTTGATTTTGGCTCAGGTCATGATCTCAGGGTCATGGGATCAAGCCCTAAGTCAGGCTCTGTGTCCAGCACAGAGTTTGCTTGTCCCTCTCCCTCTGCTCTTCCCCCTCACTCAAATAAATAAATCTTAAAAAAATAAACAAAACTACTAATGATATATTTTACCTATTCCTGGATAGCCCTACAAAAGTTATGATCCATGAGTCAATTCTCTGACCCGTGTAACATACAGACAATTCAACAATTATAAAAAAAAAAACCTCATTCTTTCAGTATCTTCAAAGATACTATAAAGAGACCCATAGACTTTTCTAATAATTCAGAACCATAACTACAACTTAGCCAAGTATAGAATTGAACATTATCAATCAAAACTATTCAGAACTCTGGAAACATACATTTAAGTGGGCTCCCAGAAGGAGTGGGCAGAGCAAAAAAACAAAAAAAACAACAACAAAAAAAAAACATTCTACAGAAATTATGGCCAAAATGTCCCACTTTGATTAAAAAGTTCAACTACACACCCAGAAGTCACAACAAACTCCAACTAAGATAAATATACACAAGGAGATACATAGTTAGACTCATGGTTAAAAGACAAAGATAAAGAGCAAAATCCTGAGTTCAGAAAGAAAATGAAAAGCATGTACAAGGTATGTTTAACAGCTGACCTCTCATCAGAAACCAAGGAACAGAACTATACTAGAATATTTCCACATTTTACTAAAATTCCATTATTAATCTCAAGTAAAGACTAAGATGCATATTGTAACCTATAATGTAGTCACCAAGAAAATAATTTTTTCAAGTATTAAAAATCAATGGAATTAAAAAGGTATACTAGGATAAAAGCAGTAAAGGAGAAACAGAAAAACAAAAAAGGTGGCATATAGAAAACCAACAGCAGGTGGCCTGGGTGGCACAGTCGTTACGTATCTGCCTTCGGCTCAGGTCATGATCCCAGGGTCCTGGGATCGAGCCCCACATCCGGCTCCCTGCTCTGCGGGAAGCCTGCTTCTCCCTTTCTCACTCCCCCTGCCAGTGTGTCCCTTGAGTTCCGTATCAGGCTCCCAGCTCCACGGGGAGTCTGCTTCTCCCTCTGACCTTCTCCCCTCTCATGCTCTCTCTCACTGTCTCTCTCTCAAATAAATAAAAAGAAAAGAAGAAAAGAAGAAATGGATTAAATACTCCAAACAAAAGGCAGAGATGAGGGCACCTGGTTGGTTCAGACAGTGAAGCACAGAACTCTAGATCTCAGGGTTCTGAGTTTAAGCCCCACATTGGACAGGGAGCTTACTTTAAAAAAAAAAAAAAAAAGCATAGATTATAGGATTGGTTATTAAAACCAACTATATGCTTCCTCTAAAAGACAGACTAAATTAATTAATTAATTAATTAATGGCAGGCTTTAGATCCAAAAACACGAACAGGTTGAAAGGAAGAGAATGCAGGGAAAAAATAAGAATAGAAAAAGATATACCATGAAAACAATAAAGTTGCAGTGGCTATACTAACATCAGACAAAATAAACTTTAAGCCAAAAAATGTTTCAAAGAGACAAAGTGGGACATTTTATACTGATAAATGAGTGAAATTATCATGAACATAACAACTATAAACATATGTGGATCTAAAAAAAAAAAAGTCCCAAAATACATGAAACAAAAAAGCAAATGAACTGAAGAGAGAAAAAGACAATACAGCCAATTCTTGCTACTCGCTGTGGCAATTAGACTACATAAAGCCACTGCACTAAATTAGCTAATACTGAACCCTTGAATCCTTTTTCAAATTATTCTCACCTGCTGCTTTAATGTGTAAAAACAACATATCATTAACATCAACTGCATCCTAAAGTGGGTTTTCATTAGAAGCATGACTCAGTACAAGAATATGACTTGCCATTTGCCTTTGACTGGAAGACTGCAGGTTTGATTAAATGCAAAACTTATATGATCTATGCACATAGTTTGTTCTACAATCCATATGCAAAACTAATTTAAAGACATAACACTTCACAGAACTAAAATTTATCTTGAAGCTCCCATTTCATTAAGGGTGATGCAAGGGAGGTTCTTTCCCCTTATATAAAAATGCCATCGTAGACCATGACATATAACATTTTATTAGCTTCAGGTCTACAACAATGATCAATATCTATATATATTATGAAATGATCACCACACTAACTCTAGTTAACATCCATTACAATGCAGTTACAAATTTTTTTTCCTTGTGAGAATAAGAACCTTTAAAAGCTAATCTCTTAGCAACTTCCAAATATGCAGTACAATATTACTAACTATAGTTGACATGCTATACATTACAACCCTGACTTATTTTTAACTGGAAATTTACATCTTTTGAGCCCTTTCACCATTTCACTCACTCCCCACCCCTACCTCTGACAATCACTACAAGCTTGGATTTGTTGTTGTTTTTCATGCCCACATATGAGGTTCCTACAATACATATCTTTGTATAATTTATCTCACTGTAATGTCCTCAAGGTCCATCCATGTTGTCATGAATGCAAGATTTCATTCTTTTCAATAGTATATTCCATTATACACACACACATACATACATACATACACACACACAACTGAAGGGAAATAAAGACAATACAGTCAACTTTGTTGCTCATGACAGCTCTATAAAGTTGCTGCACGGGGAGCCTGGGTGGCTCAGTTGGTTAAGCTTCTGCCTTACGCTCAGGTCATGATCCCAGGGTCCTGGGATCAAGCCCTGCATCGACTCCCTACTCTGTGGGAGTCTGCTTCTCCCTCTCCTCTACCCCTCTCCCTTGCTTGTGCATACACTCTCTCTCTTTCTGTCAAATAAAATCTTTTAAAAGTAAGATATAAAAAATAAAGTTGCTGCACTAAATTAGCTAACACTAAACACTTTCATCTTAAGTTCTATAAAACAACTTATCTTCCTTCTTCTCTATCTTACAAAATGAGGTTCAGAAGTGCTGAGGTGATGTGGTTGGGGCTGTCCCACTAATCTAGAGTTGGGATTCACTTTCTACTCAAATGGCCTCAGAACTGGAGCTTCTTGCACTACAACGCACTGCCTGCTACCATTTCCATCTTCTGGTCATCTCCGTACCAGCGCTAAAAAAAGAAGGCAGAGCACTGCCTTGTTTGACTTCAACTGGGATTGTGCATGTTGAGAGACTCAAATTTTTTTTACTGCTCTGTGCATGTCCACTAATGGCCATGAAAGCAGCACAAGTACTGATTTGGGGGTTAGAAATAAATTGCAGCAGGGACGCCTGGGTGGCTCTGTTGGTTAAGCATCTGCCTTTGGCTCAGGTCATGATCTCAGGGTACTGGGATCAAGTCCCACATCGGGTTCCCTGCCCAGCAGGGAGTCTGCTTCTCCCTCTCCCTCCTGCTCCCCTTGCTTGTGCTCACTCACGCTCTCTCTCTGGCAAATAATAAAATCGAAAGAAAGAAAAAGAAAGAGGGCGCCTGGGTGGCTCAGTGGGTTAAAGCCTCTGCCTTCGGCTCAGGTCATGATCTCAGCGTCCTGGGATCGAGGCCCGCATCAGGCTCCCTGCTCAGCGGGGAGCCTGCTTCCTCCTCTGTCTCTGTCTGCCTCTCTGCCTACTTGTGATCTGATCTCTCTCTGTGTCAAATAAATAAATAAAATCTTTAAAAAAAAAAAAAAAGAAAGAAAGAAAGAAAGAAAGAAAGAGAAAGAAAGAAAGAAAGGGAAAGAAAGGAAGGAAAGGAAGGAAGGAAAGTAAAGAAAGAGAAAAGAAAGAAAGAAAAGAAAGGAATAAAGAAATTAATTTCAACTAACAGGCAAATTCACAAATACAGAATCTGCAAAATGAGGAGGATTAAGTGGAATGGAGACTTTAATAACAGAATTAGACAGAAAATCAACAAGAATATAGAAGGCAAACAATACTACAAACTCATTAGACCTAACAGACATCTATATACAACANAAAAAAAAAAAAAAAAAGCCCCGGCTTTTTTTTTTTTTTTTTTGGAAGCACAAGAGTCCACAGTGGCATGTTATTTGACATATGTATTACATCCCTAGAAAAAGAACCCCAGGGTTTTCCCTGCTGAGTGTTTTCATCTTGCTTCTTCATGGTCCACAATGCCAGCTAGGTTGTCCGTACAATGAAACCAAACTGGCAGGACAGCAGCAGATTATTCTGCTATTTTTCTAGATCTCTGACTTGTATATCAAATCTGGAGCTGATCACTCCACGTCTGTTTAACCTGCCTGTGAGGTCCAAAACAACTTTCCTAGCTCTGTACTAATCGATGGTTTCAAAATTTACCAATGTAAACCTGCTTCTTCATTACAGTTAGAAACCAGAAGATGACTTTGGAGCATGGCCTAATTAGAACCTGGCATTTGCCTCTCTTTTTCGGCATTGTTAATATTGCTGAGAGCAACTGTGCCAGGACATTCATGTGCATCATTATGACAGCACAGAAAGATGGGAGGAAAGCTGAATAGTCTTAAGTAACCATGAACATTTTGTAGTACAGAACTTATGCTAGTCCATAAAAAAGACAATTCAATTAAAAACTGGGCAAAAGGGCGCCTGGGTGGCTCAGTGGGTTAAAGCCTCTGCTTTCGGCTCAGGTCATGATCTCAGCGTCCTGGGATCGAGGCCCGCATCCGGCTCTCTGCTCAGCAGGGAGCCTGCTTCCTCCTCTCCCTGTCTCTCTGCCTGCCTCTCTGCCTGCCTCTCTGCCTACTTGTAATCTCTCTCTCTGTGTCAAATAAATAAATAAAATCTTTAAAAAAAAAAAAACTGGGCAAAAAAGTGCATAAACAATTCACTGAAAACAAAAAACAACAGTAACAACAAAAACACAAAATAGAACAGCTCATAACCATATAGAAAGATGTTCAAAGTCATTAATTAGGGAAATGCAAATTAAAACCAACCATAATGAAATATTACTTTATACTCACTAGCATAGCTATAATCAAAAACACAGATAATAACAAATACTGCTGAGAATGGGGAGAAACTGGATACGTCATACATTACTAGTAGGAACATAAAATGATGCAGCTATGCTGGAAAACATTTTGACGATTTTTTTTTAAAAAGTGAGACATAAAATGAGCATACAATCCAGCCATTATACTCCTATTTACCAAGTGAAATGAAAACATATTTCCATAAAAAGGTACACAAATGTTTAAAGGACCATTATTCGGGGGATGCCTGGGTGCTCGTCAGTTAAGTGTCCAACTCTTGATTTTGGCTGTCATGATCTCAGGGTCAAAAGATTGAGCCTCATCTCAGGCTCTCCACTCAGTAAGGAGTCTGCCTGAGATTCTCTCCCTCTCTCTCTACCCCTCCCCCTGCTCACATGGGGGCACAAGCTCTCCCTAAAATAAACAAATCCTTAAAATAAAGGAGCATTATTCATAATAACCAAAGAGTGGAAATAATCAAAATAGCCAACAACTGGTAAATGGAAAAACAAAATGTTGTTATCTACATAATGTAATACTATTCTACAAGAAGGAATGAAGTACTAAATCACCCCACAACACACATGAGCCTCAAGAAAAACAGTATAGTGAAAGAATAACTGAAAGAAACTAGATGAAAAAGATGACTATCATAATTCCATCCATATGAAATGTCCAAAATGGGTAAATCTATAGATAGAAAGTATATTAGTGGGACTAAGACAAGGAAGAGACTACAAAGTAGCAAAGAGGATCTTTCTGAAGGGACAGAAATGTTCTAAAACTGGATTGTGCAGGACTCCTGGGTGGCTCAGTTGGTTAAATGTCTGCCTTCAGCTTGGGTCATGATCCCAGGGTCCTGGGACTGAGTCCCAGATAAGGCTCCTTCCTCAGAGGGGAACCTGCTTCTCCCTCTGCCTTCCACTCTCCCCGCTCGTGTGCTCTCTCTGACAAATAAATAAAATCTTTAAATAAATAAATAAATTGAATGAATGAATGAATGAATACTGGATTGTGATGATTTTCACATAACCCTGTCAATTTCCTAAAAGTCACTTTATAGTGAATTTATACAGATGAATTTTATGATAGGTACAGTACCTATACCTTAATAAAAAGGAGAGACACAATTCATAGGCTGTGTTCCAATTTTTTCACATTGTAAGAACACTCCTCTCTCCAATTTGAACTACTTCTACCCACTCTTTCTCAAAATTCTGACTCTCCCTTTTTCCTTTATCATGTCTTTAGAATACTTTTTTAAAAGATTTTATTTTTGAGAGAGAAAGAGGGTGTCCGCACAAGTGGGGGGAGGGGCAGAGGGAGAGGCAGACTCCCGCTTAGCATGGAGCCTGATGTGGGACCTGATCCTAGGACCCTGAGATCATGACCTGAGCCTAAGGCAGATGCTTAATAGACTGAGCCTCCCAGGCACCCCATACTTCTTTTTTCAATGGAATTCCTTCTTACTGTCTATACACTGATTCAGCAATATAAAGATCTAGCTAGCCTGGACATGTGAAGTTACCGTACTGATATTCCAGGGTTTTGTTTTTTGTGGTTTTTTTGCCAGAGCTGTGGGGTAATTACTGCATTGGCAATTTAAGATTCTCTTAGGCGGTCTTATAGAGGAGGCAGCACTAAAGGATTAAGAGGGAAATCCAGAGCTGTAGTTTTACATACTGGAGATAGTCTATGTAATGTCCTGACAGTGGGAAAATAGCCCTCCTGGTATGACCCAGAATATATAAAGCTATGACCAATTCTAGGCAACATATTTTAAGGGGATCACAAACAAAGAATGTTGCCAGAGATCAAAGAAGGGCCTGGTAATATATCTAAACACCGTAACATATATTGGAAGAATAAGAACTAGTTAGCCTAGAGATGAAAAAGAGTAAAGAGACATCATCTTTGGCTTTCACATTCATGAAGGGTTGGTTTCAACTGAGATTAACTCCATAGGGCAAAACTAAAATCAATGCACAGAAATTAAAGTAAAGCAAAAATATGACTCATTCACATAATTACGAATTTTCTAACACCTTAAAACTATACAACTCTGTTCAAGCAGAAGATATTACTACCCAAATGAGATTTAAAAATGGATTTCTACACTGGACCAACACCGAAATGAATACTGGAATAAATAAATATTTCTAAGATACTGAAAAGCCCTAAGCTATAACTACTACTTCTTTCTAAACATGAACATCATTAACTTGGTTTTTCCCCATAAAGCGTGTTGAATAAGGTCTTCACATATCGGCATCAAGTGCACTTTCTGAAAACAATCAATACCATATTCTTTACTACTAAATTTTCCCTTATAAATAGTACCCTTCTACATTTTATGACACTAATACTATGTGTTGGTATACCTTTTAAAAAACAAATGTTTCAACATACTGTTCTGACAGCTTATTCAAGACCATACAGGGCGCCTGGATGGCTCAGGGGGTTAAAGCCTCTGCCTTCGGCTCAGGTCATGATCTCAGGGTCCTGGGATCAAGGCCCGCATCAGGCTCCCTGCTCAGTGGGGAGCCTGCTTTCCCTCTCTCTGTCTGCCTCTCTGCCTACTTGCAATCTCTCTCTGTCAAATAAATAAAATATTTTTTAAAATATATTTAAAAAAAAAGACCATACAAATGAAACCACAAGGCAAAGAATTTCTAATAAACACTTCAAACCTAACAGTCACAATTATTTACCATATAAGCAGCTGCACAATAAAATGATATACTTATGTATAAATTAACATTCCTACTTACGTTTCTGTGTCTGATACCAAGGATTCATTATTGCATACATCATTGAAGGTGTGAAGCTGATTCTATAATTAAAGAAAAGAAATTAAAGGTATTTTTACCAATTTTTTCTGGTATGTTACCAACTGTCAAGAAACATGATTTAATATATAAAAGATAACCAGATCAAAATTATAAAACATAAGACAGACAATAAGATTCACACACACACACACACCAATTAGTCTGGTTATTTCCTTTATCATATTAAAATAAAATAATCTCATCCTACCAGTAACAGTCATGCTTTATTCCACTATGAACATGAGAAAAAACAAAGTAAATAAGGGAAAAACACAAAAACCTAATGCAAGCAAGTGGCATGTCACTACAGACATAAAATTTAAGGAAAGGCTACCTCAATAAATTCATTTATGATTTACTCCAGAAAAATGTCAACAAGTATTTTCTATATTTACAAAGTCTATATTTCTATATTTTACAAAGGTAAAATCTAGTCACTCCAAGAATAACTACATTACAAAGGAGTAAAGTTTATGGAGACCCTGGTATACCAGAAAAAGCATATCCATTCTAAAGGATTCAGATAACTACTTAGCTTTAGCAAATTGCTATTATGTAAGAATACAGACTCGTGGATACCAGGTCTTCCTCCCCATCTCACCCCCAAGACAGTAATACATATTTCTATTTAAAACATTATTTGCAGGGCTTCTGGATGGTTCGGTCGGTTAAGCATCTGCCTTCAGCTCAGGTCATGATCCCAGGGTGCTGAGATCAAGCCCCACAACAGGCTCCCTGCTCAGTGGGGAGCCTGCTTCTCCCTCCGCCCCTCCCCCAACTTGAGCTCTTTCTGTCTCTCTCAAAATAAATGATTACTTAAAAATCTTTAAAAAAATAAAGTAAGGAAAATACTGAAATTATTTATCAGGATCATACAAAGTAAAACATGTAAAATACTTGGCACAATGCCTCACATACGTGCTCCATAAATAGCAGGTATTATGATGATGATGACGGTGCAGAAGGCAAATAAAAAATGACTCAAAATAAATAAATATAGCTTACTGTTATCTGACTTAGTCCAGCCAACCTCATAGTCAAAGTCGGTGACATGAAGTACTTAAATGCAAGATCTAGGCTTTCTTTATCAAAGCATAATGTTGTATCCAATGGTTCTTTCACCGTGCTCCACATTAAGTCAGCCATGTTTCGAGCCGCGCTCTGTCTTAACTCCTGATCAGAGAGCTTGCATAAATACCTTAAATGATTCAGAAATAAAACATACATAAAAACTTGCAAAATACTCCTAAAGACTCTTCAGTAATTCAATAATACTCATTTGCTCCATATCTCCAAAATGTTTAGTAAAGTAGAACCTGACATCCTAGGATTAACATTCCCAATTTAAATTATTTCTAAGTGATGCTTCAAAGATCAAGACCTGAGACACTATGTCCTTTGCTGAGTCCAACTTGAAGCAAAAATTGCCAAGAGCCAAGTCATTTAACATTGGATTCTGCATCTCCAGTGAAGCTTTTTATTCTCATACCTGTCATGTACATAGCTCCTGCTTTCATATGTAACAGTACATCTACTCCCCACACAGCCAAAACTCTTTAAAATGCGTACATCTTAAAAATTATTCTTATTTGGCTTCCAGACATCACAAACCACTGGTTTTTGTCAGGTCTTGCCTGTTTTATTTGGTTAGTTCTTCCTCCTCTATCCAAACTTTCAACATTAGTAATCCTTGAGGTTTGTAATGGATTCCAAAATGGCCCCAAACTACTCCTATCACTTTACATAGGTCTTTGCAATACAACTTTGCCACTCTTCCCATGAAGAGCTGTCATCTATTTCTCTACTCCCTTGAATCTGAGCTTTGCCAAGAAAGTTTCTTTAACCAATCGAACAATAAAAGAGGTGACATAAACAGAACTTAAAATGCCTTTAAGCTTGCCCTTTCTTGATGGGAACTCTTCCATCACAAAGAAAAGGAACCCAGGTTAGGCTGCTGGATGAGGGAGACATGGCTGATGCCCCAACCAACATCTAGCCAACTGTAAGATGAATAGGAACTCGCCTCCACTTCCAGTAACACTCAGCCTGTCAACCAGAGGTTACATGAGTGAGATGCTATCTTTAGAGCATGCAGTTCCAGCCACGTCAGCCCAAAACAGAAGAACTAGTCAGCCCAAGAACTGTGAGAAATAATAAATGGCTGTTATTTTAAGTCACTAAGATTTGGGGGTGGTTTTCTTACATAGCAAAAGCAAACTGATACAAAGATCCCATCCTCAACACACTTCTATTTGCTTTCTAGATTCTCTACCCCGACAAACTCTCATTCACTTCCATGAAGTGTTTAATAATTGCGGTCCTTATTCTGATAACTCAATTAATGATACCTATAATACCACTGATATTTTATCAATATCAATGATACATATAATTATATGCTTATACTCCCAATTCACCAGTGCCACTTAAATGTCCCACAGGCATCTCAAAATTAAGTTGATGTTTTCCCAGTCTTTGACATCTCAGTTAATGATAAAGCACAAAAGAGAAACTGAGGTGGAGGCTTAAGTGATGCTCACCCCTTTAAACCCCAGAATCACCAATCTTGTTCACTTTATTTTCAATAACATCAATTCAATTTTCAAAATCACCATAAACAATCCTTGTATCAACAACCACCATACCATCATTCCTTTCCAGGACTACTATGCTAACCTTTCAACTGGTCTCCTGGTCTCCTAGCTTCTACTCCAACAATCCTACAATTTATGATCCATTTAAAAGCCAAAGTGATCTTCTAAAAATCATCATGACTCACCTGCTGAAAACCATTCAATAGATTCCCTTTGCTAAAATTAAATCCAAACTCTTTATAATGGCTTTAAGGTCCTAAATAACCTGCCCTTGCTTATCCAACGTCATACATATCATAATCATTCCTCCCTACACATTATATACCACAACAGTCTGCTTCTACTTTCTTTAATGTCATATTCTTAACAACTTCAAAGCTTACATCCTATGTTCCTTTTACCTGGAATATGTTCTTCCAAGTATCCTCTGATTAGCTTATTCATGATCTTCAGATGCCACCTTTCAGAAAGACCTCATATTCCTCCTCTATCACATTACTTACTTGCATAGGATTCATCACTCTGATTCTTTTCATGATACCTTCTCCAAAAACTCAAATATAATGGGGAAAATAGGCACTCAGATCTTTGCCAATGAGAAAATGTATAAAGAACTCATAAAAATTGCCAAGAAGTACAATCTTAGAACTCCCAGCAGTTCACATTCCAACTCTAATCAATACAATTCTTTCTCCATCCTCTTGGAGAAAGAATTCATCCTTAGGTTTCATCCTCTTAGGTTTCTTAGACTGAGACTTAAAGTCAAATGTCACCTCCTCCTTCTCAATTAAGCCTTCTATAACACCATATTTAAAATTGTGATCCACCCTCTAAAACTCTGAATTCACCTTTGCTG
Source organism: Ailurus styani (assembly GCA_002007465.1). Lineage (NCBI taxonomy): Eukaryota > Metazoa > Chordata > Mammalia > Carnivora > Ailuridae > Ailurus > Ailurus styani. The sequence goes on from LNAC01000119.1 coordinate 3,295,905, forward strand.
CAACTTTTTTTCTGTAATACTCAAGACTTTCTGATGAACTATATCATCTACTGATTTATTTGTTACAGAGACTGCACAAAAAAAGAAATCTTTTCTTCTCTGCTATATCCCCAAGGCCTAGAACATAATATCCTTGTACACCTTTATTGATTGTACAAGGTGGACTACCATGTAACCACTGCTAACCTCTTTATACATTCACGTAAAAGAGAGGGAAAAAAAAAAAGGGCCAGAAGAATCTGGCTGGCTCAGTTGGTATAGCATACAACTTTTGATCTAGGTAGTGGTTTTGAGTTTGAGCCCCATGTTGGGTGTAGGTATTACTTTAAAAAAAAAAAAAAAACTTTAAGAAAAAGAAGGTCCAACATCAATTGCTTAAAAGTAAACATTAAATATGAGCCTACATGAGAATAAAAAATATTATACAACAAACTGGAAGTTAAAATGTTCTCTAAGGATATGAGTACAAGGGATTTTCAAATATAATATTAAGAACTATTTAAACATATTACATTGTTAATCAAGAGGAAAAGATTTTATAAACTTACCTAATAACATAGGTCCTAAAAGGGATAATATGCTGCATGACAGCAGGGATATGTAGCCATATTCTAATCTATAAAGAAACAAATATGACATTAATGTATAATGATTATGTGAAATAAACATCACTAACTACAAACAAAAAAATTTAGTATTTTGTTGGTTTTAAAACTACATACATTTTACATATTTTTAAAAAAATAAACTAAAAAATAGGATTACACATACACTGGGTAAGTAACCTACATACATTTTTGAAACATACATAGAATCAATCTAAAGAATGTAACCTTCTTGCTGAAAAGGGAGTACTACCTACCTATTCAGGAAATATCATCTTACCACATGGTACTCTATACCTCTTTGTATGAAAGCAACACAAATACCATAGCACTAAATTAAATTAGCTTTTTAATAAGTCATCTTAGTTTTTAATAAAAAAAAAATCCCATCCCTCCTTCTAAAAAATACCAAGTTACCTGTGATTTCTAGTCATTTCAATTTCCAACTAAAAGAAATATATTTTATAGATTACAGTATCAACAATTTATGATTTAAATTCTTACTGTAAGTACACCAATCTAAGATATAGGAAATTGTAATTTTTTCTCCATGATATTTCAACCCATTTCAAAATATGCTTACTTTATAGTTTTACTCTCATAAATAATGGCTTAAGTATCAGGTAAGAACAAAAATCCAAAACAAATTATCAAACAATAAGTTACAATACTTGGTAACAAGTTATAATAAGTCTTACCAAAGGCAAGGGACACAGAAACAAATTTGGAAATAAAGAATGTATGGCTCCACTCTAATCAAAAATACCTATGTAAGTTTTCTGGCAAACACTATACTAATGGTTTAAAGTTAAAACTTTTCCTTCTAAGACCAGGAATAAAACAAGAACGCCTTTAATTCATATTGACCAGAAGGTCCTAGACAGTACAAAAGAAACCAAATAAAAGTCATAACACTAAAAATGAAGCATTAAAACCAGTATTACCTAACAAAGTAGCAGAAAAATAAATTTTTTAAAAAGCTGTTTATAATTGTACCATAAGTAATAAATACCTAGGAATAAACATAACCAAGGAGGTGAAAGACCTATACTCTGAAAACTATGAAACACTGATGAAAGAAACTGAAAATGACACAAATAAAAAAGATTCCACATCCATGGATTGGAAGAATGAATTAATACCAATGAAATGGTCATAAGCAATCTACAGATCCAATGCAATCCCTATCCAAATACCAACAGCATTTTTCACAGAACTAGAATGAATAATTCTAAAATTTGTATGGAACCACAAAAGAACCCAAACAGCCATAAAAATCTTAAAAAAGAAAAGGAAAGCTGGAGGAATCACAATTCCAGACTTCAAGTTATATTACAAAACTCTAGTAGTCAAAACAATGTAATACTGGCATAAAAACAGACACACAGATCAATGGAAGACAATAGAGAATCCAGAATTGAACCCATGACAATATGGTCGATTAATCCACAAAGCAGCAAGAACATACGATGAGGAAAAAACAAGTCTCTTCAATAAAGAGTACTGTGACAAGTGGACAGCCATATGCAGAAGAATGACACACTGGGCCACTTTCTCACACCATACACAAAAATAAATTCATAATGAATTAAAGAACTAAATGTGAGATTTAAAACCCTAAAATTTCTCAAAAAAACATATGCAGTAATCTCTTAAACATCATTCTCAGCAATATTTTTCTAGATATGTTTCCTCAGGCAAAACAAAACAAAACAAAAAAACAAAAGCAAAACTAAACTATACTGATTACACCAAAAGAAGCAGCTTTTACACAACAAAGGAAACCAATCAACAAAACTAAAAGGCAACTTACTGGATGGAAGAAGGTATTTGCAAATGACATACCTGACAAAGGGTTAATATCCAAAATATATAAAGAACTTATACAACCCAAAAAACAATCTGATTAAAAATGGGCAAAAGGCCCAGACATTTTTCCAGAGAAGACATACAGATGGCCAACAGACACATGAAAAGCTCAACATCACTAATCATCAGGGAAATGCAAATCAAAACCACAATGAGTTATCACCTTATCCTTGTCAGAATGGCGAGAATCAAGAAGATCAATTAAGAGTTGGTGAGGGTGGGGGAAAAAAATGACACCTCATGCATAATGGTGGGACTGTAAACTGGTGCAGCCACTGTGGAAAGCAGTATGGAGGTTCCTCAAAAATTAATTCTACACACATATACATGCATACACCAAAAAAATATTACTCAGCCATAAAAAAGAATGGTATCATCCCATAAGCAGTAACACTAATGGACAGAGTATTACTGTAAGTGACATAAGACAGAGGGAGGGGCGCCTGGGTGGCTCAGTGGGTTAAAGCCTCTGCTTTCGGCTCAGGTCATGATCTCAGCATCCTGGGATCGAGGCCCGCATCGGGCTCTCTGCTCAGCGGGGAGCCTGCTTCCTCCTCTCCCTGTCTCTCTGCCTACTTGTAATCTCTCTCTGTGTCAAATAAATAAATAAAATCTTTAGGAAAAAAAAAAAAGACAGAGGGAGAAAAATACCTCATGATTTCACTTACATGTGGACCCTAAGTGACATAAGACAGAGAAGAAAAAAATACCTCATGATTTCACTTACACATGGAATCTAAAAATCAAAACAAACCAACTAACAAAAAGCAGAAACAGACCCATAAATACAGAGTACTGGTGGTTGCCAAATGGGAGTGGGGTGATGGATAAAATGGGGTAAGAGGAGTAGAAAATATAGGCTTTCACTTATGGAATGAGTAAGTCACAAGGATAAAAGGTACAGCACAGGGAATATGGTCAATCATATTATACTGGGGTTGTAGCATGGTGACAGATGGTAGCTACACTTGTGGTGAGCATAGCATAACTATGGAATTGTCAAAGGACTATGTTATACACCTCAAAAATATAACATCATGTGGCGCCTGGGTGGCTCAGTAGGTTAAGCCTCTCCTTTCAGCTCAGGTCATGATCTCAGGGTACTGGGATTGAGCCCCGCATCAGGCTCTCTGCTCGGCAGGGAGCCTGCTTCCTCCTCTCTCTCTCTCTCTCTCTGCCTTCCTCTGCCTACTTGTGATCTCTCTCTGTCAAATAAATAAATAAAATCTTAAAAAAAAAAAAAAAAAGACACCATATACCTAAAACGTTGAGAGAAGGGTAAAGAAGAGATTTAAACTTAAGCAGAAACTAGTAACATTATGTTAACTATAATGGAGTCTATAATTTAAAAAAATAAAACCATTAAAATAAACTTAAGGGGCAGCTGAGTGGCTCATTCAGTTGGATGTCCAACTCTTGGTTTCATCTCAGGTTGTGACCTCATGGGTTGTGGGATCAAGCCCATCTGGCTCCTCACTCAGTGGGGAGTCTGCTTGGGTATTCTCTCCCTCTGCCCCTCCCCCACTCATGCTCAAGTGCTCTATCTCACTAAAATAAATAAATATTAAAAAAAATAAGTGACCATCAACTTGATACAGACTGCTATATGCAGAAGATGTTATATACAAACCTAATGGCAACCACAAATCAAAAAACAGTAATAAATATGTAAACAATAAAGTGAAAGGGATCCAACTATATCACTAAAGCCAACAAATGATGAAAGAACGCAAGGTAAGAAAGGATCAGAAAAAAAATCTATAGAAACAGTCACAAAACAAGTAATAAAATGGAAATAAACACATATCTATCAATAAGTACTTTTAATGTAAATGGACTAAATACCCTAATCAAAAGACACTGAGAGATGGACTAGATAATAAAACAAGAACCATCTAGAATATTGCCTACAAGAGACTCATTACACAGTGAAAGACATGTGTAGAGTGAAGTGAGAGGATGGAAGGATGCCTTGGTGGCACAGTTGGTTCAGCATCTGACTCTTGATTTCGACTCAGATAACAATCGCGGGATCATGGGATCGAGCCCCATATCTGGCTCAACACAGTCTATTTGTCCCTCTCCCTTTGCTCCTCCCCCACTTGCATGCACTAAATAAAATTTTTTTAAAAAATAAATCTTAAAAAAAGTGAGGGGATGGAGAAATATTTATAATGTGAGTGGTTGGATGCCTGGGTGGCTCAGTGGGTTAAAGCCTCTGCCTTCAGCTCAGGTCATGATCTCAGGGTCCTGTGATCAAGCCCCACATCAGGCTCCCTGCTCAGCAGGGGGCCTGCTTCCTCCTCTCTCTCTGCCTGCCTCTCCCCCTACTTGTGATCTCTGTCAAATAAATAAATAAAATCTTTAAAATATATATGTGTGTGTATATATATATATATATATATACACACACACACACACACACACATAATGTAAGTGGTTATCCAAAGAAAGCCGAGGTAGCAATATTTGTATCAGACAAAATTAAAGCTTTAAAACAAAGACTGTAGTAAGAGACAAAGACAGCAGAGAATGAGACAATCCAACAAGATACAATAATTGTAAATATTTCTGCACCCAACACAAGAGCACCCAAATACATAAAACAGTTAATAATAAACTAAAAGGAAACAATCAATAGTAATGTAACATTCCACATACATTGATGGACGGATCAAACAGAAAATCAACAAGCAAACAGTAGCTTTGAATGACACACTGGACATGATTTAACAGACATATTCAGAACATTCCACCCTAAAACAGAATGCAAATTCTTTTCAAGTGCACATGGAACATTTTCCAAAATACATACTAGGCCAAAAACCAAATCTCAAGAAATTCAAAACAACTAAAGTCATACTACGCATCTTTTCTAACCACAATGCTATGAAACTAGAAATTAACCACAAGAAAAACTCTGGAAAGGACACAAATACATGGAGGTTAAATAACATGCTACTAAATAATGAATGGGGGTGTCTGTGTGGCTCAGTTGGATAAGTGTCTGCCTTTGGCTCATGTCATGATCCCAGGGTCCTGGGACCAAGCCTCATGCTTGGGCTCCCTTCTCTGAGAGAAGCCCGTTCGCCATCAGATTCGGTGGTGAAAAACTTGAGAGCTTTTCCCCTGAGGTCAGTTACAAGACAAGGAAGTTAACTCTTACCACTTTTACTCATTTTGTAAAAAGTCCTAGCCACAGCAATCAGACAAGAAAGAGGGAAAAAAAAGTATCAAAATTGGTAAGGAGGAAATGAAATTTTCACTATTTGCAAATGACATACTATATATACAGTACCCTAAAGACTCCACCAAAAGACTAGAACTGATAAATGAAACCAGTAAAATCAAAAGACTTAAAAGCAATGTACAGAAATCCACTGCATTTCTATACACTAATAATGAATCAGCAGAAATTGAAATCAAGAAAACAACCACATTTACAATTGCACCGAAAATAATAAAATACCTAGGAATACACTTAACCAAGGAGATGAAAGACCTATACTCTGAAAACTATAAAACACTGATGAAAGAAATTCAAGATAATGCAAAGACACAGAAAGACACTGCACGCTCATGGGTTTGAAGAACAAGCATTGTTAAAATGTCCATACTACCCAAAGCAATCTACAGATTTAATGCAATCCCAATGCAAATACCAACAGCATTTTTCACAGAACTAGAACAATCCTAAAATTTGTATGGAACCACAGAAGAACTCATACAGCCAAAGCAATCTTGAAAAAGAAAAACAAAATCTGAAAGTAAAACAATTCCAGGTAATACAACTTCAAGCTGTAATACAAACCAGTAGTAATCAAACCAGTATGGTACTGGGGGCACTTGGGTGGCTCAGTTCGTTGAGCATCTGCTTGGTTTCCACTTGGGTCATGATCTCAGGAGTGAAACTGGCCCACGTCAGGCTCCACACCCAGTGCAGAGTCTGCCTGGAATTCTCTATCTCCCTCTCCCTCTGCCCCTCCCTTGCTCGTGTACTCTAAAATAAATAAATAAATAAATAAAATCTTAAAAACAAAAACAAAAACAGTACAGCAAAACACAAAAACAGACACATAAGTCAACGGAAAGCCCAGAATTATACTGTCAATTAATCTTCCACAAAGAAGGAATGAAGATACAATGAGGGAGAAAGAAAGTCTCTTCAACAAATGGTGTTGGGAAAACTGGACAGCTACATGTGAAAGAATGAAACTGGACTACTTTCTTACACCATACACGAAAAATAAACTTAAAGTGGATTAAAAACCTAAATGTAAGACCTAAAACCATAAAAATCCTAGAAAAGAGCACAGGCAGTAATTTCTCTGACATCAGCCACAGCAACATTTTTCTAGATGTATCTCCTGAGCCAAAGGAAACCAAAAGTAAAAACAAACTATTGGGACTACATCAAAATAAAAAGTCTCTGCACAGCAAACGAAACAACCAACAAAACTTAAAAAGGCAACCTACCAAATGGAAGAAGATGCTTGCAAATGACATATCTGATAATGTGTTAGCATCCAAAATATATAAAGAACTTATATAAATCAATACACATACACACAAAAAAATCCAATTAGAAATGGGAAGATATGAACAGACATTACTCCAAAGAAGACACACAGATGGCCAAGAGACACATGAAAAGGTGCTCAACATCACTCATCATCAGGAAAACAAATCAAAACTATAATGTACTATCACCTCACACCTATCAAAATGGCCAAAATCAAAAACACAAGAAACAACAATTGGTGGTGAGGATGCAACTGTTGGTAGGAATGCAAACTGGTACAGCTACTGTGGAAGAAAGTATGGCAGTTTCTCAACAAATTAAAAATAGAACTACACTAGGAACTATCCTAGGAACTACCCTAGTAATCACACTACTGGCTATTTACCCAAAAAATGAAACACTAATTGCAAAGGATATACGCACCCCAATGTTTATTGCAGCATTACTTACGATAGCCAAACTATGGAAGTAGCCCAAGTGCTCACTGACAAATGAATGGATAAAGATGTGGAACATACAGAATGAAGTATTACTCAGCCATAAAAAAAGAATGAAATTTTGCCACTTTCAATGACATGGACAGAGCTAGAGAGTATAATGCTAAGCTAAATAAATAAGAGAAAGACAAATACCATATAATTTCACTCATTCGTGGAATTTAAGAAACAAATGAGCAAAGAGGAGGAAAAAAGAGACAAAACCAGAGACTCAACTATAGAGAACTTATGTTTATCAGAAGGGATGCAAGTGGGGGGATGAGGGATATAGAGGATGGGAAATGAAAAGTACATTTATCATGATGAAATAAAATTAAACAGTAAAAAAATAATTGGGAGTGCCTAGCTGGCTCAGTCAGTACAGCATTAGACTTCTGATCGTAGGGTCATGATTCTGAGCCCCACACCGGGCATGGGGCCTACTTCAAAGACAAAAATAAATAAAAATAAAAATTGTTAAGAAAAAAAGATATATAATACATCTGTACAGAAACACAGAAAATTATGAGAGATATTTAAGAACATGTAAATAAAAACACATTTACCATATTTACAGGTAAGGAGACTCAATACTGCAGAGATGACCATTCTCCCCAAAATGATCTATAGACTCATGGCAACCCAAAAGGTTTATATGTAGAAATTAGGCACTGATTCCAAATAGAAAGATCCATGAGGAGACAAAACACTCTTTAAAAATGACAGGGTATGGTGATGTATAGCATCGTGCCTATAATTAGCAATACTGTATTGCATATTTGAAAGTTGCTAAGAATAATCATTAAAAGTTCTCATAACAAGAAAAAGGAATTTTTTTAACTATGAATGGTGATGGATGTTAATTAGATTTACTGTGACAAACATTTTGTAATATATTAATACTGATTTGTTACACTCTACACCTCAAACTAATACAATGCTGTATGTCAATTATATCTTAAAAAAAAAAAATAGAAGGACAGGAAGGCAGAACTTGCTTTACCAGACAGCAAATCTTGGTATAAAGCTCCAGAAATTATGATGTACAAATAGCTAATTATTTAGCAAAGAGACAATGTAATATGCTAGAGATCCCAGACCCATGGACATAAGAAGACATCTAATTTATAACAGAAATTGTACTGGGACATCAAGAAACGACTGTCTTTGCTAAAGTGTTAGGACAAATGCTTGTCTATAAGATAAAGAAAATTAGGGGTTCCCAGGTGGCACTCTTGGTTTTGACTTAGGTCGTGATTTCAGGGTCATGAGATGGAGCCCTACATCAGGCTCCATGCTCAGCACAGAGTCTGCCTGAGATGCTCTGTCCCTCTCCTTCTGCCCCTCCTACTCATGCTCTAAAATAAATAAATAAATCTTAAAAAACAACAAAAAAAGGAAAATTAATCTTGATCCATCACTTACACCATACACAAAAATCAGTTCCAACTGAGCTATAATCAGAATATGAAACAATAAAATTTCCAGAATATAGGAAAATAACCTCATGACCTTAGGATAAGAAAGACTTCTTCATCCACAAATGAAAACATAACCCTAACAAAAAAATTCTTTGATAAATTACAAACCATTAAGATTAAGGAATAATAATAGCTCTTAACAAAGGAGAATGAAAAGCAAACCACAGTGTGAAAAAGCAGATAGTAGCAATATGCATATGTCAGACAAAAGATTTGCATATAAAACATATAAGGAATCTGTACCCATCTGTAAGAAAAAAAGCAGACAATGCAATTTGTTGTAACAGGTAAAAAACTTGAATAGGTACTTATAAAATAACCAAATGGTGAATATGCCTATGAAACAATGCTCAATTTCATTACAGTCATACCTCAGAGAGACTGTATTCAGATACAGGTTCAGTTCTGGACCACCACAATAAAGCTAATATCACAATAAAGCAAGTCAAATTAATTTTTTGGTTTCCCAGAGCACACAAAAGTTGTGTTTATACCACACTGTAGTCTATTAAGTGTGAAGTAGCATGTCTAAAAATGTACAAATCTGAATTAAAATTCTTTATTGTTAAAAAATGCTAACCATCGTATGAGCTTTCAATGAGTTGTAATCACTGATCACCATAACAGATATAAGAATAATGAAAAAGTTTGAAGTGTTCCAAGCGTTACCAAAATGACACAGACACAAAGGAAGCAAATGCTATTGGAAAAATGGCATCAATTGATAAGCTCAGCACAGGTTGCCACAAACCATCATTTTGTAAAAATCTGTTATCTGTGAAGCACAAAAAAACAAAGTATCTCTGCTTCCATATCCATTATGCTTCACAGTAACGAACATTCACAACATATAAAATCACTAATCTTCTTTATAAATGCAGAAAAATGTTGAGGTCTTGTAATATAGGGGATGGGTCAGGCACACCGCAGTAGTACCCTAAGCTAACCATCTTTTTAAGTAACTAAAAACCTAAACCAAAAATTTCCCAGATGAGGAAAATTAAAATCAAGATAAGACTCTTATGAACAGGGGCGCCTGGGTGGCTCAGCCGGTTAAAGCCTCTGCCTTCGGCTCAGGTCATGATCTCAGGGTCCTGAGATCGAGCCCCAAGTCTGGCTCCCTGCTCAATGGGGAGCCTGCTTCCTCCTCTCTGCCTACCTCTCTGCCTACTTGTGATCTCTCTCTCTCTCTTACTCTGTCAAATAAATAAATAAAATCTTTTTAAAAAAGACTTTTGTGGGCGCCTGGGTGGCTCAGTGGGTTAAAGCCTCTGCCTTCGGCTCAGGTCATGATCTCGGCGTCCTGGGATCAAGGCCCGCATCGGGCTCTCTGCTCCATGGGGAGCCTGCTTCCTCCTCTCTCTCTGCCTGCCTCTCTGCCTACTTGTAATCTCTCTCTCTGTGTCAAATAAATAAATAAAATCTTTAAAAAAAAAAAAAAAAGACTTTTGTGAACAGCTACCTTATATTGTAAAGTAGTAGTAAATGGCTAACTTCACATATTTAATTTAAATTCATTAACTTACACAAATTTTAAAAAAATTTATACAAATTCCATTTTTATTATAAGACCTTTTTAAAAAGGCTTCTGTCCTCAATTTTTTCAAAATATAAAACACAAAAAAATTACTATACATACATGTACCAAATGATTCAAAACCTGTTTTTTTGGACATAAAATTCATGTTATTAAAATCCTAGGCATTATTCCCAAGATTAAAACCAATTCCAAATACTTACATTAGATACAACTGTAATAAATGCATGTGCTATAAGAAATGGCAATGTTTCAGGAGTTCCATATTCAAAGCAGTCCTTCATGAGAGAAAGGCCATTTTTCCCACAAAACAAACATACATAACGAAGCAAATGCAATGGTACTTCTACATCCTGAGGGGGAAAAAAAAATATTTTAACACTCATCAGGAACAATTTTCATTTTATTACCAATATGGAAAAGATACTAATGAGACATAAAAATAAATTCAAAGACCTATATGAACAAAAAAACCAAATTTCCCATAAACCTGAGAATAAGAAAAACATAAATACTTACATTCATATCACAGAATGCCCCTAGTATGTTGCTTTCTTGGGTTGATATATCCTGATTTACCAAAAAAAAAAAAAAAAAAAAGTAAACACAATTAGGTTACCCAATGAAATAATAATCTCAAAAAAAAAAATTTTCTGTGTCAACTATACTCGAAAAAATACAATATTCTAAAGACTAAGTTTATAAAACCTGAAATAGGTTTTGCAATTGTTTCTCATCATGAATAACATTATTCCTAACTGAAGCTACTAAGGTGCAGTTCTAAAATATATTTTAAACCTTCTCTAAAGAAATCTTTCTATGCCATGTACTACATATTATTTTGCCTTTTTAAACAATAATGTTTCTATAAATAACTGGGATAACTGTTACAAAAATAGATTATAACTTAGTTAAGTAGTTTTAAAACTGTGCTCTGGAATTCCCCAGATGTACACTCACAAGTACACAATGTGCTTTGTATACATATGATTTAAACTACTTGAAAACATACTCATCCATTGCTGGTAAAAACAGAAACTGATAATGACCCTGTCGGAGGACAAGTTGGCAATATCTACCAACATTTAAAATGCACATTCCCTTTGAACTAGCAATTCATCTTCTGGTTATTTATCCCAACAACTAATAAAGGTAGTGCTGGAAAATGTTTAATGATGCTCCCTGAAATTATTTATAATATCTCACTGTTAGAAATAAATACCCATCCATTGGATGGCTAATTAAATTGTAGCATACCATCGAGTGTCTTATGCAGCTTTCAAAAATAAGGTGAAATGCCATGAGGGATCTTTTTGAGATGACTGAACAGTTCTAAAAGTGGAATGTGATAATGGTTATGTAACTCTGTACGTTGACTAAAAATAATTAAATTATATACTTCAAGCAACTGATTTTTTTTTTTTTTTTTATTCATTTGACACAGAGAGAGAGATCACAAGTAGGCAGAGAGGCAGGCAGAGAGAGAGGAGAGAGGAGGAAGCAGGCTCTCTGCCGAGCAGAGAGCCCGATGTGGGCCTCGATCCCAGGACCCTGGGATCATGACCTGAGCCGAAGGCAGCGGCTTTAACCCACTGAGCCACCCAGGCGCCCAAGCAACTGATTTTTATGGTAAGTTATTCCTTTGAAAAGCTAAGGTGGGCCCAAACGTACAGGCATAGAAAGAGAATATCTCGTACTACATTTCTAAAAATCAGGATTTATGAACATGATCTGATTTTTTATTACTTTTTGTATGTCCAGAACTTTTTATATGTCTTTTTATATTACTTTTTATATGTCTGAACTAATTTCCTAACAATGGTTTTTTTGAGATGGAGAAAGAAGAGAGGTTCAAGGTTTTTTAAGTCTATATTTGTGTATTCTGTAATTTTTAGTCACACTGAAAATGTTACTTTTATCATCAGAAAGCTGGATACTTTCACCTAAAAAGTTAGCTGCCAAAGAAATCTATCATTCACTGCTGTTACATACTTTATTTAAGTCCATTGCTGAAATAAAGTTTGAAAACAAATGATTGAGAGCATCATACAAAACTCCCACATTTCCAAATCATCAAAAAACTGTCCTAAATCAAATGTACTAAACCTAAATCTATTCCTGAGCTTCTACTAGCAGGACCACAAGTAAAGCTTTAAGTTATTCTCACCAAACCTTTTGTCTTCAACAAGTCCAGAATTTAAGAACACTTTTAGTATTAAATACAGATTCATGGGCCAGGTGAACCATGCTATAATTTTAGAATGGAGTCAAAATTTCTAGTGCCTATCACAGACACAGCTAGAAAATGTCCTGACAAAATTCTATTCTGATGTGCGAAATGTTGCGCAAGCACTTGGTTACAACTATTTTCACTATGCAAAAGAACTGTTTTACCATTTCTTGTTTCTACTCTGGATACATGAAGACGTTATCCTAAGGTGTCATTAAAATCTCATTTTAAATACTATATAAAGAGTTAAAAACAGTAGGAACAACACTAGGAAACCTCCCTAAAAGCTTAATCAACATTTTTGTTTCGAAAGTTCTAATTTTAGATGAACCCTACATAGCCCTTAAAAAAACCTAACTGTTCAGTTTTTGTCTTTTCAGAAAAACCTCACATTTACTAAATAAAATAATGCCATTCTATTTCCAGAAGTAAAAAGAAATCTCCCTATTACTTTATTTTTAAAAAAAAAATTTTTTATTATTTGCCCCAAATATTATTATTTGTACAGGTCTGTGAATCATCAGGCTTACACCTTTCACAGCACTCACCATAGCACAAACCCTCCCCAATGTCCATATCCCTATTACTCGAAAAGAGAAAATAAATGAGCATCCAGATACTAATTCTACATCTAATTAAACAAATGCTGCTCCATGATAAAACTATGAAAAACTGAAAGCCAGTGGATTAGGAATACCATTTTTGCTTAAAAAGAAGTCATCCGTATGGGAACTAGACAGTAGTGATAGGCTGCACAACTGTGGGAATATACTATAACTTACTAAATTGTATACATTTAAAGGGTGAATTTAAAATATTTTTTTAATTTCATAAAGGGTGAATAAAAACAGTGGAAAGTGGAAAGAGAAAACCAAACCAGATTCAGAAATTTGGAACATAATGTACGTATTTAGTCTACCTAATCATATTACACACATTTAACAAGCATAGTGGCTTCTCTTCTTTCTTTAAATATCATACTCATTTCACTTAGAATACAAATTTTAAATACTAGGGCAATACATCATAAAATTACACGCTGATTCAGGATTAAGAAAAGAATTCAACAGCTCCCTGCCTCCAAAAAAGGTTTAACCTGAATTAATACTTATTTCTAATTACATCTTTTAAAATATTATCCACTTTGATAGAAAAGAAAGAAGGATACAGACAGGAAGGGATGGGGAGGAAAAGCTCTGAGTTCCTATCTTTCTCCTGGCAATGGATACAATAGCTACAGAGAATAGATGATTGAGAACCAGTATAGCAGAATGAACTGAATTCTACAAATCTTTCACGGCAATATGCTGAGCAAACCTGACCAAAATTTTTAACTTGTGTATGCCAGTTCCCTCTTGGGGCACCTGGCTGGCTCAGTCAGAGGAGCATACAACTCTTGATCTTGGGTCAGTTCAAGCCCGACCTTGGGTATAGGGATTACTTAAGTAAATAAAGTTGAAAAAAGAAAGAAGAAAAAGGGCGCCTGGGTGGCTCAGTGGGTTAAAGCCTCTGCTTTCGGCTCAGGTCATGATCTCAGCGTCCTGGGATCGAGGCCCGCATCGGGCTCTCTGCTCAGCAGGGAGCCTGCTTCCTCCTCTCCTTGTCTCTCTGCCTGCCTCTCTGCCTACTTGTGATCTCTCTCTCTGTGTCAAATAAATAAAAAAAAAAAAAAAAAAAAAAAAAAAAAAGAAAGAAGAAAAAAAAAAAGCCAGTTCCCTCTTACACAAATTAAGATGGTTGACTAGGTTCTAAAGTCCCAGCTATCTAAATAGTATCACATGAGTACTGAATCATCTTCTAAAGAGTCTTAGCCAGGGACGCCTAGGTGGCTCAGCCAGTTAAGTGGCTGCCCCTTTGGCTCGGGTCATGATCCTAGTCCTGGATCAAGTCCCACATGGGGATCCTTGCTTAGACGGCAGCCTGCTTCTCCCTCTGCCTTCCGCTCCCCCTGTTTGTGCTCTCTCTCTGACAAATAAATAAAATTAAAAAACTGTCTAGTCTTAGCCAATTTGTGCCTCTTTATAAAGTCAAAATCAAATTAAAATCGAAGTTAAACAGGACTGTTACCATTTAACCACAAGGCCACTAGGATAGAAACTATAAATTTTTCAAGTATTTGTAACAGATCATTACTAACTTACTAGAAACCTGGGAAACGGCTATATTATGAAAAGAGCATTACAGAAACACGCAAATTCTGTATTAAGGAGAGCATTCTGTGTAACTATATTACATTATATCTAAGGTTGTTTTTTATTAGAATTTTACCTCAAAGGTCTCATGAAACTATTGCTTTCAACCAAGTAGTCACATGAAATGATCCTCAAGAACAGTAATAATGAGGCACTTTATTTCAAAAGAGAAAGTAGGGCAGTATGATTATGCTTACATTTGGAGATTATTTTTTTCTAATTAAAAAAATGGCAAACTGGAGGGCAAATTGATTTTAGGAAGAAAACACATTTGGTATTGCCATGGTTCTACTGTTAAGACATTTTTAACTAGAAAATTTTAATTTTATTAAGAAACTTTGCATGAATTTCATATATCTGGGTCTCTAACCAAACTATTTCTAGTGTATTTCAATTACTAATTTAAGGCATTAAAAACACTATTCACATGGTGTTCTTAAGATTAAATTTCACTGACTTGTACAAATAGATACCGTTTGTTGAAAAAGGATTCTGAGCTGACATTTTTTTAGGATGTTTACTAAATATCTTACGTAAGATTCATTAAAAGATTCTATAAGGAAAAATAACGGACTAAGAATTCTAGACGGTAGGGCACAATCTGATTTAAAATATTCTTATGTAGAATTCCAATAGAGGAAATATCTACCTCCTGGGCTGTTTTTAAGTGGTCTCAATTCAACTTGAAAGTATTTTCAATAACAATTTTTTTTTCAAGATGAAGAAAAAAGTTTAAAGAAGTCGGTATGAAGGTTATAGAATAAGTAAGCCAGAGAAAATAGGCGGACCTTTTTTTAAAAGCAGGTGGTAGATACATTAAAGTGTAAAATGAAATGTTACCTCTCCTACCATCCAGAAATGAAGTGTACTTCATACCCCTTTGAATCTAGGCTACCCTTGTTAATGGTTTCAACGAAGAGAATGGAACAGAATTTATACTGTGCCTTTGTTTCAGAGGCTGAACCTTAAGAGGCCTTACAGCTTACACATTCATGTTCCTGGATCAATGCTAAGACTACTACGTAAAGAAGCCAATCAACTCTAGTGGAGAATGAGAGGCCATATGGAGAAAATTCAAGGAGCCTTAGTCAATACCCAGCACCAACTGTCAGACATGTGACACCATGTTGGACCTTTGAAGTTTTCCAACTTTCAAAGTAAATGCAATTGCCTAAGTGAGGCCACATAAAACAAACAGAAGAATTGCCTGGACAACTCAGAGAATCGTAAGAATTAATAAATCTCTGTTGTTTCATATATATATGCCACTTACAAAGCACATTATCCTATAACAGTCTCAACTGCCACAATGTGTACAAAGCAATGCCATTATCTAAATAAACCTAAGGTGGGTTTCTAAACTCTAGGAGAAGTTGTAAAAATATCACTGATGGAATGAATCAAACATCTTGATTTATAAAAGATAGTACTATCATTTAAGACTATTAATTAAGGAATAGTTCTTAAGTTTTCTTAATGAAAGGAATTCAAAATTCTGTTACCAATGTTTCTGAGAATGAAATTCAAAATTCCACATGCTTCTTCTTCCTCAATTACTACTTTCTGAAAGTGTCATAGTAAGTAGAGCATAGATGTATATCAGCAGAATGTTTAGATCATTGACGGTTTAATTTTAATGAGTACAATGTGCAAATCTTTCCCTAATAGGACTGTGTTAAGCAAATGTTCAACCCAAGCTGCTGCAAAAAAATGGTTTAGAGAAAGCTGGAATACTTTTCCTAACTATCATGATTTTTATAAATTTTCTATCAACAATAACTCTGTCTTCATATTTATTCCTCAGTGAGAAACTATCAACATAATGGTAACTTGGTGTTACTTAACATTTACAACATCTGTGTTTACATACCTCTATAGTAGGATGAGTATTATGCTTGTAAGCAGTATATAAAGGAAACTGAATTTGAAAAATTTTTGCCACACATAGTAAGAGTTTTTCCTTCTCATCTGTACTCCATAAACTAAAAGGATCACAACTCTTTGAAGATTCCTCTTCAGTCAGATTACAAATTCTTGCAGAGTTTGATTTTTTTTCTATTGATTTTTGTCTTTCTGTACTTCCTTCTTTACACTCTCTTTCTATATTCAGTGGTTCTTCCACTTGATTAGCCTCATCTTGCCACGTGGAATCTATGTTAATAGTAGTACAATGTTTACAAAGCTGGTCCCGGAGTACTTGAACTTGGGCAATCACTAAGTTAATAAGTGCACACACTACTTGGTTAAAAATCTCCAAATGCTTATATTCCTTGAAGCAGCATAGACACTGCCTGTAAGAGAAAGAAAATTTTTTGGTAAATTAATGCTTTCTAGAGAGAGAGACATTATATATTTTAAGTAATATAAAAAAATAAAAACAGGCAAATACTAAAGTACTTCTTCCCCCTCCACCCCCCGGTTTTTACTTCCTCCTTCCTGACAAGGTAGCACAACAGTAATTTACCAAAAACTGGTACTTTAGGTAGTAAAAAGTCATCATAATAGTAAAAATAGTCATCATAATGTACATATAGAGTACATCATATTACATCATAATAGTAAAATTCATCAAGACAATTATAGTCTTCAATTTTATATGTATATTTATCTGCCCTTCTACACAAAGAACTATTTAAAAACAAGAACTGTGGCATGTATCTTTGCTTCTCTAAGTACTGAGTACTAAATATGTTTAGCAAACATCAGGAAGGTGGCTAAAATAAAAACCTTTTTAGTAAAGCTAATTGCTCATTTTACACAAAGGGATTTGTAGTCAACTAATAGAAAAGCTGTATTTTAACATTAATAATTTGCTTGAAGGCAGAGTGCCTGGATGGCTCCACTGGTTGGGCGGCTGGCTCTTGATTTCAGCTCAGGTCATGGTCTCAGAGTCCTGGGATCAAGCCCTGCATCTGGCTCCATGCTCAGCAGGGTATCTACTTCAGGATTCTCTCTCTCCTTCTTCCCCTCTCCCTGCTTGCTCATGCTCTCTAAAGTAAATCAATAAATCTTAAAAATAATTATAACAATTTGCTTGAAGGCTAACTTCAGAAGGACATCCCTACGCTATTTGGCTGATTAAGAGCATTTAGAAAGGGAAACCTGGGTGGCTCAGTTGGTTAAGCGACTGCCTTCGGCTCAGGTCATGATCCCGGATTCCCGGGATAGAGTCCCACATCAGGCTCCCAGCTCTATGGGGAGTCCGCTTCTCCTTCTGACCTTCTTCCCTCTCATGCTCTCTCTCTCTCTCGCTCCCTCTCTCTCTCTCAAATAAATAAAATCTTTTAAAAAAAATTTTTAAAAAGAGCATTTAGGAATAACACATACACTCAACACCCTTCAAGGTGTCCATACGTGTGTGTGTGTATGTGTGTATGTATGTATGTATGTATATACACATATAAAAATAAATACAGTAAGAGTAACTATTACACACAAATCTAGTTCTCTTAACATGTGCAGTTAGCATAATGCCTGGCAATACTGTGAATAATTAGAGAGTCCGGTAAATCAAATAAATGATACTCAAGTACCAGATTATAACAGGGGTGCCTGGATGGCTCAGTTGGTTCAGCCTTCAGCTCAGGTCATGATCTCAAGGTTCTGGGATCAAGTCCCCTGGTGGGTTCCCTGCTCAGAGAGGAGCCTGGTTCTCCCTTCCCCTCTACACTTCCACCTCTCTCCCAACTTGTACTCTCTTGCACACATGATCACTCCCAAATAAATAAAATCTTTAGGGGGGAAGAAAAAAAAGAATAACTGTAGCCAGTGGCAGATAAGAATAAACTATTACTTACAACTTGTACTAAGTAATATTATCAAATCATCTATACAGTAGTCCAAACAGTGCACCAACTCCCTATATGAACATGTAGACATAATTTCATTTCTCCAAGTGAGGCAGATTTGAAGTATAACCACAAATTCTTGAATATTCTTCCCTTTACAAAGGGAAGCCCAATTTTCCTCCCCTTGAATGTGAAACAGACTTAATGACTAACATCTAATGAATGGAATGTGGCAGAAACGACTGTGTGACATCTGAAACTAGCTCATAAAAGACACTGCCACTCAGCCTTGCTCTCTTCTGGATCACTTGCTCTGAGGGAAGCCAGTTATCATGTTGTAAAACAGTCAAGGAACCCACGCTGTAGTCCATAGGAGAAAAAACTGAGCACCGGTCCCATTAAAAACAATCACCAACTTGCCAGCCAAGTTAAGTGAGCCAACTTGGAAGCAGACTGTCCGAACATCACTGGGATGACTGCAACCTCCTTTTTTTTTTAGATTTTATTTATATATTTGAGAGAGAGAGAGAGAGCACAAGCAGGCGGAGCAGCAGGCAGAGGGAGAGGTAGAAGCAGGCTCCTGCCCAGCAGAGAGCCCAATGCCGGGCTTGATCCCAGGTCCCTGGGATCATGACCTGAGCCAAAGGCAGACGCCCAACTGACAGCCACCCAGGCACCTGACTGCAACCTCCTGAAAAATCATGACTGCAACCTCCTGAAGAATCCAGGCCAAAACCAACCAGCAAAACCACTCCCAAATTCCTATCCATAAAAACTCTAACGATAATGTTTATTGCTGTTTTAAGATACTACTTTTTGAGTAATATGGTACACAGAAATAGATAAATAATACAGGCCTGTCTTCTCAGTGGCAAAATGAAAGGAATTTTACCTCTAAGAACTCTTTCACTTTTTGGAACTAGAGGGTATTATGCAAAGCAAAATAAGTCAATCAAAGAAAGACAGTTATCATATGATCTCTCTGATATGAGGAATGTGAGGTGCAGGGCTGGGGGGTCGTGGGGGGTAGGGAGGGAAAAAATGAAACAGGATGGGATTGGAAAGGAGACAAAACATAAGAGACTATTAATCTCATGAAACAAACTGAGGGTTACTGGGAGGTGGGGGGTAGGGATAGGGTGACTGGGTTATGGACATTGGAGAGGGGATGTGCTATGGTGAGCGCTGTGAAATGTATAAGCCTGATGATTCACAGACCTGTACCCCTGTGGCAAATAATAATAAAAAATTATATTATAAAATTACTTATACTTAAGTCTGTATTTGTGTGGGTTTAATACTACCAGCTCATTTAGAATAAATAAAATCTTCTCAAAAAAACAAAACAAAACTCTTCCACTTTTAAAATCCTGTATTACCACAATTTCTACAAAAAGAAAAATTAACATATTACTCTTGAAGTTTTTCTTATAAACAGTTTTCTTTAGGTTCAAGAAAAACCAAGCTCAAAGTGAAGGACTATACATTTGAGTATCTTTTTAAAAAGATTTTATTTATTTATTTGAGAGAGAGAGAGAGAGAGAGAGAAGGTAAAGCAGGCTGCGCATCGAGCAGGGAGTCTGATCCGGGCCTCAATCCAAGGACTCTAGGATCATGACCTGAGCCAAAGTTTGCCACTTAACTGACTGAGCCACCCAGAAGCCCCTTAAATGTCTTTGTTTAGTGAAAAAGGAATCTTAGTTCCTTCCAAGAAACACCAAAAAACACTTCTGGATTAAGAAAGTCAAAGAGCCAATCAAATTTATTTTAAAAATTCACTGACAGAGGGCGCGCCTGGGTGGCTCAGTGGGTTAAAGCCTCTGCCTTCGGCTCAGGTCATGATCTCAGGTCCCTCTCTGCCTACTTGTAATCTCTCTCTGTCAAATAAATAAATAAAATATTAAAAAAAAATTCACTGACAGAAAAAAAATTTCATTGGCAGGCAATAGGGGCATTTAATAACGGACTGGGAAATTAATTTTTTTAAAGATTTTATTTATTTGACACAGGGAGATCAGATCACAAGTAGGCTGAGAGGCAGGCAAAGAGAGAGAGGAGGAAGCAGGCTCCCTGCTGAGCAGAGAGCCTGATGCGGGCCTCGATCCCAGGACCCTGAGATCATGACCTGAGCTGAAGGCAGAGGCTTTAACCCACTGAGCCACCCAGGCGCCCGGAAATTAATCTTAAAAAGACAAAAATCATAGGGGTGGCTTAGTCAGTTAAGCATCTGCCTACTGCTTAGGTCATGATCCCAGGGTCCTGGGATCGAGTCCCACATTGGGCTTCTTGCTCTGTTGGGAGTCTTCCTCTCTGCCTGCCATTCCCTGTGCTTGTGCTCTCTCTGTGTCAAATAAAACCTTAAAAAAAAAAAGAGAGAATACAAAAGTTATATATTCAGAAATTAACACAGAACTGAATCTAGGTCCTTACAGATCCAAAATTTACAAATTCAAGGAGAGCTGAGAGTCTGAGTGAAGATACACAAATACACATATTTTTTTTTTAACTTTTTTAAAGATTTTATTTATTTATTTGACACAGAGAGATCAGATCACAAGCAGGCAGAGAGGCAGGCAGAGAGAGAGGAGGAAGCAGGCTCCCTGCTGAGCAGAGAGCCCGATGTGGGCCTCGATCCCAGGACCCTGGGATCATGACCTGAGCCGAAAGCAGAGGCTTTAACCCACTGAGTCACCCAGGCGCCCCACATATATTTTTAAATAATTATGTAAGCTATACACTTTATTGTATGACACTCCATTCTGAAAAGTCTAGGTATCTGAATTCTCAATACAGCATTTCTCTCTATATGCCTACCCACAATGCAGGAGGAGAAAGTGTTTTTAAATAAATAAACATCACTTTCAGTTAAGCCCAGCTTGATTTTACACTTAAGTTTATTTCTGGTCTATTTAAAAAGCCACTCCAAATACACTAAAAGAAAAAAAGATCTTTAACTCCATAAGGAAAGAGATAATGAAAGAACAGATAACAAATAGCAACAAATTTTCGACAACAGAAAAGGGAGGAACAGTGCGTGACTTAGAGCAAATAAACTTGGAAGGGGCTATGGAAGGATTTATGAACAAAAATATCCACCCTGGGCGCCTGGGTGGCTCAGTGGGTTAAAGCCGCTGCTTTCGGCTCAGGTCATGATCTCAGCGTCCTGGGATCGAGGCCCGCATCGGGCTCTCTGCTCAGCAGGGAGCCTGCTTCCTCCTCTCCCTGTCTCTCTGCCTGCCTCTCTGCCTACTTGTGATCTCTCTNAAAAAAAAAAAAAAAAAAATATCCACCCTGCAGAACACTGAAAAGGCTCAGCAATAAACAGCATCAGATTCATCTAAAGGCAGAGATGAAGCATAGGCAGAAAAAAGGACTAAATGAAAAGTACAGTTAAAAACTGTAGGTTCCCAACCCAGACAGCCACGATACTATTCTTACTTGATTCAGGGAAATTAGAAGTTTTTCCTGTACATAAAATGAACAAGATAAACCCAGGAATACTAGATGCTAAAGAAGTCAGGGATAATACAAGAAACAAAAGAAAATTAAGTGATACTATGACTGAATGAACCTCCTCAACTAACCTTCCCTATCCATCAACCAGACTAAGATAACTCAAGGCCGAAGACTTATTTCTCTTAGAGAATACGAATATCTATGAGAAAAGCTCATTTACCCCTAGTAAGGAAGCTTGCTCACCACTTTACCATCCTACAGTGTAGACCAATAGCTGAGATACCCCCAAACCCACAGAACTTACAATCCATCTTTCAGTGCCCATCTCTTAACCATGAAAGGATAACCAGTAAGACTTGCAAGGAAAGCTGCATCGCCAAAGACAGATCAAAACAAATGGTAAAAAGAAATTCAGAAAAAGCAGATAAAATGCAGGAAGAAAAAAGGTTTTAGGGCGCCTAGGTGGCTCAGTGGGTTAAAGCCGCTGCCTTCAGCTCAGGTCGTGATCCCAGGGTCCTGGGATCCAGGCCCACATCGGGCTCTCTGCTCAGCAGGGAGCCTTGCTTCCTCCTCTCTCCTCTCTCTCTGCCTGCCTCTCTGCCTACTTATAATCTCTCTGTGTCAAATGAATAAATAAAGTCGTTAAAAAAAAGAAAAAAGAAAAAAGGTTTTAATTAATTTATATCAGAGACAAAAAAATATTGAATTATTGAAACAAGAACAGAATACCATTAAAAAAATGCATTCGAACTACAAAATAGAGTCCTTCAATGTGTACAAATATACATTACATAGCTTTTGCATATGTATCAGTCACAAGTTAAAAACCAATTAGAAAAAAAAAAAACAGAGCGCCTCGGTGGCTCAGTGGGTTAAAGCCTCTGCCTTCGGCTCAGGTCATGATCTCAGGGTCCTGGGATCGAGCCTCGCATCGCATCGGGCTCTCTGCTCAGCAGGGAGCCTGCTTCCTCCTCTCTCTCTGCCTGCCTCTCAGCCTACTTGTAATCTTTCTCTCTCTGTTAAATAAATAAAATCTTTAAAAAAAAAAACAAACCACCAATTAGAATTATAGCAATTTGACAGTTGGAAGAACATACAACTCTTGATCTCAGGGTGGGGAGTTCAAGCTCCACATGGAGTGTAGAGATTACTTGACTAAATAAAACTTAAAAAAATAATAATAAAAAATAAAAGTACACTAATTTCTAAAATTCAACAGAAGGTCAAAAGTGAAAAAATGTCCTAGAAAGTAGAATAGATTAAAAAAAAAAGACAATGGGGAGAAAAAGAAAAGTATACCATCAAACAAGGAGATACAGTATCCGACTAACAATACTTCTAAGAAGATTGAGTAAAAAATATCAAAGTGAGGAAATGATGAAATTAAAAATTTCATATCTAAAAAGCCCACCAAAACATCTATCATGAAATTACTGAAGCTGATGGGAAGAATAAACATCCTAAAAGCTTTCATGGAGAGTGGGAAGAGTGATAAGGAAAAGCTCGGAATAAAAACAGCTAATACTTCTCCAAAGCAATACTGGGGGAAGAAGGGTGGCTGGATGGCTCACTCAGTCTTCAGAGCATGCAATTCCTGATCTCAGAGTCATAAGTTCAAGCCCCACAGTGGGCATAGAGCTTACATTCAAAATAAAATAAAATAAAATAAAAATAAGGGGCACCTGGGTGGTACAGTAGGTTAAGCATCCAACTCTTGATTTTAGCTCAGCACATGATCTCAGAGTAGTAAGATCAAGCCCCACACTGCCTCTATGCTCAGCAGGGAGTCTGCTTCCGATTCTCTCTCCCTCCCCCTCTGAGGGAGATCACGCCCTCTCTAAAATAAAAAATAAATCTTAAAATAATAAATAAATAAATTTAAAAATCTCAAAGCAGTGTTAGAAGGTAGAACACAAGGAAGTAATACTTTAAAATTTCTGAAAGAAAATCATTCTCTACCTAGAATTCTGTACCCAGAAGTCTTTAATAAGATTAAGGGCAGAACAGAAACTTTCAGGCCTGAAAGATCTAAAAAACATTTGTCTCCCATGCACCCTTTCTCAGAAAAGATGTCATTCTGACGAAGCAAAAATAGTAAACCAATAAAGATGTCAGTGGAATCCAGGAACTTAGAGATCCAAAACAACAGAAAAGCAAATGAAATTTCAAAGATCTGAAGAGAAGATAGCTATTTAGTAGCCCTAATGAGAAACCAACAAATGGAGTAGTAAGATAAAGGCCGAAGGAAATTCAGGAGAGGAGAAAGGGAAGGAAATAACAGGTCACATAATGATGCATAAAAATGCAAAAACTAGTACTAAGAAGGGTCGAAGAGTTTGGAAAGAATGAGTGATCCACAACTCAAAAATTATTTAAAAACTAGCCAGTAAACTCTAGGGAAAAAAAAGATTAACAAAAGATAAACAAGAATTTACTTCTTATAAAATATAAAATAAGCCATAGAACATTTTCTGGCTCACCACTGATCAGAACTGTTATTTTTAGAATTATTCTGAGAGAAGAGGGAAGTTTTAAGAATGTAATCTTTAGGGCGCCTGGGTGGCTCAGTGGGTTAAAAGCCTCTGCCTTCGGCTCAGGTCATGATCTCAGGGTCCTGGGATCAAGGCCCGCATCAGGCTCTCTACTCGGCAGGGAGCCTGCTTCCTCCTCTCTGCCTACTTGTAATCTTGCTCTGTGTGTCAAATAAATAAATAAAATCTTAAAAAAAAAAATGTAATCTTTATATATCAGAAAATAAAGTTCACAGAGTTTACTTAAAGTTGATGCATGAAGTAACAGCAGTATAATAACACTACTTCAAAATATAGAGGTTAATATCAAAGCCAACATCTAAAAGAGTTGAAAGCAGAAGGGGAGGTGAGGAGATAGGGGCAATGAACTTTATCACAGGCCTTTTTCTGTTTACTTTTTAAACTCTATACACATTAGGTCTATTTATACACTAATCTCAGACATATCCACTATCTAAGCTTATCCTATTTTCTTTTTTTTTTTTTAAGATTTTATTTATTTATTTGACAGAGAGAGAGAGATCACAAGTAGGCAGAGAGGCAGGCAGAGAGAGGGGAGGAAGCAGGCTCTCTGCCGAGCAGAGAGCCCAATGTGGGCCTCGATCCCAGGACCCTGAGATCATGACCCGAGCCGAAGGCAGAGGCTTTAACCCACTGAGCCACCCAGGCGCCCATAAGCTTATCCTATTTTTTCCTTAGTCCTATCCCTATTATCATCTGATAAGACCTTCTTACCCAAGTAGAGTTATACACTGCTTGAGTGGAGAATGCTTATATTTAAGAATATGCTGGTAGGTTTAGAGAGAACATACCTCATCATGATGAAGGCCTTAATATGAAAAACCCACAGCTAACATCATACTCAATGGTGAAAAACTGAGAGCTTTTCCCCTAAAGTCAGGAACAAGATAAGGATGTCCACCCTCACCACTTTCATTCAACATAATAGTATAAGTCCTAGCCACAGCAGTCAGACAAGAAAAGGGGGAGGGGGAGGGTAATCCAAATTGGTAAGGAGGAAATGAAATGTTCACTATTTGCAGATGACATGATACTTTATCTACAGTACCCTAAAGACTCCAACAAAAAAACTACAACGAAGAATGAAGTCAGTAAAATCATAAGATACAAAAATCAATGTACAGAAATCCACTGCATTTCCATACACTAATAATGAAGCAGCAGAAAGAGAAATTAAGAACAACAATCTCATTTACAATTACACCAAAAATAATACCTAAGAATACACTTAACCAAAGAGGTGAAAGATCTATACTCTGAAAACTATAAAACACTGATGAAAGAAATTCAAGACAACGCAAAGAAATATAAAGACATTCCATGTTCATGGGTCCAAAGAACAAATGTTAAAATGTCCATACTACCCCCCCCTCCAAAGCAATCTACAGATGTAATGCAATCCCTATCCAAATGTCAACACCATTTTTCACAGAACTAGAACAAACAATCCTAAAATTTGTATGGAACCCCAGAAGACCCCAACTAGACAAAGCAATCTTAAAAAAGAAAAACATATCTAGAGGTATCACAACTCTAGACTTCAAGTTGTATTACAAAGCAGTAGTAATCAAAACAGCAAAGTACTAGCACAAAAACAAACATAAATCAATGGAATAGAAGAGAAAGCCCAGAAATAAATCCACAATTACATGGCCAATTAATCTTCCACAAAGAAGTAATGAAGATACAATGGGAAAAAGTCTCGTCAACAAATGGTGTTGGAAAACTGGACAGCAGCATGCAAAAAAATGATAGTGGACAACTTTCTTATGCCATACACAAAATTAAACTCAAAACAGGTTAAAGACCTAAATGTGAGACCTGAAACTATAAAAATCCCAGGAATACACTTAACCAAGGAGATGAAGACCTATACTCTATGGCGCCTGGGTGGCTCAGTGGATTAAAGCCTCTGCCTTCGGCTCAGGTCATGATCCCAGGGTCCAGGATCGAGGCCTGCATTAGGTTCCCTGCTCAGCAGGGAGCCTGCTTCCTCCTCTCTCTGCCTGCCTCTCTGCCTATTTGTGACCTCTCTCTCAGTAAATTAAAAAAAAAAAAAAAAAAAGACCTATACTCTGAAAACTATAAAACACTGATGAAAGAAATTCCAAGACAATGGAAAGACACAGAAAGACATTCCACACTCATGGGTTTGAAGAACAAATATTGTTAAAATGTCCATACTACCTAGAGCAATCTACAGATTTAATGCAATCCCTATGCAAATATCTACAACATTTTTCACAAAACTAGAACAATCCTAAAATTTGCATGGAACCACAGAAGACCTCGAACAGCCAAAGCGATCTTGAAAAATGGACAGCTCAATTTCTTTTAAAGGAGTAGCCTTGAACATTTATCAACCACAAATGACAGGTATCAAAGATAAAATCTTTAGCCTGAAAATACAAAAAGCTGACAGAACCTCACCCTTGCTGTCACCCAGAATTCTTTTAGAAGACAAATCATGAAATAAAATTAAAAAGTAGATTGGTAGAAGACAACCAAAGGTCTTAAATGCCTGGTAAAGAAGGAGGAATTTACAAGACAGAAACCTAAGCCTGTTTTGTGTAAATTTTAACAAGTGGGGGGGGGGGGGAAGCAACGTTATTCAATGCTTTTATCATCCATATTTCTTTCAGACCTTTGTATGCTCTTTGGTTAGCTTGCATTCTTCAGTTTATTCTCTTAATCTTCTCTCTCCACTTTGAATTAGTTTTCCCTCCCATTAGAGTCCCAATTGCAGTATTAATAAAATGATAACCTTTTATTTTTTTTATTTTTATTTGACAGAGAGAGAGAGATTACAAGTAGGCTGAGAGGCAGGCAGAGAGAGAGGAGGAAGCAGGCTCCCCGCTGAGCAGAGAGCCTGATGCGGGGGTCGATCCCAGGACCCTGAGATCATGAACTGAGCCGAAGGCAGAGGCTTTAACCCACTGAGCCACCCAGGCGCCCCTAAAATAATGATAATCTTTTAAGCAAACATATATAACATTCCTGAGCTTACAGACAAAACAAAGGAACAGCAGCTGTAGGACTGCTATACAGCCATTAAAAATGATATTTGATGACAAAAAGAGATTAATTATACTTGACTATGTATGAAAAATCAGCATATAAGACATAGATGTAGTAAAATCACATTTTTGCAAAATTTTAAACTGTATGATTCACAAGCTCATGCCAAGGCTATACCAAAAACTTTATCAGTTGTTATTCTGGGTGGTAGCATGCCCCTTTTTTTTTTTTTTTTTTAAAAAAAACTTTGATTCTCAGGGCACCTGGGTGGCTCAGTTGTTAGGCAGCTGCCTTCGGCTGAGAAGCAGGCAGAAGGCAAAGCAGGCTCCCCACTGAGCAGGGAGCCTGATGCAAGGCTCGATCCCAGGGTCCTGGGATGGCAACCTGACCTGAAGGCAGATGCTCAACTGACTGAGCCACCCAGGCAATCCTGACATTAATCTCAAATCATTAACATTAGTATTATGAGATATTCAATCACCTACTCTACCCATAATGAAAGGAACAGAGGAACAGCTCTCATTTCTAAACTTAGCTGAAAGTAATTCAGCTGGTTGAGACTCAGAGATGCCAATAATGATGGCATGTGGAAAATATACAATCTTTTGTAGAACAAATATGTGTACCAACTTTATTGACAAAGAAGGAGAAAACATAAGAAAAAGGGATATAACTGTAGAACAAATGAGATTTGAAGATAAACTCCATAATCAGCTAGACTGTGGGCCTCAGGACATTTATTTATGTTAGCTGCATACATTTATTTATGTTAGCTGTACATGTTCACTAATCACTGCACACACAGCTTCAAACACTCTTTACCCATGAAAATTTTAGAACACTAATAAATGAGATAGGCACACAAGCAAAAAAGAATATTTAGTTATGACCAGCTAAAATCGTGTTAAGGAAACAGGAACTAGCAAATTCTTGTTACAAATTCTGATTATATTAATTACTGTGTTTCCTGAAGTTTTCTTTATATCCTCAATATATGTATTTCCTTTTTTTTTTATTTAAGATTTTATTTATTTATTTGACAGAGAGAAAGACAGGGAAAGAAGGACCACAGCAGGGGGAGTGGGAGAGGGAGAAGCAGGCTTCCCGCTGAGCAGGGAGCCCGATGCAGGGCTCGATTCCAGGACTCTGGGATCATGACCTGAGCCAAAGGTAGACGTGTAACAAAAGAGCCACCCAGGCACCCCACAATATATTTATTTCTTTAAAATTGGTCTAATATACCTATATATTATGCAAATGGAATAACAAGTAGCTTCCGGAAGGGTCAAAGTGTCCATTACCACAATACTGATTTTTTTTAATGGATTAAGTTTGTTAAATGTCTCTAGTTATGCCATTAAAAATTCTTCAATCTCTCAAAATAATTATTTTTAGAATTTCATTCACTCTCCTTTCTAAATAATGAAAGTGTTAAAGAAACTTTTATTCTGTTTTAAAAAACAAAACCATGAGTGGCCTCATGATTAAGAATGGAAGATTATTTAATACGGATGAACTGTCATTTATTGACTATAGGTATACAACCCAACATTCTAAAAGGGAAATTTCATGACAAACAATGCCAATTTAAAGTACATCTCACAAAATTAGTCTTTAAAGTACTTAAAGATGCATACCTCTGTGTCCAGGAATTGATATAAGCAAATATTTTGAGAGTATGTTCCTTTCTGAGCTGCAGTCCATCACCACCTTCTATATCTGATACTGAAATAAAGTAGAAAAAAAACTTTTTAATATTAGGAATAAGTAATGCTAAACCAGTATTAAAGCCAATACTTTAAAAAGTCTAGACTAAATGCAAATATTTCAGATATTTTTTTAACAGATGTATTGGGGGAGCAAGAGAGAAGACACTTTGCCAGTTATTCTAGTGCTGTCTCTCTACTTCAAATCCCCCCTTCTGTTCTAAGCTTTGTGATGCTGGGGCTGGAACTCTGCAAACTACAGTTTTCATTTCCAGCTGGCTTCCTGTTAAGATCCTCCTCCACTGCCTATATGGCACTAGAAGACTAGAAGGCAGGAGGAGACCAAAGACGTGTTCACTTTCTGTACATGAAAGCATCACTCAGCAGCAGCACAGATTCCAAGTGGCAGCATCTAAAAACCAATCTCATGGTACTCCTCTCAGAGGTACCAGCAGTAGCCAGACAGCATCCCTTCCTTTAAGTCCTAGCTTCCTTCACAGGGCCCACCTCCAAGCGATTCAAAGTGATTCTTAGATTCTGACAACCCTTTTTCCTTTATCTCCCCAGCCTTCAGGGAGATTGGCTGCTTCCTCAGTAATCATAGTTGTCATCATCATCATCATCATCATCATCATCATCTCTGGGTGTGGTCCAGGTTCCATTTGTGCTTTACCTCCAACATTTGTGTAAGTACTTCCCTTTAATAAATTCCCTTCCAACTCCCTGACTGGAGCTTGACTATCACACTGGCATTTCATATACAGTATGTACTACTCAGAAAGGAATCTAAAATTAAATTCATAAAGGAAAAAAGTTTTCAGAAACTACGGTTTGTCCAAATAAGTCTTCTAATGTAAAATGTTTAATTCTACAAGATCTGGTCAGCAAGATTTTCATTAATGGGCCAGAAAGTAAATACTGTAGGCTAAGAAGGCCACAGAGTCTCTTTCCACACCTAGATAGGTGTGCCACAATATCTGGAAAGGAGTCACACACAATGTGTAAACAAACGACCATGGCCATGTTAAAAACAAGCAGCTGAAAGATCTGGTATACGGGGCCACGGCTTGCCACCTCCATTCTATTTTCTTAGACCTTTTTTTTTTTTTTAATTTTATTTGTTTTAGAGAGAGAGAGCACGTGCATGCATGTGAACAGGGGGAGGAACAGAGGAGACAGACGGATAGACTCTGCACTGAGCACGGAACCTGACAGGGCTCCATCTCATGGCCCTGAGATCATGACCCAAGCTGAAATGAAGAGTCTGATGCTCAACCGGCTCAGTAGGTGGAGCACGTGATCTTGATCTTGCGCTGTGAGTTGGAGCCCCACACTGAGTACAGATTACTTAAAAATAAAAATCTTGAAGAAGTTAAAGATAGAGCTACCCTACGATCCAGCAACGGCACTACTAAGTATTTACCCAAAGGATACAAACACAGTGATCCAAAGGGACACCTGCACCCCAATGTTTATAGCAGCAATGTCCACAATAGACCAACTATGGAAAGAGCCCCAGATGTCAATTGACAGAAGATGAATGGATAAAGAAGATGTGGTACATATGTGTGTACACACACACACACACTGGAATATTCCTCAGCCATCAAAAAAAAAAAATGAAATCTTACCATTTGTAATGTCATGGATGGAACTAGAGGATATTATGCTAAGCAAAATAAATCAATAAGAGAAAGACAATTATCATACAATTTTGCTTAGATTTGGAATTTAAGGGAAAAAAACAAAAGACCATAGGGGAAGGGAGGGAAAAATAAAATAAGACAAAACCAGAGAGGGGGACAAACCGTAAGAGACTCTTAACTACAGGATACAAACTCAGGGCTACTGGAGGGGAGCGGACAGGGTGAGATGGGGTAACTGGGTGATGGGCATTAAGGAGGGCACTTGATGTAACGAGCACTGGGTGTTACATACCAAAGATGAATCACTAAACTCTACCTGTGAAACCAGTAATACATTACATGTTAATTAACTGACTTTAAATATAAATAATAAATAAATAAATAAATTTGGGGGTGCCTGGGTAGCTTGGTCAGTTAAGCAACTGACTCTTGATTTCTGCTCTGGTCATGATATCGGGGTCATGGGATCAAGGCTCAAGTCAGGCTCCACATTCACCAGGGAATCTGCTTGAGATTCACTCTCCCTCTGCCTCTGCCCCTCCCCCGACACATGCACCCTCTCTGACGCACACTCTCCCTAAAATAAAAAAGTTAAAAATTAAAAAATAAAAAATAATTTTTAAAAAAATTAAAAATAAAACATAAAAAGGAATAAGATCCATTATTCAGAACTTTTTTCTTTACTTTCATTTGATGTTTTAAGTCATCTCTATACTCAATGTGGAGCTCAAACTCACAACCCTGGGATCAAGGGTTACATACTGTACCAACTGAGCCAGCCAGGCACCCCAGAACTTATTTCTTATAAGCATTCATACTATACCTATTTCAGGACTGGCAATTAAAGTTTAAGTATCAATCATATATATCCCTTATTCCTGGGCAGTTTGCAAAAATATATAAGTCAAAATTTTAACTGGAAGAAGGGGACATTTTTTTATTAAGAAGACTAGTGTTAGAGGAGGAGGAGGAGGAGTGTAATACAAACTGAAATAAATGAAAAGTACTGCCTATTAGAAAGTAAAGGGGTAAATAGCTTAATAAACTGCAACTCGGGGTGCCTGGCTCAGGTAGAGCTGATGACTCTTGATGTCGGGGTTGTTCAAGCCCTATTTTGTGTGCAGAGATTACTTAAAAATAAAATCTTTTTAAAAATAAATAAAAGGAGCACCTGGGTTGCTCAGTCAGTTAAGCATCTGACTTCTACTCAGGTCATGATTTCAGGGTCCTTAAGAAGTCTACTTGAAGATTCTCTCTCTCTGATCCCCCGCACTCATGCTCTCTCTTTCAGATAAATAAAACCTTTAAAAAATTAAAAAAAAAACCCTGAATCTGTGTATCAAAATGTCTAATATTCAAATTCCAAATAATCAGTGAAAAAGTTGCAAAAGGATACAGTTTGATACCATTTGTTAACTTTTAACACACAAAAAAAACCTGTATTATTGTGAACTCATGTACCATCATAGTATAAATACATACACTGTAATGACACACCCACACCAAGAGAATGCTTACACCTAGGGAAAAATATACAAAGATAGGCAAGAGGAAGTACATTTATAAAAGAAGTACATAACAAACAAAAGGTTAACAAGGTAACAGCACCTGAGACCATGCAAGCCAAACACACTACTGCCCATCACGTAGAAGATCCTGACAACAAATCCATGACAGAATAAGATATACTGGGGAAGAGGTAAGGAAACCACTGAAAACAAACTCTTGGTTTGTAGATTTCGGCAGCAAGTCCTCCAACCCCATGAACTGGAGCAATGATACAGCTGGAAAACAAGAGAAGAGGTGAAGGGCTTTCAGAAAGGATTCTCACCCTCTTTCCAGAAACTTGGTGTTTATTTGCTCTTTTGTAGAGATTCTAAGAGAAAACAAAGAAAATGCACCTAAGCCATTAAAAAAGAAGAAACCTAAAAGCAACGATATTGCATCCTTGAAGGGTCAACTACCTGGACAGGGAAGAAGAAACATAGTACACAGTGCCAGTTTTCCAACCCCAGCCTGAAAACCCAGGGAGGGATCTGAGTGGCTGCAGCAATCCTATCTTCGCCAAACACAAAAAAGAAACAGAACACATTCTAGAAAAAGCATATGTGTAGTCAGACACCTATCCCCACCTAAGACCTACCTAGCAGCCTAATACCTCACCATCACAGACTTCCCAAGCGTCAAACTAGAGCTCTCCAGGGAGCTAACATCATACTCAATGGTTAAAGACTGCAATATTCTCCTCTAAAATGAGGAGCAAGACAAAGTAGACAACTTTCATAACTTCTGTTCAACTACAGTATTGGAAGTTCTAGGCAGAGCAAAAAGAGGCAAAAAGGAATTGGAAAGGAAGTAGTAAAATGATCACTGTTCACAGATTACATAATCTTACATGTAGGAAACTCTGAAGGGTCCACCAAAAAAACTGCTAGAATAAATGAATTCAGTAAAGTAGCAGGACACAAAACCACACAAAAATAATAACATTCCTGGGTGCCTGGGTGGTTCAGTTGTTAAGTGTCTGCCTTCAGCTCAGGTCATGATCCCAGGGTCCTGGGATCAAGCCCCATATCTGGCTCCCTGCTCAGCAGGAAACCTGCTTCTCCCTCTCCCACTCCCCTTGCCTGTGTTCCCTCTCTCGCCGTGTCTCTCTGTCAAATAAATAAAATCTTGAAAAAAAATCGCTATATAGCAACAATGAACAATTTGTAGAGAAAATTAAGAACACAACTATATTTATCACAGTATCAAAAAGAATAAAAGTCTTAGGAATAAACTTAACCAAGGAGGTAAAAGACCTGTACACTGAAAACTATCAAAACATTGCTGAAAGAAACTAGACACAAATAGAAATCTCATATTCATGGATCACAAGACTTAATATTGTTAAGTGTCAACACTGCCCAAAGTGAGCTACAGAGTCAATGCAATTCCTATCAAAGTCCCAAAGTTGGGGTGAGGGGTGGGAAAAAAAAAATTCCACCCTGAAATTCATATGGAATTTCAATAGACCCCAAATAACCAAAACAATCTTGAAAAAGAATTGGAACGCTGAACACTTTGTGATTTCAAAACAAAGTACACAAATTAAAACCAAAAAGATTTATCACTTCACACCCATTAGGTTGACTACTATTAAGAAAAAAATCATAGGAGCGCCTGGGTGGCTCAGTGGGTTAAAGCCTCTGCCTTCGGCTCAGGTCATGATCTCAGGGTCCTGGGATCGAGGCCCGCATTGGGTTCTCTGCTCAGCAGGGAGCCTGCTTCCTCCTCTCTCTCTGCCTGCCTCTCAGCCTACTTGTGATCTGATCTCTCTGTGTCAAATAAATAAAATAAATAAATCTTTAAAAAAAAAATCATAGTAACAAGCACAGGCAAAGATGTAGAGAAACCAGAACCCTTGTGCACCGTTGCTGGGAATGTAAAATGGTGCAACTATTATGAAAAATAGCACACCAGTTACTCAAAAAATTAAAACATGGGGGCACCCGGCTGGCTCAGGTGGTGGAGAATAGGATTCGACCCCAAGGTCGAGAGTTCAAGCCCCACACTGGGTATAGAGAGTCCTTTAAAAAAATAAACAAACATATAATTACTATATGATCCAGAAATCCCACTTTTAAGTTTATTTATATATTTTTCTTAAGATTTATTTATTTAGAGAGGGGGGAAAGAGGAGGCACAAAGAAGTGGGGGGAGGGGCAGAGGGAGAGAATCTTCAAGCAGACTTCCCTATGAGCATGGAGCCCAATGGAGCTCGATCCCACAACCCACGAGATCACGACCTGAGCCAACAAGAGGTGGACACTCAACCCCTGGGCCACGCAGGCATCCCTTAGGTATATATATTAAAAAGAACTGAAAGCTGAGATGGCTCAGTCAGTTAAGCATCTACCCTTTTTTTTTTTTAAAGATTTTATTTATTCATGAGAGGCAAAGAGAAAAAGAAGCAGAGGGAGAAGCATGCTCCCCACTGAGCAGGGAGCCCAATGCAGAACTCGATCCCAAGACCCTAGGATCGTGACCTGAGACGGAGGCAGACACTTAACCATCTGAGCCACCCAGGCACCCACGTATCTACCTTTGACTCAGGTCATGATCTCAGGGTCCTGGGATCAAGCCCTGTTTCGGGTTCCCTGCTGAGCAGGGAGGCTGCTTCTCCCTCTCCCTCTTAGTCACTCAACTAATCCTTAATTTTAAAATATATTAATGCACATTCAGCAATCTTTTCACATACAGCTTTTCTCTTAGGGTTTCAGTCCACTGAATGAAGTTTTGTATTTTATCTTGCATTTAAAAAGAAACAAAAGCAGTGCACTATCATTGCTGTTCCAGATTCCTATTATAGTAGTTTGAACACTTAATTTACAGGGCAACCTAAACACAGAACACTTTCTACGTTTTTTTAATTTCCCAATCTTCCCCCCAAAAATGAAATAAAATTTCCCACTCTTTGTCTTAATCATACCTAAAGAAATCTGCTTTTATACAACTAATCAACTCTTTCCAACTTTTTTTTTAACCTAAAAAAGAGAACATGAAAACACACTATTGCAAAGAGTTAAGGAAAGTTTCCTTTAAAAAGTACAACTAAACTGAAAGACAGGAGTTAGAAAAAAGGGAAGCAAAAGAATAGCAGGAAGGAGGAATAATGACAAAGAAGCCCACAGGGGATGGACTCCTGGTCAGAGGATCATCATGTGCAAAGTTTCAGAGTTAGAATAGAGAAAAACAATATCCTGGATAACTGCTAAGTAAGGGAATGGGTAGGAAAGATAAAGCTGTTAAAGATGCTAATAGGGGTGCCTGGGTGGCTCAGTCAGTTAAGCGTCCAACTCTTGGTTTCTGCTCAGGTCATGATCTCAGGGTCATGAAATTGAGCCCTGCTTCCGGCTCTACCCTCACTGTGGAGTCTCCCTCTCCCTTCCCCTTTGTCTCTCCCCTCACTCATGTTCTAAAACAAATGAATGTATAAATAAATAAAACTAAAAAGAAAAAAAAAAAAAACACAAAGAGGCTAATAAATTGGGGCTCCTGACTGGCTCAGTGGAACATGTAACTCAATCTCAGGGTCATGAATCTGACTCCTAATCAGGCACAGATTCTTTAAAAATAAAAAAGATGCTAATAAATTTAAGGCTTGACTCACTAAATAATGCAAAAAGACGCAGTCAGAAATTCTATTAAACACAAATCATAAGTACTTTAAAATATGTTGCCTTAAAGGTAAAGTGTTAAATGATGTACAACTAGACCTGGAATTAAAAACACAGTTAAAAGGTTAATCAGGGGGGCACGTGAGTGGCTCAGGAATTAAGCATCTGCCTTTAGCTCAGGTCATGATCCCAGGGTCCTGGGATAGAGCCCCACATTGGGCTCCCTGCTCAGTAGGAAGCCTGCATCTCCCACCCCACTCCCCCTGCTTGTGTTCCCTCTCTTGCTGTGTCTCTGTCAAATAAAATCTTTAAAAAATTAAAAAAAGGTTAATCAGGGATGCATAGGTGGCTCAGTTGGTTATGCAACTGCCTTCAGCTCAGATCATGATCCTAGGGTCCTAGGATCCAGTCCTACAATGAGCTCAGCAGGGAGCCTGCTTCCCTCTCTCCCTCCAGCTCCACCTGCTTGTAATCCTTCTCTCTTAAATAAATAAATCTTAAAGAAAAAAAAAAAGAAATTTTTTTAAAAAGCCTTTTAAAATAAATAAATGGCTATTCAAACGGTCAACTACATAAACATAAGCAATTGAGAAGGTACTGTATAGTTATGAACTTGAACTACTGTCAAACAATTTTAAAGTATTCATATCTTAAATGTATTATACTTTTGTATATATTTGAAATCTGTCATAGCAAGTTTTAATAAAGCTCCAAAGAAAAAAGATGTTAAATGGAGTAGCAATAATCAAGAGTTATAGACAGGCTTCTAATCAGAAGAACAGTATAAAACTTTCAAAATGTTAAAATGATGGCAAAGTCTAGAATTTTATACCCAGATAAACATACCTCGAGAGGAATGCTGAAATAAAATTTTGGACAAATATGTATGCTTACCATTGGCAGGCCATGCCTGAATGTAAGAGTAAAAAATAGACAGAAAATAAAAGGTACCTCAAAAGAAAAGACAGAAGGGGAATAACAGGAACAAAAAGGAAAAAAAATGGTAATGAAGGAAATAAACATGGATGAATCTAAATATAAAGTGATGAAAATTTTTAAAAATACATTATTATTAGTTTAGGAGCCTTTCAACTTAAGTATGAGACAACATGGAAGATGGCAGAAATAAAGACTGGCATTCTTAAAGTGTTCTGAATGGATACATTAGATGAATTAAAACATTTAAACTAAGGACAAAAAAAAGCAAACTTCAAAGAAACTACAAACCCTACCCTTTGTAGGGTAATCTCTCTGAGCTCAAACAGAAGATTAGTTGAAAAGAAATGAGAAGAATGGGCCAAAGAAAGAAAAATAATACACACATGGTTCAAACATACAACTGAAATGCTATTTCTCTCTTATCAGGTTTGCAAAGTTTAAGTAATATCCAGAGTTGAAACTCAGGAGAAAATGGGCACTTTTTATACATTAGTGAAAAAAAAATTGGTAACATTTATCAAAATTAAAAAAAAACACTGAATCTCTGAATAGTCAATCTTTTTTCTTTTTAATTTTACTTACTTATTTGAAAGAGAGAGAGCAGAGAAAGAGAGCACATAAGCTGGGGAAGCAGCAGGCAGAGGGAGAAGCCGACTCCCTGCTAAGCAGGGAGCCCGACAAGGGACTTGATCCCGAACCCCGGGATCATGACCCGAGCTGAAGGCAGATAATCAACCAACCGAACCACCGAGGTGCCCCTCAATCATTTTTTTTAAAAGATTTTATGTATTTGACAGAGAGCACAAGCAGGCGGTGCGGCAGGCAGAGGGAGAAAAAGGCTTCCTGATGAGCAAGCAGTCCCACCTAGGATTTGAACCCAGGGTCCTGGATTCATGACCTGAGCCAAAGGCAGATGCTCAACTGACTGAGCCACCCAGGAGCACCTCAATCATCTTTTTCTTACACATGTTCCCTCCCCCAAAATAATCTTCAGGGGTTTTCAACACGGCACTGTTCACATTAACATAAGACTGGAAAAAACCTAAATGTCAATAGAGGACAACATAAACGCAACCTGACAATGGAAAACTATGCATCAGAAAAAAAAAAGATGCCTTTTTTTTTTTTAAACTTAATTATTTGACAGAGAGCGCACAAGCAGGGAGAGCAGCAGGCAGAAGGAGAGGGAGGCATGGGGCTCTGGGGCTTGATCGCAGGGATCATGACCTCAGCCAAAGGCAGATGCTCAACCAACTGAGCCACCCAGGCGCCTCAAGGATGCTCTTTATAAACTAGTATGAAGGGACACCTGGGTGGCTCAGCTGGTTAAGCAGCTGCCTTAGGCTCAGGTCATGATCCCAGGGTCCTGGGATGGAGTCCTGCATCAGACTCCTTACTCAGCAGGGAGCCTGCTTCTCTCTGTCTCCCACTCTGCCCAATTGTTCTCTCTCTGACAAAAAAATAAATAAAATCTTTAAAAAAAATTTTTTTAATAAACTAGTATGAAATAATCTCCCAAAAGTTAACTGAATAAAGGCAAAAACATTATTTGTAATTATATAATTTTGAGATTCTAAAAAAAGACTTATTTATCACAAATCAAATGCTAACATATTAAAGAATTCATTGGTACAAAATACAATGGTTGCTGGCATTACAAAACACACAACATGACCTTATGTGCTGATGGAATAATACAACACATCCTATTACACACTTTTGCCAAGAAACCTAATCTGAATCTGATCATGCCTCTAAATCTAATAATCAAATTACAGAAACAGAAGAAACTAAAAAACACATTAAATAATTACACAAGGATACAATAACCAACATTCAGACTGAAAAATCTCTATGTCTGAATGATCCATGGAATCAGCAGTTTCTTCAACAAAACAGCAAGGGGAAAAAAAGGAAGATGGGAACTTAAAGATTAAATCAGTCCCATAAAAACACATCAGCAAGACCACCAAGCTATCCTGACTGAGGAATGACTCTTAAAAATATATCCTTAAAAATGAAAACAAAAAGAATTGCTTACTAAAAAAAAGATTAAAGAGACATGAGGAACTACAAACTGCAGAGCAGCTAGAATCTATAAGATTAGTACAGGCAGGTCACCAAACAAAACACAAAAAAATACAATGAACAAAACAACAAATTATTCAAAGAGCCTCAAACTAGAAAAAAATTGTCCAAAGAGATCAATTTATATACACATAGAGTGAGTGCATGTGCATGCATGTGTAACTGCACAAGGAATTCTATTCAGCATTAAAAACCAATACACTACTGATACATTAATAAGGAACAATAGCTTATAACCATATGCTAAGTGAAAAAAAATGCCTGATACAATTAGTACATAAAGTTTATTTCCATTATGATATAACCATACAAAAGACAAATCTAAGCCTGGATGGCATAAAGTATGTCAGCCAAGAGTGAGGTCATCAAAATGGGAATTTTCTACCATCTTTCTCCCAAACAACACTGATTTTGACAATCACCTGTAGACAACAGTGCCTTTGTAGAAGTCTGGGAGTCCAGTGGAGAAGTTCCAACACACCACTGGAACAAAACCAACCAACCAACCAACCAACCAACCAACCAACAAAAATCCAAGATTGAACACACCGAAAAGGTAAAAGAAAGTTTCACTTTACCTGCCACACCCTTTCCCCAGAGTCCCCCACAGCATAGTGCCAGGAGAGATCTTCTTAATCTGTGATTTCTCCCTTGGGGGAAAATGAGAGCATGTAAGTGAGCACCAAGCTTCCCCAGTCGTGTGGGACACTGCCAAAGAGACCCATTTCATTCTTACCCCACTCAGAATACTGAGGCACTACATGACTGTGGGGAGTGGCTAAAAAGAACAGCACAGCTCTCAGAGTATCTCAAATGGGATATGGAACCTACTAACTGCAATGCGGACTTCACTGGGAAGCCCACCGACAAGCTACCTTGTCTGAGGATGCTGCCAACTGGTAAATGATCAGCTCCACCTCTCCACACACCTAACCCACACATGCTCTCTGTGGCTAGCTAGCTCCCTGTGTTTACCCCCGCAAGGGCAGAGATAGCACAAGCATCTGTAGATAGCTAGTGAACAAGTCCAAAAAGCTATCCTGACTCTTCAGAACTGGGAGAAAGCACACAAACTTGACAATTCAGCACTGCCCTACAGAAAGCAAACAAGACAAATAATAATAAAAATTAAAAATTTAAAAAAAAAAGACTTCTTTCTACTAAAAAAAAAAAAAGGCAAACAAGAGACTGTCACACTCATCTTAGCTTTGCAGGATCAAGAAAAGGTATATAAACTGAAGAATAGCCTCCAAGAGTTCCAAGAGGAAATTAGAAATGAGAAACAGGCATATCCATAGCAAAGTCAGAAAAAACTTCAGAATCTCTAACAAGCTAAGTGAATGTATGGCTCTCCTGAAGCTAGTCAGTAAAAACAGAAGATGATGTCTTGTCAAATGCAAAACAGCAACTCACAACTTCAAGGAACATGAAACCAGGAAATATTAGACCACCAAATAAACAGTAATTTTCTAGTAACAACCCCAAAGAATTAGAGATCTGCAATCTATCAGATAAAAGAATTCAAAACAGTTGTTTTAAGGAAGGTCAGTGACCCACAAGAAAACACAGAAAGACAACCCAACAAAATCAGAAAAGCAATACACAGACAAAAAGTGAGAAGTTTTAAAAAATAAATTTTAAAAAAGAACCAAAGAGAGGTTGTGGGGCTGAAGAACACAATGAATGAAATAAAAATGCAGTACAATGCAACAAAAGAAGACATGACCAAGCAGAAGGAACAATCTGTAGAGAGCAGGTGAATTTTGAAATTATGCATTCAAAAGCAAAAAGACCAAAGAAAGCCTAGGGAACCATAGGATACAATTAAAAGAAATAATCCATGTATTTCTGGAGGAGTCCCAAAAGAAAGGGAAAGGGGGGCAGCATTTTATTTTAAAAGTAGCAGCGGGGCGCCTGGGTGGCTCAGTGGGTTAAAGCCTCTGCTTTCGGCTCAGGTCATGATCTCAGCGTCCTGGGATCGAGGCCCACATCGGGCTCTCTGCTCAGCAGGGAGCCTGCTTCCTCCTCTCCCTGTCTCTCTGCCTGCCTCTCTGCCTACCTGTAATCTCTCTCTCTCTGTGTCAAATAAATAAATAAATAAAATCTTTAAAAAATAATAAAAAATAAAAAATAAAAATAAAAAGTAGCAGCAGACAACTTCCCAAATATGATTAGAGATTTGGACATTCAAGTTCATGAATTCATAGTTGCAAAAAATTTCAACTCAAAAAGATTTCCAATATATATTAAAATAAAACTACCTCTAGAAGAGGAAAAATTGGGGTACCTACGTGTCTCAGCTGGTTGACCATCTGCCTTTGGCTCAGATCATGATTCCAATGCCCTGGGATCTAGCCCGCATCGGGCTCCTTGCTCAGCAGGGAACTTACCTCTCCATCTCCCTCTGCCTGCTTGTGCTCTCTAATAAAGAAATAAAATCTATTTGTTTTTTGTTTTTTGGATTTTTTTGACACACAGAGAGAGAGAAAGCATGCACAAGCAGAGCAAGAGGCAGAGGGAGAAGCAGGCTCCTTGCAGAGCACGGGACGCCCAATATGGGACTCGACCCCAGGACTCCAGGATCATGACCTGAGCAGAAAGCAGTGGCTTAACCAATCGAGCCGCCCAGGTGCCCAAGAAATAAAATCTTTAAAAAAATAAAAATAAAAGAGAAAAAATTCCTCACATAAGATAAGCCCAGAGAGAATGGGATGATCCATTAAATAAATGCTGAAAGAAAAAAAACTGCCAAAGAAAGAAAGATAGGAAGAAGAAAGAGAGAAAGAAACTGCCAACCAAGAATACTTTACCCAGCAAAGATGTCCCTCAGAAATGGAGAAATAAAGACCTTCCCAGAAAAATAAAACCAGAGAGAGTTCATCACCAGTATACCTGCCTTAATACAAAGCTAACAGGAATTCTTCAAGATGACATGACATGGAATGACATGACATGACATGAAATGGATACTAATTAGTACATGAAAATACAAAACACACTTGGGGCCCCTGGCTGGCTCAGTCAAAGCAATTTCAGCAAGGATCATGATCTCAGGGTCATGGGATTGAACCCCACTTAGTGCAGATTGCTTGTCTCTCTCCCTCTGCCCCTGCCCCCTACACGCACACTCTCACAAATAAATAAGATCTTTTAAAATATACATAAAACACACTTGTAGGGGCACCTGGGTAGCTCAGGTGGTTAAGTGTCTGCCTTCAGCTCAGGTCATAATTCCAGGGTCCCAGGATCGAGCCCCATAGCAGGCTCCCTGCTGAGCAGGGAATCTGCTTCTCCCTCTTCCCCTGTTGATCCCCCTGCTTGTGCTCTCTCAAATAAAATCTTTAAAATAAAATAAAATCTTTAAAATGAAGTAAAATAAAATAGAACACTTGTAAAAGTATATGGTCAAATTTGAAATAATCGAATACTCTAATATGGTGGTATGTCAATCACAACTCTAGCAAAAGACAATAGTTACAATTTGTTAATGGATACAGGATATAAAAAGATATAAATGGGGGTACTTGGGTGGTTCAGTCAGTTAAGCATCTGCCTTTGGCTCAGGTCATGATCTGAGGGTCCAGAGATGTAGCCCCACGCTGGGCTCCCTACTCAGCAGGAGTTTGCTTTTCCCTCTCTCTCTGCCTCTCACCCCCCTCATGCTCTCTAATAAATAAATAAAATCTTATTTTAAAAA
The DNA here is from genome assembly GCA_002007465.1 of Ailurus styani. NCBI lineage: Eukaryota > Metazoa > Chordata > Mammalia > Carnivora > Ailuridae > Ailurus > Ailurus styani. The sequence continues at coordinate 3,338,866 of LNAC01000119.1, forward strand.
AGGATAAATGGTAGCATCAAAAACAAAACAGGGAATGGCAGTAAAAGGACAGAGGTTTGGGGGCTTTTTTGTTGTGTTTTTTTTTTTTAAGATTTTATTTATTTGACAGAGAGAGAGATACAGTGAGAGAGGGAATACAAGCAGGGGGAGTGGGAGAAGCAGGCTTCCCACCGAACAGAGAGCTCAACATGGGGCTCGATCCCAGGACCCTGGAATCATGACCTGAGCCGAAGGCAGACACTTAATGACTGAGCCGGCCAGGTGCCCCAGGGCAGAGGTTTTATATGCAGTTGAAACAAAGTTATCAACTTAACATGGACTATTATTTGTAAGATGTTTCACGTAAGCCTCAAGTACCTAAATACACATTAAGCAAATACTAGATATAAAGAAAAATAAAAACATTACAATAAGAGTAGGGGACTTGTGAGGGGGGCCTGGGTGGCTCAGTGGGTTAAGCCTCTGCCTTCAGCTCAGGTCATGATTTCAGGGTCCTGGGATCAAGCCCCTCATCAGGCTCTCTGCTCAGCAGGGAACCTGCTTCTCCTTCTTCCTCTGCCTGCCTCTGCCTACTTGTGATCTCTCTCTCTCAAATAAATGTTAAAAATCTTAAAAAAAAAAAAAAAGAGTAGGGGACTTGTAAATTCCATTTTCAGCAATGGATAGATCAGACAGAAAAACAATAAACAAACACTAGACTTGAACTACAGTTGAGAATAAATGGACCAGCCATACACAAAACATTCCATCTAACAGCAGCAGAACACATTCTCTTCAAGTGCACAGGAAACATTTTCCAGGATATATTACACATTAGGTCACAAAACAAGTCTTAGCAAATTTAAGACGACTGAAATCATACTAAGTATCTTTCGAACCACAATAGCATAAAACAGAAATCAGTATGAGGAGGAAAGCTGGAAAATTCACAAATATGTGGATATTAGACAACACACTTCTGAACAACCAATGAGTCAAAGAAATCATCAAAGGGGAAATAAAAAAACATCTTGAGACGGGGCACGGGGTGGGTCAGTCAGTTAAGCATCCAATTCTTGGGCGCCTGGGTGGCTCAGTGGGTTAAAGCCGCTGCCTTCGGCTCAGGTCATGATCGCAGGGTCCTGGGATCGAGGCCCACATCGGGCTCCCTGCTCAGCGGGGAGCCTGCTTCCTCCTCTCTCCTCTCTCTCTGCCTGCCTCTCTGCCTACTTGTAATCTCTCTCTGTATCAAATGAATAAATAAAATCTTTAAAAAAATAAAAAATTAAAAAATTAAAAAATAAAAAGCATCCAACTCTTGATCTCGGGGTTGTGAATTCAAGTCCCATGCTGGACTCCATGCCTAGCTAGCATGAAGCCTCCTTAAAAAAACCTTGAGACAAGCTCCTCTTCCCCTAAGCGACCTGAGGTGACCTCTGAAAATGGCTCGCTATTCACTTGACCCAGAAAACCCCACAAAATCATACAAATCAAGAGGTTCAAATCTTCGTGTTCACTTTAAGAACACATGTGAAACAGCCCAGGACATCAAAGGTATGCATATCTGAAAAGCCACCAAGTAGCTGAAAGACGTCACTTTACAGAAGCAATGTGTAGGGCGCCTGGGTGGCTCAGTGGGTTAATGCCTCTGCTTTCGGCTCAGGTCATGATCTCAGGGTCCTGGGATCGAGGCCCGCATCGGGCTCCCTGCTCGGCGGGGAGCCTGCTTCCCCCTCTCTCTCTCTGCCTGCCTCTCTGCCTCGTTGTGATCTCTCTCCCTCTGTGAAATAAATAAATAAAAATCTTAAAAAAAAAAAAAAAAAGAAGCAATGTGTACCATTCTGTCGCTACAATGCCAGAGTTGGTAGGTGTGCCCAGGCCAAACAGTGGGGCTGGACACAGCATCAGTGGCCCAAGAGTGCTGAATTTTTACTGCACATGCTTAAAAATGCAGAGAGTAATGCTGAACTTAGGCTTTAGATATCGATTCTCTGGTCACTGAGCACATCCAGGTGAACAAAGCACCCAAGATGTGGCGTAGAACTTATAGGGCTCATGGTCGGATCAACCCGTACATGAGCTCTCCCTGCCACACTGAGATGATCCTTACTGAAAAAGAACTGATTGTTCCTAAACCACAAGAGGAGGCTGCAAAGAAGAAAAAGATATTCCAGAAGAAACTGAAGAAACAAAAACTTATGCCCCTGAAGTAAATTCAGCACAGAATAAATGCAAATAAAGATTAAAAAAAAATCTTGAGTCAAACAAAAATGGAAATACAACATACCAAAACTGACAGAATGAAGCAAAAGAAGTCCTAAGAGGAAAACCGACAATGAGGAGTGCCTGGGTGGCTCAGTCAGTTAAGCGGCTGCGTTCCGCTCAGGTCATGATCCCTGGGTCCTGGGATCGAGCCCCGCATCAGGCTCCCTGCTCAGCGGAGGGTCTGCTTCTCCCTCTGCCTGCCGCTCTGCCTACTTGTGCTCTCTATCTCTCTGTCAAATAAATAAAATCTTAAAAAAAAAAAAAAGGAAAGAAAACCAACAATGACAGATGCTACATTAAGAGAAACAGGGGTGCCTGGGTGGCACAGTCGGTTAAGCATCTGACTCTTGGTTTCAGCTCAGGTCCTGATCTCAGGGTTGGAAGATCCAGCCCTGTGAAGGGCTCCACACCTGCAGAGTGAATACTTGAAGATTCTTGCCCTCTACCCCTCCTACCCTCTCCTCTCTCTCTCTCAAATAAATCTTAAAAAAAGAAAAATAGGGGCGCCTGGGTGGCTCAGTCATTTAAGCATCTGCCTTCAGTTCAGGTCATGATCCCAGGGTCCTGGAATCAAGTCCCACATCTGGCTCCTTGCTCAGAGGGGAGCCTGCTTCTCCCTCTGCCTACTGCTCCCCGTTTGTGCTCCCTCTCTCACTCTCTAAATAAAATCTTTAAAAGAATACTTTTTAAAATCAACTATATTATAAAGCTGTAATAATCAAAACAGTATGGTGCTGGCATAAAAACAGACACAGAGTCCAAAGGAAGAGAAAGACTTGACTGTAAAACCTAAAACCAAGAAATTAGGAAAAAAGCTCCCAACACTAGTCTTGGCAATTGATTTTTTTGGATATGACACCAAAAGCAAAAGCAACAGAAGAAAAAATAGACATGTAGGACTACATCAAACTAAGTACCTCTATCTGCAGAGCAAAAATAACAACATATGGAATGGGAGAAAGTATCTATAAATCATTCATCTTTATACAGGATTAATATCCAAAATATACAAGGAACTCATACAACAGCAAAACTATCACTTTTAGGGCACCTGGGTGGCTCAGTGGGTTAAAGCCTCTGCTTTCGGCTCAGGTCATGATCTCCTCATCCTGGGATCGAGGCCTGCATCGGGCTGTCTGCTCAGCAGGGAGCCTGCTTCCTCCTCTCCCTGTCTCTCTGCCTGCCTCTCTGCCTACTTGTAATTTCTCTCTCTCTGTGTCAAATAAATAAATAAAATCTTTAAAAAAAAAAAAAACTATCACTTTTAATCCACTCAAAATAACCCACTTTAAAAAATGGGTAGAGTATCTCAACAGGCATTCTTCCAAACACCTACATACTGCCAACAGGTAAGTTATGATCCTCAACATCACTAATCAGGGAAATGCAAATCAAAACTAAAATAAGCTATCACCTCACATTTGTTAGAATTGCCATTATCAAAAGAACAAGTGATAACAAGTGTTGGTGAGGATGTGGAGAAAAGGAAATCCTTGTTCTGCATGTGGAAATGTGAACTGGTACAGCCACGAAATAAAACAGTAAGGAAGTTCCACAAAAAATGCAAAAATAAGACTACCATATGGGATCCAGCAATCCCACTTATAATTCGAAAGAAATTTAATCATTTTCTCAAAGAGTTATCTGCACCCCTATGTTCAATGCAGTATTCACAAAAGCCAAGAAATGGAAGCAACCTAAGCATCTACTGATGAACAAACAAAATGTGGTACACATATAATGGATTATTCAGTCATACAAAAGAAGAAAATCATGCCACTTGGCACACCAAGGATGGACCCCGAAGCCATTATGCTAAGTGAAATAAGTAAGACAGAAAAAGACAAATACTGTCTGATCTCACTATGTGAAATCTAAACAAGCAGAACTCAGAAAAAGAGGGTAGACTAGTGGTTGCCAAGGGCAGGCAGGTGGGAGAAATGGCGAGATGATGGTCAAAGGGTCCAAACTTCTAAATATAAGATGAATAAGTTCTTGTAATCTACTGTACAGCATGGTGGCAGAATGAAGGACCATGATTAAGAATGGGACAACTGGGGCGCTCAGATGTCAACCGTCTGCCTTCGACTCAGGTCATGAGTCCACGGTCCTGGGATCGAGCCCCATGTCGAGCTCCCAGCTCATCGGGGAGTCTGCTTCTCCCTCTCCCTCTGTTTTTCCCCCTGCTTGTGCTCTCTCTCTGTCTCTGTCTCTGTATCTCTCTCAAATGAATAAATAAAATCTTAAAAAAAAAAAAAACTCTTAAAAAGAAAAAAGAATGGGGCAACTGGATGGCTCAGAAAAGCACGCAACTCTTGATCTCAGGGTCATAAGCTCCACCCCCACATTAGGTGCAGCCATTACTAAAAAAAATAAATAATACTGTATTATATACTTTATTTGTGTGTGTGTGTGTGTGTGTGTGTATGCAAGTTATTACTAAGAGTAAATCTCAAATGTTCTTGCCACTAAAGCAAAAAAATAATGAAATAATTACATGAGGTAATGGATATTTTAACTAACCTTCTTGTGGTAATCATTTTGCAATGTATGCATATTATCAAATCATCACTTTAAACTTATACAATGTTATAGGTCAGTTATACCCCAATAAAGCTGGGAAGAGAAAAGCACATCAGCATTTACAAGGATGGTGTATTGGTAGAAATATTCAATTGTGGTGGTGCTTACATTTATCAAAATGAATGATACCATATATTTAAAACTGATAGTTTGTTGTATGAAAATTATATATCAATAAAGTATATTCAAAAGTTCTTTTTAAAAAATCACCTACTACAGACCTCATCTGAATTCTAATTCAAATTTTTTTTTTTTAAAGATTTTATTTATTTGACAGAGAGATCACAAGTAGGCAGAGAGGCAGGCAGAGAAAGGAGGAAGCAGGCTCCCGGCTGAGCAGGGAGCCCGATGCGGGGCTTGATCCCAGGACCCTGGGATCATGACCTGAGCTGAAGGCAGAGGCTTAACCCACTGAACCACCCAGGCGCCCTTATTTTTTTAAGATTTATTTATTTTAGGGCGCCTGGGTGGCTCGTGGGTTAAAGCCTCTGCTTTCGGCTCAGGTCATGATCTCAGGGTCCTGGGATCAAGGCCTGCATCGGGCTCTCTGCTCAGCGGGGAGCCTGCTTCCTCCTCTCTGTCTGCCTGCCTATCTGCCTACTTGTGATCTGATCTGTCAAATAAATAAAATCTTAAAAAAAAAAAGATTTATTTACTTTAGAGAGAGAGAACCAGTGGGAGGGACAGAGGGAGAAAAAATCTCAAGCAGACTCCACACTAAGCAGAGACCAACTTGGGGCTCAATCTCACAACCATGAAATCACGACCTGAGCCAAAACCAAGAGTTAGATGCTTAAGCAACTGTGCCACCCCAGAGCTCCTCTAATTCAAATTTTAAAGGTAATATAAATAAAAATTTTTAAACTTCAGAGTATGAAGGAAATTTGACTATTAAAGGTTTCATATTAAGAAAGTATTCTTGGGGGGGGCTGTATAGGGGGCTGTTGTTAAGCGTCTGCCTTTGGTTCAGGTCATGATCCCAGGGTCCTGGGATCAAGCCCCACATCGGGGTCCCTGCTCAGTGGGAGACCTGCTTTTCCCTCTCTCACTCCCCTTGCTTGTGTTCCCTCTCTCGCTCTCTATCAAATACATAAAATAAAATCTTTTTTAAAAAAAAGTATTCTTGGGCAGCCTAGCTGGCTCAGTTGGCAGAGCATGTAACTCTTGATATCAGGGAGCCTCATGTTGGGGGCAGAGGTTACTTTAAAAAAAAAAAAAAAGGAATTCTTAACTTTTTAACTGTGACAATGATATTGTGGTTATTTATTTTTCAAATATTTGCCTTTTAGAGAACTGTATTGAAATATATATAAGTAACATGTAATACCTGGATTTACCTCAAAGTCATCCAATGGGTGGAGAAGGAAATGGGATAAGTACACAAAGGAAACAAAATTGTCCATGAGCTGCTTAAGTGTAGACTGGGCAATGGATACATTAAATCACTGTCACCTTCCTTCCCCACTCCTACAGGTGATTCTATGTGTGTTTAAGTTTCTATGAGAAAGTGAAAAAAATTGCCAAGCAAACCAAAAAACAAGAACAAAATCCACATAGTCAAAAAGAGAAGAAGGGGGGGCACCTGGGTGGCTCAGTGGGTTAAAGCCTCTGCCTTCAGCTCAGGTCATGATCTCAGGGTCCTGGGATCGAGGCCTGAATCGGGATCTCTGCTCTGCGGGGAGCCTGCTTCCTCCTCTCTCTCTGCCTGCCTCTCTGCCAACTTGTGATCTGATCTCTCTCTGTCAAATAAATAAATTAAACCTTTAAACAAAAGAGAGAGAAGAAGGGCGCCTAGGTGGCTCAGTTGATTAAGCACCTGTCTTTGGGTCAGGGCATGATCCCAGAGTCCTGGGATAAGTCCCAAGCAGGTTCCCTGCTCAGCAGGGAGTCTGCTTCTCCCTCAGTCCCTCTCCCCTGCTCTCCCTGACTCTCTCTCTCAAAAATAAATAAAATCTTAAGGAAAAAACAAACAAAACTAGAGGGAAAGAATAAGACAGAAAATCAGATAATAGAGTCATGAGACCTGAACTTTATAATGGAAATATGTATCAGGTGATAAGTAATTTCAGCCAACTCTGAAAACTATTAGAAAAAGAAATCAAAAGCTTTAGAATTAAAACATATAGTAACTAGAATTAAGACTCAACAGATGGCTTTAACATTAGATTATATGCAGTTTAAAAGAGGATTAGGGAGAGAGTGCTTGACTGGCTCAGTCCGTAGAGCATATGACTCTTCATCTAAGGGTTGTGAGTTTGAGCCCCACGAGCCCCACATAAGAGTGCAAAGATTAAAAATAAAATGTTTCTAAAAAGGATTAGGGAAAGGATTAGGTCAAAGATAGAGCTTAGTACAGAAACACAAATGACAAAAGGATGGAAAATACAGAAGAGATCAAGAGAAACAAGGAAGATGAAAAAGCATAGCATTTATGTAAATGCAATCCCAAAAGGTAATGAAAGCATGAAGCAGGAGCTATATCTGAAGAGATAATGGCTTCTAAAACTAATTTTTAAAAACTCAAACCAGAATAAAGAATGAATCCCAAGAGGGCGCCTGGGTGGCTCAGTGGGTTAAAGCCTCTGCCTTTGGCTCAGGTCATGATCTCAGGTCCTGGGGGATAAGGCCCGAATCAGGCTCCTTGCTCAGCGAGGAGCCTGCTTCCTTCTCTCTCTGCCTGCCTCTCTGCCTACTTGTAATCTCTCTCTGTCAAATAAATAAATAAAATCTTAAAAAAAAAAAAAAAAGAATGAATCCCAAGCAAATACAAAAACTGATACAGACACAGAGTAAAATTGCTCAAATCCTAAGACCTAAGACAAAAAGAAAAATCCCAAATAAATAAATAAAAACTACCTTCAAAGAAGCAAAACTGAGGGCTGACTTCGCAGAAGAAATAAACCTGGGAAAAATGAATGACTTAATGAAAGAAGCAATGGTAACTGCCAATCCATAATTCAATTTCAGTGTGTGCTTGTATGAAAATGCAAGAATTTCTCTTCATTTTATTTTTTTTAAGATTTCGTTTATTTGACAGCAAGAGACACAAGAGAGGGAACACAAGCTGGGGGAGTGAGAGAGGGAGAAGCAGGCTTGCCAGAGAGCAGGGAGCCCAACTCAGGGCTCCATCCCAGAACCCTGGGATCATGACCTGAGCCTAAGGCAACCACTTAATTGAGCCACCCAGGCGCCACATTTCTCTTCATTTTAGAAGACAAGAAAATACTGGCAAAAATCATCAAAAGCAGAACCACACCAAAAGAAATGCTAAAAGAAAAACAATCCCAGATAAAAGCCCAAAAGATGAGGCCACCTGGGTGGCTCAGTGGGTTAAAGTGTCTGCCTTCAGCTCAGGTCATGATCCCAGGGTCCTGGGGATAAGGCCCGAGTCAGGCTCCTTGCTCAGCGGGGAGCCTGCTTCCTTCTCTCTCTGCCTGCCTCTCTGCCTACTTGTGATTCTCTCTTCTCTCTTTCTCTGTCAAATAAATTAATTAAATAAATAATTTTTTTTAAAGCCCAAAAGATTAAATAAAGAATGAAGAGCAGCAATAAGTATAAATCTGAGTATTAACTTTATGAATTAAATAAGGTTTTAATTTGGGCGCCTGGGTGGCTCAGTGGGTTAAAGCCTCTGCCTTCGGCTCAGGTCATGATCCTCAGGGTCCTGGGATCGAGGCCAGCATCGGGCTTCCTGCTCAGCGGGGAGCCTGCTTCCTCTCTCTCTCTCTCTGCCTGCCTCTCTGCCTCCTTGTAATCTCTCTCTGTCAAATAAATAAATAAAATCTTTAAAAAAAAAAAAATAATAAGGTTTTAATTTTCAGTCTAAGTAATTTAAACACACTACAACAGCAGTATAAAAACCAGGAGTGGAATAAATGAAATTAAAAGTATTCTATGGCCTTGCTACTCAAAGTGGTTCCAAGGACCAATAGCACCAGCATCATCTGGAAGTTTGTTAGAATGAAGAACTTCAGGCAAAATTCCAGACCGTTAGAGTTGAAATCTGAATTTTAAAGAAAATCTCCAGGTGATTCATATGTACATTAAATTTCCAGAGACACTATTCTAAAGTCTGGAAAGTAGTAAAAATACTAAAAAAGATTGCAGTGTGAGAAATTCATATAATTAAGAAAGGTTCTGGTAAAGAAGCAAACATAAATACAACAAGATGAAGGATTCAATTTCACTTCTGTTGAGATTTGAGATAGGAAGATACTTAATAGAAATGTTTAGCACAAAATTAAAGATATTAGACTAATGCTTCGAAAATTGGTCAGGGTTAGAAATAGACTCAAAGTTGTCTAAAAGAGGATAGAATCATGGTAGTAGATTGAATCCTTACTTCAACTTCTTCATAAAATACACAGTAAAAGACTAAACCTTGGGTAATGTCCACACTTAAAGGATTAGAATAATACAAACCAAAATAAAGAAGAGAATTTTAATAGGCGCCCAGTAGTTCTCTGACTTTTTGTTTTTAGGATTCCTTTACATGCTCAGAAACTGAAGACTTCAAAGAGCTTAAGTTTACAGTTTCTTTCTTTCAATTTTTATTGCATTAGTTTATAAACAATAAATTCGGGGCACTTGGGTGGCTCAGTCGCTGGGTGTCTGACTTCAGCTGAGGTGTCCTGAGCCCCACGTCAGGCTCCCTGCTCCACTGGAAAGCCTGCTTCTCCCACTCCCCCTGCTTATGCTCCCTCTCTCACTGTCTGTCAAATAAATAAAATCTTTTTAAAAAATTTTTTTAAGATTTATTTATTTGACCCAGAGAGAGAGATCACAAGTAGGCAGAGAGGCAGGCAGAGGGAGAAGGGGAAGCAGGTTCCCCACTAAAGAGAGCCCGATGTGGGGCTCTATCCCAGGACCCGGAGATCATAAACCACTGAGCCACCAAGGCACGCCACAATCTTTTTAAAAATTTTTTAAATAAAAATAAATTGCCTGTTTTGTTATTAAAAAATCAGTGGCTTGAGTGACAAGTTTCTAAATTTTTTTTTTTTAAAGATTTTATTTATTTATTTGACACAGAGAGAGAGATTACAAGTAGGCAGAGAGGCAGGCAGAGAGAGAGGAGAGAGGAGGAAGCAGGCTCCCTGCTGAGCAGAGAGCCCTATGCGGGCCTCGATCCCAGGACGCTGAGATCATGACCTGAGCCGAAAGCAGAGGCTTTAACCCACTGAGCCACCCAGGCGCCCAAGTTTCTAAATTTTTAAATCTCTTTAGGGTTTAAAAAAAAATCTCTTTACGGTTTGGCTTAATAGAAAACAGCTAGATTCTCATTAACTGCTTCTGCCTTCCCTCTGTTGCCATATATTGTTTTTAGTGAAGTGTATGAGGTCCATCCTTAAAATATATGAATATGGAAATAGAAGTATTTTAATAGCTTTATCAGATAATTTTAGAAATTCTTCTTTGATAGTACACCAAAACTCAATGACTGTTAATTCCTTAAAGATTAAGTTGCAATATGAAATCTAAAACTGTTATCAGTACTGTTACATTAAAATCCACGGATCGATCACACTCCCTGAACAGAATTTTAGTCCGTAAATGTTTTTGTAACATCATGCAATGGTGTTGTGGAAAATACTGGATCACTAAGTTATACAGATCTTTCCAATGTTGACATATTTCATTACAGAATATCGAAAAATTTTATCATTAATATTCCCTGCAATCTCATCAAAACTCTACTGGGCAGTTGTCAAACTCACAGTGACAGGTACAATTTTTCCAAAATTCTAATTTTTTCTTTTTTTTCTTTTTTTAAAGATTTTATTTATTTATTTGACACAGAGAGAGAGATTACAAGTAGGCAGAGAGGCAGGCAGAGAGAGAGGAGAGAGGAGGAAGCAGGCTCCCTGCTGAGCAGAGAGCCCTATGCGGGCCTCGATCCCAGGACGCTGAGATCATGACCTGAGCCGAAAGCAGAGGCTTTAACCCACTGAGCCACCCAGGCGCCCAAGTTTCTAAATTTTTAAATCTCTTTAGGGTTTAAAAAAAAATCTCTTTACGGTTTGGCTTAATAGAAAACAGCTAGATTCTCATTAACTGCTTCTGCCTTCCCTCTGTTGCCATATATTGTTTTTAGTGAAGTGTATGAGGTCCATCCTTAAAATATATGAATATGGAAATAGAAGTATTTTAATAGCTTTATCAGATAATTTTAGAAATTCTTCTTTGATAGTACACCAAAACTCAATGACTGTTAATTCCTTAAAGATTAAGTTGCAATATGAAATCTAAAACTGTTATCAGTACTGTTACATTAAAATCCACGGATCGATCACACTCCCTGAACAGAATTTTAGTCCGTAAATGTTTTTGTAACATCATGCAATGGTGTTGTGGAAAATACTGGATCACTAAGTTATACAGATCTTTCCAATGTTGACATATTTCATTACAGAATATCGAAAAATTTTATCATTAATATTCCCTGCAATCTCATCAAAACTCTACTGGGCAGTTGTCAAACTCACAGTGACAGGTACAATTTTTCCAAAATTCTAATTTTTTCTTTTTTTTCTTTTTTTAAAGATTTTATTTATTTATTTGACACAGAGAGAGAGATTACAAGTAGGCAGAGAGGCAGGCAGAGAGAGAGGAGAGAGGAGGAAGCAGGCTCCCTGCTGAGCAGAGAGCCCTATGCGGGCCTCGATCCCAGGACGCTGGGATCATGACCTGAGCTGAAGGCAGCGGCTTTAACCCACTGAGCCACCCAGGCGCCCAAACAGCTCTTTTTTTTTTTTTTTAAAGATTTTATTTATTTATTTGACAGAGAGAGAGAGAGTGAGAGAGGGAACACAAGCAGGGGGAGAAGGAGAGGGAGGAGCAGGCTTCCTGCCGAGCAGAGAGCCCGATGCAGGGCTCGATCCCAGGTCTCTGGGATCGTGACCTGAGCTGAAGGCAGACGCTTAACGACTGAGCCACCCAGGGGCCCCCTAATTTTTTCTTGAAACTCAATTTTATCCTGGCAACTAACACAGTCTTTTTTGAAATGACATGCTTGCTTCATTCATTCCAGAAAATGTCTGCCAAATACCCAAATCTGGATAACCTTTGAGTCAATCATTTTTTCAAATAAAAATCGTTTTGTTTCATGAAAAGAGCAGCTTGTTCGGCTTAAAACTCAATCATATGATCACACTTCCTTAAGACAACCATCTTACACTGTAGTATGTAGGAGAAATGCTTTATATGTACTTCTCATTTCATCACAGCATATATGAAGACATGTATACTAGTGTTGAGAGTTAATAAAATTAATTATCATTGCTTCATGAAGGACATCACTTGCCAGACAGCAAGTGCGTGGTGGTGAAGATTAACTACTTAAGTGCCACTAATGTGGGAAGCAAAGACAAAAGAAAAATGAAATTTCCTTACTACTTCCGACCCATTGACAAGTCCCTGAAACAGGCAGAGTGACATTCCTTTCCTCTAAGAACTCAGCTGCCTCCATGTTAACACTTTGCTAGGGGCAAAAGGCAATCTTAGCTTAACATTATCCCAATACCTCAGCCTCTCCCCCCCCCCAAATCCTGTAAGTCTTCTTTAACATATAAAAATTCCTTTAGAAAATTCCTTTCTCTCTACCCTCTAAGATGTATGTTGCCAATCATCCCCCAAGCATATGACTCACTGATATACATCTGAAGGGTCTCATGACTAAGGTTTTTTTTTTTAATTTTTTTTTTTTATGACTAAGGTTTTATTAGACAGTAATAAATGACCTTTTCCTGGGGCGCCTGGGTGGCTGAATCGTTAAGTGTCTGCCTTTGGCTCAGATCATAATCCCAGGATCCTGGAATCCCTGCTCCGTGGGAAGCCGGCTTCTCCCTCTCCCACTCCTCCTGCATGTGTTCCCTCTCTCACTGTCTCTCTCTCTGTTAAATAAATAAATATTTTTTTAAAGATTTTATTTATTTATTTGACACACAGAGAGAGAGATTACAAGTAGGCAGAGAGGCAGGCAGAGAGAGAGGAGAGAGGAGGAAGCAGACTCCCCGCTGAGCAGAGAGCCCGACGCCGGCCTCAATCCCAGGATCCTGGGATCATGACCTGAGCCGAAGGCAGAGCCTTTAACCCACTGAGCCACCCAGGCGCCCATAAATAAATAAATATTTTTTTAAAAATAAATAAAAAATAGGGTGCTTGGGTGGCTCAGTTGGTTAAGCGACTGCCTATGGCTCAGGTCATGATCCTGGAGTTCCAGGATCGAGTCCCACATCAGGCTCCCTACTCAGCGGTGAGTCCGCTTCTCCCTCTGACCCTCCCCCCTCTCGTCCTATCTCTCTCATTCTCTCTTTCAAATAAATAAATAAAAATCTTAAATAAATAATAAAATAATAAAACAACCTTTTCCTAACAATAGCTAGTCCCCTGGAGGTCCTAGAAACCTTGCTTCCAAAATTCCTTAGAGAGTTAACGCTATCTCTAACCCCCTCCGAACTTGAAAGCATATAATCGTCACTCCTCATAACCCCAGCACAGTGCTTTCTGCCCACGAGTCCTGTCTTCATGCTTTAATAAGCACCAAAGACATCTCAAGATTCTTTCTTGGCCGTTGGCTCCGAACACCAACCATTTTATACATCACCACAGCCTTATTTCCTGCAATGTGGCCAGCAGTTTTATCTACCATGCCTTTGAGCTATCAGTGAAAATACCAACCAAAAGGCAAATGTCTTACCTCTCAAACCCGCTTTAAAGCCTCCCTGAGACCCTCAAAGATCCTGAGATCATACTCTAAGAACCACTGATGGAGCCAAATAAAGGTAAAGATTTAATAAAGGGGTATATGAAATAAAAGACATCCTGACTGAAAAAAAAGGAAAGGAAAACAGATTTGAGAGTTAATTACATAGAGAAATAAATCCATGTATCCGTGGTCCACTGATTTTCAGCAAAGGTGGCAAGACCAGTCAGTAGAGAATGTCTTTTCTACAATGGGTGTTACAACAACTGGACAGTCTCATGCAAAAGAATGAGGCTGAACCTTACCTCACACTATGTACAAAAAATTTGACTCAAATGCCTAAACGTAAGAACCAAAACTATAAAACTCTTAGAAGAAAACAGGGTAAGTCTTTGTGACTTTGGATTTAGCAACGGATTCTGGCAATGAATAGGACAACGAAGTACAAGCAACAAAAGAGACAGATAAATTGAACATCATTATTAAAAATTTTTTGTACAAGGACATCTGGTGGCTCAGTCTAGTTAAACATCTACCTTCGGCTCAGGCCATGATCTCAGGATCCTAGGATCAAGTCCCACATCAGGGTCCCTGCTCAACAGGGAGCCTGCTTCTCCCTCTCTGCTCCTGCTCCCCCTGCTTGTGCTCCCTCTGCGTCAAATAAATAAAATTCGTTGGGGCAGGGAACCCCTTTGTGCTTCATGGGCACCTAGGTGGCACAGTTGGTTGAGCAACTGACTCTGGATTTCGGCTTAGGTCCTGATCTCAGGGTCACCCAATGTCAGGCTCCACACTCAGCAGGGAGTCTACTCAAGATTCTCTTCTTGCTCTTCCTCTGCCCCTCCCCCTACTTGCCCTTTCTCTCAAATAAATAAATCTTTTTTCTTTTAAAATTTTATTTATTTATTTGACAGAAAGAGAGAGATCACAAGTAAGCAGAGAGGCAGGCAGAGAGAGGAGGAAGCAGCCTCCCTGCTGAGCAGAGAGCCCAAGCGGGGCTCAATCCCAGGACCCAGATCATGAGCCGAGGCAGAGGCTTAACCCACTGAGCCACCCAGGCGCCCCTCAACTAAATAAATCTTAACAACAACAACAAGGACGCCTGGGTGGCTCAGTGGATTAAAGCCTCTGCCTTCGGCTCAGATCATGATCTCAGGGTCCAGGGATCGAGGCCCCCATCGGGCTCTGCTCGGCAGAGAGCCTGCTTCTTCCTCTCTCTCTGCCTGCCTCTCTGCCTACTTGTGATCTCTCTCTCTCTCTCTTTCTGTCAAATAAATAAATAAATAATCTTTTAAAAAAATAATAAATAAATAAAAATGTGCTAAGTAAAAGAAGCCAGTCACAAAGACAATATAATTCCATCTATACGAAATGTTCAAAATAGACAAATACATAGAGAAAACAGATTGTTGCTTAAGGGTGGGAGGACGGAGGATTTCGAGAGACAGTGGAAGGGTATGGAGATTCTTCCTAAGATAATGAAAGTATTCTAAAATTGACAGTGACGATGGCTGCATATGGCCAACTCTTAAATTCTGCTCAGGTCATGATCTCAAGGTCCTGAGATCTAGCCCTGCATCAAGCACCACGCTCAGTGGGGGAGTCTGTTGAAGATTCTCTCTCTCCCCTCCCTTCCCCCTCCACTCCACCCCCCACCCCACTCCCATGCACGCTCTTGCTCTCGCTCTCTCTCTAAAATAAATAAACCCTGGGGCGCCAGGGTGGCTCAGTCATTAAGCGTCTGCCTTCAACTCAGGTCATGATCCCAGGGTCCTGGGATCAAGCCCTACATTGGGCTCCCTGCTATGCAGGAAGACTGCTTCTCCCTCTCCCACTCCCCCCTGCTTGTGTTCCCTCTCTCGCTGTGTCTCTGTCAAATAAATAAATAAAATATTAAAAATAAATAGATAAATAAAGAAACCTTTTAAAATAAGTAAAACAAAGGTGGCATTTCAAATCACTGGGAAAAGAACGATGCTAAGACAAATGAGGAACAGTTTGGAAAAGCTAATGTTAGGGCGCCTGGGTGGCTCAGTGGGTTAAAGCCTCTGCTTTCAGCCCAGGTCATGATCTCAGGGTCCTGGGATCGAGGCCCGCATCGGGCTCTCTGCTCAGCAGGGAGCCTGCTTCCCCCTCTCTGCCTCCTTGTGATCTCTCTCCCTCTGTGAAATAAATAAATAAAATCTTTAAAAAAAAAGCTAATGTTAGATCCCACTTCATAACTTAGACCAAAATAAATTCTAGACAGATTAAAAATTTAATAAATCCATTAAAGCTAGAAAAAATTTAATCGAGGCATATAAAATATGCCTACCTTATGATTAAAGTTAGTAAAAGTAAAAAAAAAAAAAAAAAAAATTTAATCGAGTATCTAATCTCAGAGTGAGAAAAGCCTTTCTAAATAACAGACTACTCACTATTGTAACTCAGGAACCAAATGTCCATACAAATAATGCAATAATCCTCAATATCCAAACTCATGCAAAAACCAAATAGTTTAAAACAGCAACTATATCCTTTTTTCCCCTACTCTATGGATTTTTTAAAATATTTTATTTATTTTACAGAGAGAGAGCACAAGTAGAGTGGCAAGCAGAGGGAGAGAAAGAAGCAGGCTCCCCGTTGAGCAGGGAACCCGATATGGGACTTGATCCCAGGACCCTGGGATCATGACCTGAGCTGAAAGCAGACGCTTAACTGACTGAGCCACCAGAGTGCCCCTGAATTATTTTTAAATAGAACATCTAACGCAAATAAGCACTCTCAAATACCACTGATGGGGTCTATATTAGTATAACCTTTCTAGGTTTTTAGCAATCAGAAGTCTTAAAATTTTTTATCTTTAGACCTAGAACATGATCCAGATTTCTATATTCAAGGGCATTTTCATTGCTTTTTGGTTCTGTGGGGAGGAGGGTTAACAGGAAAACACTAGGTATGTGTTATATTCAAAGACTAGAAGTACAATGCCGTTAAATTTCATTCTTAGGCGTAAGGATATGAGAAAATGTCCCCCCCAAAAACTGTACATATGAACTCATTTTTATGTATTCATAGAAAATTACCTGGAATGATACATATGTATTAACAAAGTAATTATGGTTTATTGAAGCATATCAGTATTTTTTTTAAAACATCCTATGATGGGCGCCTGGGTGGCTCAGTGGGTTAAAGCCTCTGCCTTCGGCTCAGGTCATGATCTCAGGGTCCTGGGATCGAGCCCCACATCCGGCTCTCTGCTCAGCGGGGAGCTTGCTTCCTCCTCTCCCTGTCTCTCTGCCTGCCTCTCTGCCTACTTGTGATCTCTCTCTCTCTCTGTCAAATAAATAAAATCTTTAAAAAAAAAAAAAGAGATTGAGAAGTTTGCCATAGACATGAGAACTCTAGATGTCTACAGATACCAGGATCAACATAGCTTTCCAGGCCAAAGTAATAAGGAATGTCCCATACCATATCCACGCACAAATGTCCCAGAAAACATGAAAATTCACCAAACTAACTCTATATACTGGTTACCTATGTACCTGTCATCACTTTCAGAAATATACAGACAGGTCAATGTGGATGAGAACTAATCTTTGATTTCAAGTTATAAAACCACAAAAAAATGTATGAAGTTTTCAGTATAGCATAATGTACTAGATATCCATGTGCTTGCTGCCCAGAAACAATCTCACCTTCTTCATGGTTATAGCATGCCAAGTTTCTTTTTGGAAAATGTTTTTTTTAGCTATGAGGTTTGGGTGGGATCAGCTTCGGGAATGGGTTATGATTAGTTTAAGCCAACCAAGGTCACTCCACTCTGAGCTCTACTTCAGATTTAAGTCCTATGACATGTAAGCCAATAATATATGAAATGCCATTTGCCATGGAGGTTTTGGAAAAAATCTTCCCTGTTCTTTTATACAGGTTTCCAAAGAGATTCTCTCTTTTCCTCTGTGTAGTATTAATAGGATTTACAAACAGTGTGGTATAAAGATGGTGAAGTAGCTATTTATGCTACCATGAGAAGGGCCAAACTAAGATCAAACTAAGGAAGCACAGAGAACAAGCCAAAAAGGAAGTCTTGATAACGTTCTGAATCCATGGATTAAGAGTAGACCACACCCAAAGACAGCACACACCTGAACTGCTTAGTTATAACTTAGAAAAAGAAAAAAAAATCCTTGTTTCCAACAAAGGAGCAATTCTTTTCTTTCTGGTCCTTGCAACAGAGTCCTACCTGGTTCAAAAAGTAATCCGCAGGGCGCCTGGGTGGCTCAGTGGGTTAAAGCCTCTGCTTCCAGCTCAGGTCATGATCTCAGGGTCCTGGGATCGAGCCCCGCATCTGGCTCTCTGCTCAGCGGGGAGCCTGCTTCCTCCTCTCCCTGTCTCTCTGCCTGCCTCTCTGCCTACTTGTAATCTCTCTCTCTGTGTCAAATAAATAAATAAAATCTTTAAAAAAAAAAAAAAGTAATCCGCAATCTCCCAATTTTAACACATGGGTGTAAATATCAAGGGATATTCGGAAATCAAAAAACAAACACCTTGACAAAATTAGGTCTTGTTTTTTTTTTTAATCAGTGGAGTACCCTTTTATGAGTGGAGGTGGTAAGCAGGATGTCACAAAAGGACTGACATTATGTAAAATATTCAAGAAGATTTGGAAAGCAGGAAAAACCACCACATCCAGCCTACCCTTGTCTTCTGTTTCATCACCCACCTACAGTTATCTTAAGATTTTTCACACATTTTGTGGCGCCTGGGTGGCTCAGTGGGTTAAAGCCTCTGCCTTCGGCTCAGGTCATGATCTCAGGGTCCTGGGATCAAGTCCCGCATCAGGGCTCCCTGCTCGGCAGGGAGCCTGCTTCCTCCTCTCTCTCTGCCTGCCTCCCTGCCTACTTGTAATCTCTCTCTGTCAAATAAGTAAATAAAATCTTTAAAAGAAAAATATTTTTCTTTTATAAAAAATTTTAACAAGTACCGATCCTAGTATTACTAGTATAAGCACTATGAAACAGTTAATATGACAGATGACTGCAACCACAGAATTTATAGTCTTATAAAATGAAAAGACATAAAATAAAAAGTAAATACCTAATCTAAACTGTGTAAGCGCTAAGAAGGATGAGAATCAGAACTACTTCAGGGGTACATGTCTGGCTCAGTCAGAGGAGCGTGTGACTCTTGATCATGGGGTCATGAGTTTGAGCCCCGTGTTGGGAGCGCATACGCTTAAATTAAAAAAAACTTAAAAAAAAAAAGAAGAAGAAGAAGAAAAGAAGAAGAAGAACCAGAAATACTTTAGATTGGATGTTCAAGAAAGGCCTCCTTGAAAAAGTAACATTTAGGTTGAGACTTGAAAGCATAGTAAAGTGATAAATTCCAGGCATATATAAAGGCTCATCACTGCAGTAAATAACATCTGTGAGAGAAGCAAAGCAAGGGAATGAGGTTAGCAGTGGCTACATCACAAATTGTGGTAAACCATTCCACTCCCCTCATTCCCAATAACTATTCCAAGCAGCTAAAGGCCCAATTCAATCTTCCACCTTCCTTGAAACCTTGCCTAATCCACTTAAACCAGAATTAATCTCTCCATAGTTCCTTTGTCAGTTTTTCATGAATTTTCCGACTCCCATAGTGAAGCTTCTCCCCCCCCAAAAAGTAAGCTAGCTTATTGGTGAAAAGCACACTGAGTAGAAATAAACTAAATTCTAATCCTAGCTTTGCTACTTATTAGCTGTACTGCCGTGGCCAAATCATTCCATTTCTCATGAGTTTTCTGAGGTTCAATGAACATATGTGAAATTACACAATGTTCAAATACCTTCAGAAGTATATTATCATCAGTGTATTGTATACAGTACAAGTGCTTGTGCAGTATTCTAACTGCACAAGCACTGAAATACCACCTCTTGTAGTATGCACACATTACATGTAATACTTGAAGCATTTCAGGCTGTGTTGGCTTTTTGAGCACCCATGAAATATCATTAATGGGTTTCAAGCTTATTATTTTTTTTTAAGTTTTATTTTTTCACTTGAGAGAGAAAGAGAACAAGCAGGGGGAGAGGCTGAGGGAAAAGGAGAAGGAGACTCCCCACTGAACAGGGAGCCCAATGTAGGGCTTGATCCCAGGATCAGATGATCAAAATCTGAACCCAAGGCAGACGCTTAACCACCTGAGCCACCCAGGCACAAGCAACTACACCCTGTTCTCCCCAAAGGAAACCTTACGGTAGTGGAAAGTTTCTCTTGTATTTCCCAAAATAAGGGGGAAAAAATAACCTAAGACAATACTTGCCAATTTCTGCTCCCCAGGAAACTTAGCTAAAGCCTCACAATCACACACAACCATGGTTCTGTCACCTTCACTGGATGCAATATGCCCAGAACTCAAGATTTTAACTCTTAACACCACTAACAGAACTTTCATTATTCCTCACCAATCTAGAGATTAGATTCTCTCTTAATATATGATTTATCCTACAGGTTTGGGGACTCTTAGAAGG
This sequence comes from Ailurus styani, assembly GCA_002007465.1. Taxonomy (NCBI): domain Eukaryota; kingdom Metazoa; phylum Chordata; class Mammalia; order Carnivora; family Ailuridae; genus Ailurus; species Ailurus styani. The sequence continues at coordinate 3,358,891 of LNAC01000119.1, forward strand.
AAAAAGAGAAACAAGGTACCATTAGAATAAAACAACTTTCGGCTAACTACCATTACGTCACTCTACCAAACAGTGGGCCCACTATCCCCTTGATGATATTCTTTACTTTGAACACAACTTCAAAATCCCTATCTGTCTTAGCGTTTTCTTAAGTCTAAATTTATTCTGAGCTTGTATTCTCATACTTCTACATTCATCATTAGTTAGTGAGCCTTTCAGTAATCAGAGTATTGTTCATGAGTCTGGCAGTAAAATTACCCAGAATAAAAAGTATCTATTTTCCTATTTTGTCTTATGGTGGTTTAGAACCAGCACATTGTTAAATTCCTAATGCACATTGCTAGAATAGTCCCACAGACCTAAGAGTCAAAACACTTTAAGACTATAAAGCTTATATACTGATGCTCTATTGTTAAGTTTTAGGAAAACTGTCAAATTCCCTTCCAGACATGCTGTATGAGCTACTCAGTTATCTGACTTCACAGACCACATTCAAGGTAATATTCAGACAATAACACAAAGACTTAACGAAAACCCAAAGGCCCATCCACAGAGGACTGGTTAAGTTACAGAAGGACCAAACAATGGAATACTACACTGAAGCCACTGGAAATTACAATGTAATTGCATATTAACATAAAAAGATGCCTAAATCTCTGCTCCGCAGGGAGCCTGCTTCCCCCTCTCCCTCTGCCTGCCTCTCTGCCTACTTGTGATCTCTGTCAAATAAATAAATAAAATCTTATTTTTTTTAAAGATTTATTTATTTATTTGACTGACAGAGATCACAAGTAGGGAGAGAGGCAGGCAGAGAGAGAGGAGGAAGCAGGCTCCCCGGTGAGCAGGGAGCCCTACTCGGGCCTCGATCCCAGGACCCTGGGATCATGACCTGAGCCGAAGACAGAGGCTTTAACCCACTGAGCCACCCAGGTGCCCAAATAAATAAAATCTTAAAAACAATTTTTTTAAAAGAAGCCTACATCTTAATAAAAATGATATAAAAATATAGAATAACATGTAATTAGCTTTTGGGGCACCTGGGTGGCTCAGTCAGTTAAGCAGCTGCCTTTGGCTCAGGTCATGATCAAGGCTCAGGTCCTGGGATCAAGCCCCACGTCAGGCTCCCTGCTCAACAAGAGAGTCTGCTTCTCCTTCTCTCTCTGCCCTCCTCCCCATGCCCCTCATGCATTTGCACTTTCTCTCACTCTCTCTCTCAAAATCTTTAAAAAAAAAAAAAAGTAGCTTATTTTACATAAAACAGTGTGTATAAGGAAAGCTATATATAAGGAAAGCAAGAACGACTTATGAGATATTTATTAAAACACAATTTCTTCAGTAAGCAGAGTCTCAGATAATCCTAATTTTATTATTTTCTACATTATTTGATTTTTCTGGTGAGGGGAAGCAGGTTTCTTTTCCAGAAACAACAAAGCTACTTGCATTCTTTTGAAAAAGACTAAACATCCTGGTAGAGAATTAACGAAAGGAGTTAAATTTTCTCCTGCGCCCAAACACTACAGATGATACTTGCCCAACATGTTCCAAGAACTTATGCCAGATTATAATGAAGCACTCAGTTTCTGGCTGAAGTGTGCTGTAGCTGATGATTTATATCATACATACTGTTTTTTATTATCTTATTCATGAATCATAAGGTATATGCTCCAATACAAGAAAGCTCGTCAAGGCACACTGCTTGAATCAAAACTCTTTTGCTTGAATATTAACTCAAATAGTATGTATAGAAGAGACAGAACCAAAGGAGCTCTAGCTTCGGTACTAGAAAATCACCACGGTAACATCTTCCATCTCTTTATGGAGCTTCCATGTCGACACTTTCCACAAATTTGTCCCAATTCTCTTCTGCAAATAGCCACCTCCGCTTCCTCAATGTTTTTGCTCACTCCCATCAGCTTCCCAAAGCACCCACTCTAGTTCAGCAGCTCACAGCTACCTGGCTCTTTGGTTCAAACATTCTGACAGGAGAAATCTGATTGATCAACAGCAGCCCCACCAATCCATCAGGTCGGGAGTCTACCTGGAATCCAATCAGCAATGGCTAGAGAAGTAGGTTCTTCCAGAGGATATAAGCAACCTATGTTTTCTAAAAGAGGTTATAGCCAGAGCAGGAAGAGAAACCAATCTTCAACCACAGCAAGGGAGTGCAAGAAGAGGCCTGGTTTATACCATATCAATTGTCAATTAACACATTTGGAGAATGTTTTTTTTTTTTTTAAAGATTTTATTTATTTATTTCACAGCAGGAGAGAGATCACAAGGAGGCAGAGAGGCAGGCAGAGAGAGAAAGGGGGAAGCAGGCTCCCTGCCGAGCAGAGAGCCCGATGCGGGCCTCGATCCCAGGACGCTGAGATCATGACCTGAGCCGAAAGCAGAGGCTTTAACCCACTGAGCCACCCAGGCGCCCTGGAGAATGTTTTTAACTTCTATGGAATTTGAGAAAAAAATATCATTAACAGGTGTTAGTCACATTAAGGGGCAAAAAGTCCAATTGTTTTCCTGGTATATAAAGTCCTAAATAAAAGTAAATTAGTCAAAGTTCATGCCAGACACAAAGCTCACCACCTACATAGAAAGAACTCATTTTTCCCATTCTGCAATGTATAGTAATTTAGATTACAGGATGGGTATTTTTTATAAGCATATGCCTAGTAAGTAATTCAGGAGTAAGGAAATAAAAAGCAGTATATATGATACCTACAGCATACTTCAGCCAGAAACTGATATCTAAATCACTACTGATTAGGGGTACCTGGCTGGCACAGTAAGTAGAGCATATAACTTTTTTTTTTTAAGATTTTATTTATTTATTTGAGAGAGAGAGAGAGAGATTACAAGTAGGCAGAGAGAACAGAGAGAGGCAGAGAGAGGAGGAAGCAGGCTTCCCACCAAGCAGGGAGCCCGCTGCAGGGCTCAATCCCAAAACCCTGAGATCATGACCTGAGCGAAGGCAGAGGCTTTAATCCACTGAGCCACCGAGGCGCCCCGAGTATATAACTCTTCATCTTGGGATTGTGAGTTCAAACCCCACACCGGGTGTAAAGCTTACTTTAAAAAATATAGGTCATTATTGACTATAGGCCCAAGAATACTGATTTAACTAGGCAATCACATCCTTCTACAAAAATCTTTCATTAACTAAAATGTTTACCTATTCTCTATAAGGCACTATATTAGGGACTGGGGAAAGAAGAAAACATGGGCCCTGACTCTAAGGAGTTCATGATCCAGCAAGGAAGGCTAACGATAATTTAAAAAAGAAAAGAAAAAAGAAAAAGTTGGGCTATAATGTAAGCATGTATTCTAAACTAAAGAACATTAGTTATTTTAAGAGAGATTGGGAAAGATTTAAGAAGGCCTCACCAAAAAGTGAGATCTGAAGCTAGGAAAAGGAGTTTGGGCCAAATTCTGCTATGATATATGTCCAGCTAAGAAGTTAGAATTTTATTCTTCAAGTGATGAAGATCTATCACAGTTTAACCAGATAATATGATAATCATATACTGTGTTTTAGACAGGCAACTCTGCAGAAGAAACTGCACAATATAAAACTTTTTTTTTTTTTTAAAGATTTTATTTATTTATTTCACAGAGGGAGAGAGATCACAAGGAGGCAGAGAGGCAGGCAGAGAGAGAGGGGGAAGCAGGCTCCCCGCTGAGCAGGGAGCCCGATGCGGGCTTCGATCCCAGGACCCTGAGATCATGACCTGAGCCGAAAGCAGAGGCTTTAACCCACTGAGCCACCCAGGCGCCCAATATAAAACATTTTTTAAAGACCTAAATTAAAAACACCCAAATGAAAAAGAAAACAAAAAAAAAAACAGGAAAGGGGCGCCTAGCTGGCTCAGTCAGCAGAGCATCCATCTCTTGATCTCAGGGTCGTGAATTTGAACCCCACAGTGGATGTAAAGACCACATTAAACAGCTGGGGGAGTGGGGGGCAGGAAAAAAATGTATGCAGTGAATATGACCAAGGGTTGCTACAATTAATAAATGAGCAACTCTTGTAAGGTAATTACACAGAATATTAAAACCTGAAAAGTTGAAAAAGAACACAGGCAATGTATTTAAAAATGCAAATAGCCAATAAAAATATGAGTGTTTAGGGGCGCCTGGGTGGCTCAGTCATTAAGCGTCTACCTTTGATTAGGTGAACCTGCATCAGGTTCTCTGCTCAGCAGGAAGCCTGGTTCTCCCTCTCCCACTCCCCCTGCTTATATTCTTTCTCTCACTGTGTCTCTCTCTGTCAAATAAATATAATCTTACAAGAAAAAAAAAAAAAAGGACGAGTGTTTAAACTGACCAGTAACTGGCTATTGCAATTTTTGCCAAAATAACACCTTTTCAAGGATAATATTCAGTACAAGTAAAGTGCCCACATTGTGCAGACAATAAAGAATGCAAATCAGGGGGCACCTGGGTGGCTCAGTGGGTTAAGCCTCTGCCTTTGGCTCAGATCATAATCTCAAGGTCCTGGGATCAAGCCCCAGATCCCACATTGGGCTCTCAGCTCAGCAGGGAGCCTGCTCCCCCCTCTCCCTCTGCCTGCCTCTCTACCTACTTGTGATCTCTCTCTCTCTCTCTCTCTGTCAAATAAATAAATAAAATCTTAAAAAAAAATGGAAATCAGTATAACCTTTCTGAAGAGGGAGTAGACAATACAAAAGTATGTTTATATTTCTGACACAGTGATAACTTCTAGAAATCTATCTTAAAAAAAAGTAATGTAATTAAAAGATGTATATACAGGATGGTCATTTGCAGCATTATTTATAACATAAGAACTGGAAACAAATATACAATAGGAAAATATTAAATTTTGTACAAAATGAAATATACAGACAAAAAGTACATTTTCAAAAAACGTTAATAAGGAAAATGAGCAAAGAAAACAGGTGAAACCAGTAACATTAAACGTTAGGTGAAGCTAGGTATTAAACTACATTATCTCATCCTTAGAAAAGTAAATGTGTACCAAAAATATTTCAAAGCATCAACAGGAATCATCACTGGATGATTAGATTTACAATTTTTAGTATCTCTATAATGAGAATATGTGACCTTTATAATTAAGAATAAAATAAAGGGCGCCTGGGTGGCTCAGTGGGTTAAAGCCTCTGCCTTCTGCTCAGGTCATGATCTCAGGGTCCTGGGATCAAGGCCTGCATCGGGCTCCCTGCTCAGTGGGGAGCCTGCTTCCTCCTCTCTCTCTGCCTGCCTCTCTGCCTACTTGTGATCTGATCTCTCTCTCTCTCTCTCTGTCAAATAAATAAATAAAATCTTAAAAAAAAAAAAAGAATAAAATAAAGTAAAAAAGAGAAAGGCGGCTCAACCCCTTTAGCTAGGGTCTGTCACACCTTGGTCAAGCCACTATTAGAAAGTTTCTAAGTTTCTGACTTTCTCTTTCTGAAAATGTAAAAATTATTACTAATACACACTATCTAACATTAGAAACACTTTTATATCAGATATATAGATACCATCATTAAACATATAAGAAATGTTACCATGTTTCATGAATACAGTGCTAAAGCTCATTAACAGTTATCACTGACAATGCCATAAAGCACTACGGTCACTAAGTTATACTATAAAAATATACAAACTGAAATCATGCATACTACTTCAAATATTAATTGGTTAAGTGATACCAAACTAGATCACGAAGTAAAAAAATTCGTAATTTGGGGCTTTGTGTTGTAAAATCATATTTCCAATTTTAGGAATCACTTCAATTTTAGAATTATAGGTCAACCAAAAAATAACATTACTAATGATTTAATTAATTAATGCCTATATACTTATAGTATCAAAAAACCTCTAAAAATGGTTTATTAAAGGACTCACTGCGAACTATATTTAGATTCCATTCAGCTACTTAAGGACCACCGCTTTTAAAATCCTACTACAATTACAATAGCATTACGCCTGAAATTGTGAAAATATGTAAAAATATACTAATTTTTATTCTGTCAATTAAACAGTATACTCACAATAATGTCTTCCATTCAAACAGATCTTTATGGTGTTAAGTTTACAAAGCATAGCATAACTAGCAAGAACATGGCCTTTTTAGCCTAACCTGAGATTAAGTCCTGTTCAAATCCTGGCTCCACCAAATACAGTCATATGACTCTAAGCAAGTTATATAAACCCTAAATCTTGATTCTCTTAAATGAAAAGGGTGACAGAGTACCTACCTCAAAGAGTTTATAAAGTACTCAACACAAACTGCTCAATAAAGTATTCTGCTTCAAAAATAATGCAAACAGAATTATTCTACAAATACTATTATCACAGTATCCTGAGTTCAAGCTTAAAAATGATTACTAACTAAGCCAGGTGACAGGTGACCTTTATCTGGCAAATCACTTATCTGCTCTGAGATTTAATTTCTTTCTTTTTTTTTTTAAGATTTTATTTATTTATTTGACAGAGAGAAAGAGATCACAAGTAGGCAGAGGCAGGCAGAGAGAGAAAGGAGGAAGCAGGCTCCCCTCTGAGCAGGGAGCCCGATGTGGGCCTCGAACCCAGGATCCTGACATCATGACCTGAGCCAAAGGTAGAGGCTTTAACCCACTGAGCCACCCAGGCACCCGAGATTTAATTTCTTTACCTCTAAAACTTAGGTACCAGGGCACCTGGGTGGCTCAGTGGGTTAAAGCCTCTACCTTCAGCTCAGGTCATGATCCCAGGGTTCTCAGATCAAAGCCCACATAGAGGCCCGCATCAGGCTCCCTGCTCAGCAGGGGGCCTGCTTCCTCCTCTCTGCCTGCCTGCCTCTCTGCCTGCTTGTGATCTCTCTCTCTTTCTCTAATAAATAAAATCTTTAAAACACAAAAAACAAAACAAAACAAAAAAAACTTAGATACCAATACTTGCTCCTGACCATCTTCGGGGATAATGAGGAGGGACAAATAAATTGTCTACTTTGTTTAAATGCTACATTTGGTGGGCGCCTGGGTGGCTCAGTGGGTTAAAGCCACTGCCTTCAGCTCAGGTCATGATCTCAGGGTCCTGGGATCGAGGCCCGCATCAGGCTCCCTGCTCAGCGGGGAGCCTGCCTCCTCCTCTCTCTCTGCCTGCCTCTCAGCCTACTTGTAATCTCTCTCTCTGTGTCAAATGAATAAATAAAATCTTTAATAAATAAATAAATGCTACATTGGTAAACTGTAATTCACTAAACACACCCATAGAACAAAATCTACATTTAAAGCCATTTTCAGTCTTCTCTTAGAGAAACTTACTTTACAGAGGCAAATAATGACCTCGATTTACTACTGAGATAGCTACAGTGATGGCACAAAGCATAACTTCAGGCCTCCAACCTCTTCTCATCAACACCCAGAAATGCTCTGGACTTAGCAAACTAGTTCACAAAAATAGCTAGAAAAGCTGCAAATATACAAACTCAACAGAATAAACACAGGAATATAAACTTACTTCCTAAAATGAATGCAAACCCACAAACTGTTAGTAGCCAAATTAACTCAATACATTCCTAAACTGAATGCAAACCCACAAACTGATACTAAACAAATTAACTCAACACATTCCAAGCTTTTAAAATGTCCTTATTAAAAATAAAGCACTGAAAGGAAAAGAGAAACTTAAACGTTAGTATTGTTGAGATCGGTTATTCTAACACTAAAGCCAAACATTATTTTGAAATGTAAGTTGTAGGGTATCTGTCAAGACTATTTAAAAAGGGGATATGGGGGTCCTTTTTATGGGGTTCTTAGCCTGGTTCCTTGGACAGGCTTCAACAGGTCCTTAAACTGCAGGCAAAGTGTGCCTTTTATACTTGTATGTTTCCATGGTGAAAGTTCACAACTTCAGATTCTCAGGACTAGAGGTATAAATGGTAATATTAATTCTCTCAACAAAAACTGATGACAAAAGCAGACTATTTACAATCTTTTGTTACCTTTTATTTTAACTAAATTATGGTCTGCCAGATTTTTAAATAAATATTTGAAGTCCCTACCATTACCAAATGGTCTGTGCATATCAGATATAAAGGAGTGGTATCTGTATTATGTCTACCCTTTCATATAAAGCACAAAATTTTTACCTTACACTGGAGTGTCCAGGTAGACTTCTTTTAAGTTTCACCAGTGTTGGTAAATTTGACAAGAAATAAGTTTTTGGTATTTTTTTTCCCTTCTCTTGGTTAAATTCTTATGGGGAGTCAGACTGAGAGATGACTTGTGAGCACATTATTTGGGGACTTTAACTCTGAATTTCTAATCAAGGATGAGTTGATGCTGCTCATCTATGCACAACCTCTGGGGGAATAAAAGTATAGACTTAATAGCTGTTGTGAGCAAGATTTCAAAAAAGACCTATAACCTACTTCAATTCAACAGGTTTCATTAAGTTCCAACCATCATGATTCTACCTAGTCACGGATAAATGCTACTATAATGAAATAAAGTAAGACCCTCTGTTCTCAAGAGACTTAAGCTCTTATGTTTGGGATACAAGAACTACAGAAAAAGAAAGAAAGAAAGAAAGAAAATTTTACAACTAGGGGGGTGGGGGGGAAATCAACCTGTAATAGTTTGGTATAACCAACCAACAAAATTCCTGAAGTAATTAAAAAAAAAAGGAAGCATCATTGTGAGATTAGTGTTTGGGAGGCAAATTTTTAAACTGAGCTTTTAAGGAAATATTAAGAAACTGTCCTAAGTATTTTTAGAGACCACTGCCTTATACACAAATACAAAATCCTTCTTATTTGTTCATTAAGACAAGTTTCTTAGAGGGTCTGCATGGTCACATTTTGTGAACCTGGTTCCACTAACTAAAGATAAATTCTACTTCAAGATTCTCTACATTTTTAAGTTTCCATAAATCCACTGCATTTTTAAATGCTTTTAAACAAATTTAATGTTTCCCAAACAATTCAATAAGAACTTTCATCATGTCTCTTTTCAAGAGATAATAAAGATTAACAAACTTTAGTTTCTTTATATACTATGTTTAAAGGTAGTTTTCCTAGTTAGGTTCAAATAACACCAAAAAATTATTAAAGGCAGTTTTTTCTTATATTTGAGAGCAAAGATATGCTTTTCCCAACTTAATAAAACCATAATCACACAACTTATATCTGAGATATAAAACAGTTTACTAAAATAAGTACCAAGGACTTCACCTACATAATCACCATATCATAAACCACCTGCTCCAAAAGTAAACGTATCTCAAATACAAATAACCTTAAAATTCTAGGGAAATTTAGAATAACACAAACATTGGAAAGTCCAGTCTGAATATGTGCAAAACCTGCTTCCACCTGTCAGAAAGTAAACACACAGTTCAAAGTAAACTAGAACCATTCCACTTTTATTATTGCCTTGGGTTATTGAAGTAAAATTTAAGCACATAAAATTCAAGTAAAATTCAAACACAAACAAGATACATTTTAGAAATCCATTGTCTAAAAGAATCATGTTAGAAAAGAGGCAGTTTGGAAGTTTTTGGAAATATCAGAACACAAATCCAAGACTCACATAAGCAGTTCGTAAATGAGCATTTTCTCAACAATCAAGTTTTTGTAAATTAATCTTTTACCTAACACACCTCAACCAACTAGGCCTTTGGGCCCAGAAGTAATGAACTTGCAATACAGCTTGTTTCTCTAGGCTCAAATACCATCTTACAAGAGTCGGAAATAAAATAAAAGAATCTGGCTTAAAAAAAAATCAGTGTACGCTCTTTAATAATCAAAAGTTAAGGAATAAGGCCTTTCATTCCAGGAGACAGGCCATGACTATCCCGGGATGGTATCTGTAGTACAGCGCTCTCCTTAATAAAATCTACCATTAAAACGACGAATGGTACGCTAAGAAGAAACATCATTAATTAAAAAAAAAATAGGTATGAAGGTTCCAATCATGACTATCACAGTTCATTTTCAGCTATTTCAGGGCTGGCAGAAAGGCTTAATACACCCACACACCCCCAAGGGAGGGGAAAAGCAGCTACCTCCTCCCAGGGAGTTTAATGAAAATTAGCAGGTAAAAGGGGCCTCCTCAGCAGCACGCTGAAAATCAAAGAGGGCGGCCGGAGGGCCGAAGGGTTCGAACTGCGGAGGAAAGCTTAGTCCTCGGACCCCACCTCCTTTCACCTTCCCGGCAGGACGAAGGCTGCGAAGGCTCATTAGTGCCCTCGTTAATTGACACCTGTGATGAGGAAACTTTTCGACGTAGGACCGGCCAGGCCGGAGCTCCAGAGCGGCCCCCACTCCGGCGCCCAGGTAACCGGGCCGGGCTGGGCCCGAGGCGCCGCGGCGACCGCGCCACCGCGCACCTTCCCGGGGCGCTAGGCCCGCACGCCGCCCGGCTCGGCCGTCGCCTCCCGCAGGCCGCGGCATCCCGGGGAGCTGCGCGGGGCCCCCAACCCGTGCACCCCCACAGGCCGCCGCAGCGGATAATTACTTTCATTTAACAACTTC
>LNAC01000119.1:3369870-3464772 GCA_002007465.1 Ailurus styani
CCTCTTCCGTCCGGCCTCCCCGCCCTCGGTCCACCCCCTCGGCGCGCTCGCCCACCCCGCCCAGCCCGGATCTCTGTCAGCGGCCGGAAGGGAAACACGAAGCCAGCGCGGCCGCGGGGGGGAGTCCGGGTGAGTAGGAGAAGATGGCGGAGGCGCCGAGCGGCCCGCGGTTGCGCGGCGTCGCCCACGGCGGCCCCCTCTGCGGGCTGCGAGGCCTAGCGAGCGCGGGGTCGCTCGCGCCGCCCTGTTCCCCGCCCTTGAGCCCCGCCATCTTTCCTCCGGGCCCCCAGAGAGGGATCGGCGGCGATTTCGCCCTCCCCGCTCTCCGGTTTTGGGGGTAGGGGAGGCGGGGGTTCACGAGGGACCCGGGCCGGAGCGACGCTGCAGCCCAAGTCGGGGGCACACGGCCCTCTCCCCGCGGGGCTTTGTGAGAATGGAACAGCCCGGGGGCGGCCTGACCTGCATCCGTGTTGATGGCTACCCTCGACTCTGTAAGACTCATCCGTCCTCGAGCAGTACGACACCTTGATGTGACTAGAAATGGCGGAGTGAAGACCGTTCACATGGGATGTCCTCCCATTTACGCGAGAGGGCCCTGCACCAATTGCCCGTTTAGTGCTCTTCACCTGAAATAGCATGTTATGCTTCTCAGCGAAGAGCAGATTGCCAGAGTATTAAGATAGGGACGAAACAAAGAACAGGTGAGGAAAGGGATGCTCAGCTCAAGTTGGTTAACAACTAGTTAACATTAGGAAAATGTTGGGCACCTGGGTGGCTCAGTAGTTAAGCGTCTGCTTTCGGCTCAGGTCAGATGCCAGGGTCCTGGGATCGAGCTCCACATAGGGCTCCCTGCTCAGCGGGGAGCCTACTGCTTCTTCTCCCATTTCCTCTGCTTATGTTCCCACTCTGTCCATGTGTCTCTCTCTGTCAAATAAAGTCTTTTAAAAAAAAATTAGGAAAATGTTTACTCATACCCTCACTGATTTCTATATCCGGTACGTTTTATAGAGATGTGACTGAATAGTCCTAAAGGGAGTGTATGTAATTTTAGAGCTATAACCAGAGCAGCTGTTCAGACCCTGTAGTAATTCTTTCTTTATAGGTTTTATCGAGGTTCTGTCCCGCCATCTTCCCCTGCTTGGACCACCTTGCATTATTCTTTGCCTTTCTGCTGCTCGAACTTGATGGTATAGTTTCTGCCCACCTGTTCTCCAGGGCTCCATATGAGCAGGTGAGCTGTGGAGAGAATTCTGCCATTCTTTCCTATGTTTAATATAAAACTTGGGGTTTTGCAGACTTGACTTTAATCCTTGACCATCCAGCATCCATTCCCACCCACCCCTCTTACCTGCCAACAGGTACACTTGCCAAACCCAATTTTTGTTCTGTTTTCCAGGTGGCAGCTAGAGACTTTGAACTCCGGAAGGAAAGCGCCAAGGAATATTTGTTACTGGTTTAAAACAGTCATGATAGAGCTGAACCTGTGTTTGAGTGAAATGTGAGCAGAAATCTAGAGTGGATCTTTCGGAAAGAATTGCCCATTACTAATAAAAAAGGGACAAAGTCAGTCCTATAAAGCGAACTATAAAGTTGACAATGCAGACAAATAAGGTGTCTGTCTGTCCCACTTTTTTTTTTTTATTTGACAGATACTACAAGTAGGCAGAGAGGCAGGCAGAGAGGAGGAAGCAGGCTCCCTGCTGAGCTGAGAGCCCGATGTGGGCCTCGATCCCAGGACCCCGAGATCATGACCTGAGCCGAAGGCAGAGGCTTTAACCCACTGAGCCACCCAGGCGCCCTGTCCCACTTTCTTTAAGCCACTCTTAGGTTTCCCTTACCTGTGGCCAAACATATTCCTGGTACAGAAAGTGAGGACAACAACTATTACCATACATGTGGAGTACTTGTAGGATGTATTGAAGACAGTCTAATCTTCAAAGAGTTTTTTTTTAAATAATTGCTTCCTAGTTTTTGTTTTTCTTTTACAAAGTTAAGTTAGATGATACTTGATTTAAAATTCTTTGAGGAGCACCTGGGTGGCGCAGTCATTTGGCATCTGACTCTTGGTTTCAGCTAGGCTCATGATCTCGGTTTTGAGATGGAGCCCTGCATCAGGCTCTGTGCTTAGTGTGGAGTCTGAGATTCTTTCTGCCCTTCCCATTTGTGCTCGCTCTCTCTGTCTCTCAAATAAATAAATCTTTCAAAAGAATAAAATAATCGGGGCGCCTAGGTGGCTCAGTGGGTCAAGCCTCTGCCTTCAGCTCCGGTCATGATCTCAAGGTCCTGGGATTGAGCCTCACATCGGGCTCTCTGCTCAGCAGAGAGCCTGCTTCCCCCTCTCCCTCTGCCTGCCTCTCTGCCTACTTGTGATCTCTCTTTCTCTGTCAAATAAATAAATAAAATCTTAAAAAAAATGCTCTGAGAACCTAGAGTATTGTCATAAATGATCATTACTCCTCAGTCAGCACTTCAGAAGTCAATAAATTTCCTGTAAAGGGCCAGAAAGTAAATTTTTTTGGCTTTATAGGCACCCCAACTTTCACAACTACTCAACACTTAAAAACAATCATAGACAGTATATAATGGAATGAGTGTGGCTGTGTTCCAATAAAACTTTACTTACACAAATTTAAAAGTAGTATTTTCACATGTCACAAAATACTATTTTTCTTCTGATATTTTCAACTATTTAAAAATACAAAGCCATCCTTAGCCCGAAAACCACACAAAAACATTTAACTGGCCAGATTTGGCCTGTGCACTGTAGTCTACTAAATCCTTTGTCTACTTCAACTACTTGTTAACACAGGCGTAGAAGACAATGAAAAGGCTACCTGCCTCCTAACTAGAAACTTAATTCTTATGTGCTGATTTAGTATATGTATCAACAAGACCTTTTCATACATTTAAAAGATGTGCATTGGGATGCCTGGGTGGTGCAGATGGTTAAGTGTCTGCCTTCAGCTCAGGTCATGATCCCAGGACCCTAGGATCAAGCCCCATGTCTGGCTCCCAGCTCAGCAGGGAGCCTGCTTCTCCCCTACCCCTGCTTGTGTCCTTTCTGCCTCTCTCTCACAAATGAATAAATAAAATCTTTAAATAAATAAAAGATGTGCATTCTAGAAGTATGATGATGGGGCACCTGGGTGGTTCAGCCGGTTGAGTATCCAACTCTCGATCCCAGCTCAGGTCTTGATCTCCTGGTCTCAAGTTCAGGCCCCACAATGGGCTCCACAATGTGTTAAGCCCACTTTAAAGGTGGGGGCGGTGGGGGGGTAAACTTTTGCCTTCAGCCCAGGTCATGATCCCAGTGTCCTAGGATCAAGCCCCATGTCAAGCTCGAGTAGGGAGCCTGCTTCTCCCTCTCTTGGCTCCCCAGCTCGTGCTCGCTTTTGCTCGCTCTCTCTCAAAATCTTTAAGACAGGTTGGCAGGGCATGGGGGGGGGTGCCGAGGGGGGGGTACTTCTGGGTGGCTAGTTGGTTAAGCATCTGCCTTCGGCTCAGGTCATGATTTCGGGTCCTGGGATCAAGCCCCACTTCAGTCTCTCTGCTTGGTGGGGAGTCTGTCCCCATACACTCTCCCCCTGTGCTCTCCCCTCCCCCAAAGAAAATCTTAAAAAAAAAAAAAAAAAAGAGGAGGGCAGCACCTGGATGGCTCAGTCGGTTGAGTGTGGACTCTTGTTTTTCAATCAGGTCTTGATCTCAAGGTTGTGGGATGGAGCCCAAGTCAGGCTCCATGCTCAGCAGGGTGTCTGCTTGAGATTCTCTCCCTCTGCCCCTCCCCGTCACACAGGTATGCTCTCTCCTTCTCTCTTTAATAAATAGTGTAACGAAGCAGAATCTCTGCTAAAATATCCCTAGATTCTTATAAATCTGAATTTTCCAACCAGTAATCAACAATCACTATACACCTTCAATAGCTAAAGGTTGCTTTCAATATTTTGTATACATGTCACCATCTAGTGGTAGAATCATGCTTTGAGTAAAACTGTATAAACTATGAAATTCCTAATTCTTGAATTTGTAATACATATGTCATATATTCCTAGCTGTTTACCTGAAAACTAGCCTCATGTAAACAACTATGGAAAACTAATATCGCCAGTGAAATTATTTGCCTTTCTTAGCCTTCTGGTTGGTATTATTGAACATAGGGGTTTTTCCTGAATTTGGACTTAAAGCCTTAATTGTTACTATCAGAGGCCAGAATTATTGCAGAATTTACTCTCGTCTGTTACACCCACACTTATCACTGTTTTATGGGACTTCGGGCCCTTATTAGGAGGAAAGTATGCTATTTTATTCTTTCCACAGCACCCAGCCCAGTTTTTTGTATATAAGCTCAGCAAACTGCTATTTGGTTCTTAACTTGCTAGAGTGATTATTTTTATAAATAAATTGGATTAAATCACTTTCCTGCCTAAAACCCTTAAATACTTCCTGTTGCATTTACATATTTATTTATCTCTACACCCAATGTGGGGCTCAGACTCACAACCATGAGAACAAGAGTCCCATGCTCTTACCACTGAGCCAGCCAGACACCCTCTTCCTGTTGCATTTAGAATAAACTCTACTTGGGGGACACCCAAGTGGCTCAGATGGTTAAGTGTCTGCCTTTGGCTCACATCATGATCCCAGGGTCCTGGGATCAACCCCTGCATTGGGCTCCCTGTTCAACAGGAAGCCTGCTTCTCCCTCTTCCTCTGCCTGTTGCTCCCCCTGCTTGTGTGCTTACATGCTCTCTTTCTCTCCCTATCAAAATAAATAAAACCTTAAAAAAAAGAATATTTTATTATAGTACTTTATTCATTTCTTTCATAGCTCTCACTAATCTCTATAATTTCTTTATTTCTGTTTATATTGGGGACACATTGGACTTCAAGTAAACAATTTTTGAATTAAGAATGGCCTAAACAATAGGACTTATTTTTCTCTTGTAAAAACAAACAGGCAGTAGACAGGTCAGTCCAGGGCTGGTACAGTGGCTCAAGGATATGGATCCGAGTTCTTTGTTCCTTTCCATTTCACTGTCTAAATATTGGCTTGTTACCTCCTAGTTGTAAGCTAGCCACTACAGCACCACTGTCTGCTTTAAACACAGAAAGAAGGAGGAAAGGTGATGATAACCTATCTTGATTTCAATTCCCTACAAAGAGGACCTGAGACAAGGACACAAGTGGAAATAGTTCTATTTTGATGTGACCCCAAGAAACATTGGTAGGATAGTGGAGAAGTAAGATAGGAAATGGGAGAGTAAGTACCCAATAAAAGATCCATTATAAACCCTTTAATCCTAAGAATAACTAGAGCCTATTCCCCCCCAGTAAATTCTACAAACCAATAGCAAACACATGCCTTAAAATCATTCTACCCAAGAAACAAAGAAACTCATCTTACCCAAGGGACAAGGAAGGCTGGATATTTACACCTACTCTCCTTAGTCATTATTGCTAGAGGAGAAGTTGTGGGCAGCAAAGTAGGCTTCTTCTTGCTCTGGCAGCTGAAAAAAACCCTCAGGCATAGAGATGTAGCTACTCACAGCTGGAAGTCTGGCCACTGTACACTGAAGTGTTAAGAATTAGGGGATATGGGCAGAGCACCATGATAGCATCTGGTACACCCCTTTTCCTTCTTCTGTTTGCCTCAAAAAAAAAGCAGCAGCCATTTTGCAACAATAAACCTGTAGGCAAAAAGCAAAAGTCAAGGCATGGAAGATGGCAGAATGGAAAAAGAAAAGGCCTGAGTCCCTGGTAGCAGCTGAATCGGGGCTAGCAACTGCCTACTTGTTGCTACATAAGATATTTGGTTATCTAACAAATACAAAACCCTAAAGCCTCTATTAGAGTATCTGTAGCCCAATGCAGTCATAAAAAAAAAATAGTGTGGTAGTTAGAATAGTGTCCCTAACCCTCAAAGATGCCTATATCCTAATCCCCAGCATTTGTGAATATGGTATCTTACATGGCAAAAGGGACTTTCCAGATAAGGACCTTGAGACAGGGAGATTATTTTCTGTTCATGTGGGCTCAATTTATTACATGGGGCTTTAAAATGAGAGAACTATTCCCATTTTTGTGCAAAGGGAGCTGTAACTACGCAAGAACCATTGGAGAGATGCAACATTCCTGGCTTTGAAGATGAAGGAAGTGGCTGGCTATGAGCCAAGAAATGTGGGTGGCCTCCAGAAGCTGGAAAAGACAAGGAAACAGATTCTCCACTTCAGCCTCCAGAAAGAATCCCAGCCAGCCCTGTTGACACCTTGATTTAGCCCAATAAGACCCATGTTGGACTACTCACCATCAGGACTGTAAAATGATGTTTGTTAAACAAATTTAGTTTTAAGCCACTGTATTTGAGGTAATTTGTTTCAGCAGCAATAGAAAGGTAATAGAAGTGGCATGCAGATAAAGAGAACAGCCTAGGCAAAACCCTTCATACAAAATTCTTTGCCTGTTTCTAGGAACAGGAATAAAGCCAGTATGACTAGAACATAGTTGGGAGAGAGGCCCATGGCAGACTTAGCAGAGCACTGCAAACTTTGTTTTTAAAGATTTTATTTATTTATTTGACACAGAGAGAGAGAGAGACATCACAAGTAGGCAGAGAGGCAGGCAGAGAGAGAGGAGGACGCAGGCTCCCTGCTGAGCAGAGAGCCCGATGTGGGCCTCGATCCCAGGACCCCGAGACCGTGACCTGAGCTGAAGGCAGAGGCTTTACCCACTGAGCCACCCAGGCGCCCAAAGATTTTGTGCAAACTTTGTTAAGATTTTCACCTAGACCCTAAAAACAATAGAAAGCTTTTAAGTATATAAGTAACACAATCAGGTTTTTACTTTAAAAAAATTTTTTTTTAATTTTTTTTTAAGATTTTATTTATTCATTTGACGCAGAGAGAGATTACAAGTAGGCAGAGAGGCAGGCAGAGAGAGAGGAGAGAGGAGAAAGCAGGCTCCCCGCTGAGCAGAGAGCCCGACGTGGGCCTCGATCCCAGGACGCTGAGATCATGACCTGAGCCGAAAACAGAGGCTTTAACCCACTGAGCCACCCAGGCGCCCTACTTTTAAAAATTTAGACTAAAAAAATATTCAAACTAATATGTAGAGAATAGGTTAGAGATAGGAACAACTGGGGGTTATTAATAATAATCAAGAAAAATGACGATAGCTTGGACTAGGGCAATAGGAAAGAAATGGAGAAAAAAGAGTCCATTCTAAGAATATTTTGGAGGTGAAAAGAACAAGACTTGATTGATGGGTTTGGGGAGAAAACAAAATAGTATCAGGGTTGTCTACAGATAAGAGATTTGTGGGCACCGGGGTGGCTCAGTAGGTTAAGCCTCTGCCTTCGGCTCAGGTCATGATCTCAGGGTCCTGGAATCGAGGCCTGCGTCGGACTCTCTACTCAGCAGGGAGCCTGCTTCCTCCTCTCTGTGCCTACTTGTGATCTCTCTCTCTGTGTCAAGTAAATAAATTAAAAAAAAAAAAATCTTAAAAAAAAAAAAAGAAAACAGATAAGAGATTTGTCCAACTGGGTAAGTGATGGTGCCTTTCACCAAGTTAGGGATCACCTAAAGGAGGACCAGAGGGAGATGGGATCAATAATGACAAGTACTATTTTGGGTTTCTTGTTTGTTTGTTTAAAGATTTTGTTTATTTATTTGACAGAAAGAGATAGCAAGAGATGGAGCACAAGCAGGGGGAACAGGAGAGGGAGAAAGAGGCTTCCTGCTGAGCAGGGAGGCTGACACAGGGTTTCATCCCAGAACCTTGGGATCATGACCTGAGCCGAAGGCAGATGCTTAACCGACTGAGCTACCCAGGAACTCCCCCAAAAAATAAACTTTTAAAAAATTAAAAATAAAATGTGAGTAGAGGAAGAGACGATGCCCCAAAGAGTTTAAAGAATATACTGGGGGAGGGATTTTTGGTACCATTTAAACTGAAGAAGAAGTACTCAAAAAGGTTGAAGATGACAGTTGTTGAATGCTGAAAAGTCAACTAAAATGATCTCTAGAAAATATTCATTAGACTTAGCGCATGGGAGGTCATGCGGAAGGAATTATGGACACTGAAACCTCGTTACAGTAGGCTAAAGACAAGAAAGTATTAAAATAGAAAACTATTTTAAGACTGGATTCTAGAGAGAACGTGGGGTAACTAGATGAGGAAGAAGACTAATGTGTGTAAATGCTACCAGAAACTTAAAAATAATAAGTAACTTATTGTACATACTGTGCAACAGGCACTGAGCACTCATTTAATTGTCCCAACCACCTTGTGTAGTATGTTCTATTGTTCTCTGTATTTTCCGGAAGAGAATACTAAGAGCTCGAGGAGTCTGAGACAGAAAGTGATGGTACAGGGCACCTGGGTGGCTCAGTGGGTTAAAGCCTCTGCTTTCGGCCCAGGTCATGATCTCAGGGTCCTGGGATCGAGGCCCGCATCGGGCTCTCTGCTCCGCAGGGAGCCTGCTTTCCCCCCTCTCTCTCTGCCTGCCTCTCTGCCTCCTTGTGATCTCTCTCCCGCTGTGAAATAAATAAATAAAATCTTAAAAAAAAAAAAAAATAAAAGAAAGAAAGTGATGGTACTAGAACAGAGAAGTCACGGTGCTTGCTGTAAATTCTCAGAAGATGAGGGACATGGCAACATTACACAGGTACAAGTATTGACTTTCGATGATGGATAAGAGGGAAAAGATTGGTACCTATGTGTGTAAATCTAATGAGGAGGAGTTGAGGGGGTTCCCATCAGATGACTTTGGGTTTTCTCCTGAAATAAGAAGCAAGGTCATCTGGACACAAGAGGAAGGCAGGATTATGAGAGACTGAGAGGGCTGTAGTTTTAAAATAGAAGTTCTGGAGAGCAGATGAACCAACTAACTGGAGAAGTGTGATACTGATTTTTTTTTTAAAGTAATCTCTACACCCAAGGTGGGGCTTGAATCCACAACCCCAAGATCAAGAGTCACATGCTCTACCCATTGAGTCAGCCAGACATCCCAAGAGTGCTTCTTGGTCATATTAAATTGTTACAGGCAAACTTTCCCACTACAAATTTGCCTGTATTGACCAGGACATAATAAATACTAAGATGAAAAATAAAGCATAATAGTAACATGTATACAGGAATAGAAAAAACAAAGCTATGAAGTAGAAAATCTTGAAACAGAATATGTATATAAGACTTTATTATAAGATGGCTGAATGGACAAGTACTTAGTCATTCTAGGGAAAAAAATGTTCTCAATCTCCTATCATTTACCAAAAATCCAGAATAAACTGTAAAGGTACTAAAAGAAAATATAACAGAAAATAATATAATCTTAGGCTGTGCAAGGTCTTTACTCTAGGCATGACATGAAAAATAGAATCCATAAATTGATAGATTTGACTACATTTAAAAAATTCTGTATATCTGGGGCACCTGGCTGGTTCAGTTGGTGGAGCATGGAACTCTTGATCTGTGGGTAATGGGTTTGAGCCCCAAGCTTGGTGGAGAGATTACTTAAGAAATTTAAAAAAAAATTTTTTTAATTTTATATATCTAGCCACCATAAATAAAATTGGAAAAACTCCCACAAACTAAGGAAACTATTCTAACATTATAAATACTACTCTACTTGTAAAAATAAATACAGGGTGCCTGCGTGGTTCAGTGGGTTAAGCCTCTGCCTTCAACTCAGGTCATGATCTCAGGGTCCTGGAATTGAATCCTGAATCGGGCTCTCTGCTCAGCAGAGAGCCTGCTTCCCCCCCACACACCCCTGCCTCTCTGCCTACTTGTGATCTCTCTCTCTCTCTGTGAAACAAATAAATAAATCTTTTTTTTAATTTTTTAAAAAGATTTTATTTATTTATTTGACAGAGAGATTACAAGTAGGCAGAGAGGCAGGCAGAGAGAGAGGAGGAAGCAGGCTCCCTGCCGAGCAGGGAGCCTGATGCGGGCCTCGATCCCAGGACCCTGGGATCACGACCTGAGCTGAAGGCAGAGGCTTTAACCCACTGAGCCACCCAGGCACCCCTAAATAAAATCTTTATTTAAAAAATTGGTTCAGCTTTTCTGAAGAGAAACTTGGCAATCTGTATTAAAGTCTTTAATTTTGGGACACCTGGGTGGCTCAATCAGTTAAGTGGCTGCCTTCTGCTCAGGTCATGATCCCAGCATCCTGGGATCGAGCCTCTCATGGGGCTCCTTGCTCAGCAGGGAGCCTGCTTCTCCCTCTCCCACTCCCTCTGCTTGTGTTCCCTCTCTCACTGTATCTCTCTTAAAATAATATAATAATAAATAAATTAATATAATATATATAATAATACAATAAATATTATACATGAATTATAGGTTATATAATATAATAATTATATAATGATATATTAATATTATAATAATATAATATAATAATAAATAAAATATTAAAAAATAAATGTCTAAGATATTGAGTAAATTATAATGTGTCCATGCAAAGAAATATCACTAAAATAGATGTTGTACAGTATTTAATAACCTGGAAATATGTTATAAGTAATGCATACAAGTTGTTTTTAAATGTATGAAACAATATGAACTAATATGAAACAATGGAACTATATGGTTCCACTCTGTTAAAAAAGACTGGGAAACAATGGGTTACTAGTGGGTTCACAGTTAACTTTTGTTGGAGGGTTACAGTTAATATTTTTTTCTTTTTGCTTATCTACATTTGGGATACTTTCTACAATGAAGATGTCTTACTATTATAATTTTAAAACAATAAAAATTCTTGTTAATGCTTAATCTATATGAATAAAGCCTAGCCCTATTAGGATTCAATTAGGGGAACAGAACCACTTTGAGTATTATGAACTAATGGATTCATTTTAAGAACAAGAGCACCCAGGGCGCCTGGGTGGCTCAGTCGGTTAAGTCGCTGCCTTTGGCTCGGGTCATGATCCCAGGGTCCTGGGATCGAGTCCCACGTCAGGCTTCCTGCTCAGGGGAGAGCCAGCTTCTCCCTCTCCCTCTGCCTGTCACTCTGCCTACTTGTGCTGTCTCTCTCTCTGTCAAATAAATAAATAAAATCTTAAAAAAAAAAAAAAAAGAACAAGAGCATCCATAACTGTGGGAAAAGCAGGCCAAGACTGTTGACTCTGCCTCTGCTGGTAGAACTGGGGTCACTGTTGCTCAGCAGGGCCCACAGGTGAGAACTAGAGCATGAGTCCCAGGAGAAAAGGACAAGCTGGAATCCTTCTCTCTCACCATCTCTCATCAAGATAGCCTTCAGAGAACAACAGTCACTGCCTCACTTCTACCACCCATTTCTTTTTTATTATTATTTTTAAAATTTTTAAGTAATCTCCACACAAAACATGGGGCTCAAATCCTGAGATCAAGAGTTGTTAAGTTCCACCAACCAAGCCAGGCAGGTACCTTGCCACCATCCATTCCTCACCGAATCTTTTTTGGACAATTCCAACTGAGAACCATTCATGTAAGGATGATGGGCACTTTTCAGACAATCTGTTCTTGTAATATTCCAAAGGAAAATAATTTCTAAGGACTTATTAGAGATTCTGGTCTACTCCAAAATAATATTTCACAGCAAATACACTTCTTATTAAGGTTTTTTATGTTAATGTTGTAAAAATCAGATGCTCAAGCACATACCATCTGTGCGAGTTAAGGGACGTCATTTAATTTGTGTCACTTTCCTAACCTGTAAAATGGGGAAAATGATAGAATCCATGTGAGAGGGGTTGTGAGAATTAAGTGAGATAATACATGTAAAAAAAACTACTGGGTGACTCAGTAGGTAAGTATCTGATTCATAATTTTAGCTCAGGTCATGATCTCAGGGTCATGGGATCAAGCCTCTGGTTGGGCTCCATGCTCAGGTCAGAGTCTGCTTGTCCCTCTCCCTCTGCTCCTTCCCTACTCCCCCACCCCCGCTATCTCTCTCTCTCACTCTCCCCCCTCCCTCTCTTAAATAAATAAATAAATAAATAAATAAATAAATAAATAAATAAATAAACAAACAAATCTTTTAAAAATACATATGTAAAACATCATAGCATGATAATTGGCATATTGTAAATGGTCAATAAATGATAGCTATTATTCGTGTTAGCAAATATGCACATAATGAGTAAGTATGTAAATTTGACTCACAACTGTAGGAACCTTCACTGCCTAGCATTTTGGTATGTTGACTTTGCCTGCATTTAGGTCAAAAGAGACTGGTGTGGGGCTCGATCCCAGGATCCTGGGCTCATGACCTGAGCCGAAGGCAGATGCTTCACTGACTGAGCCACCCAGATGCCCCACCAGTGTTTTAAAAAACATTGGTAAAGAAACACTTTCATGTTATAGATAAACTGCCAATTTCCTTGTTTTTTTAAAATTTTGTAAACTATTTCAATATAGATAATAACACAGTTTTATCAACCACTCTGCTCTATTGAGTTCTTTATCCATGTTTGCTTTATTTTTCTTTTATTTTTAAAGATTTTTTATTTATTCATTTATTTTAAAGAGAGCAAGCATATGCATGCCCAAACGGGAGATGGGGGAGGGAGAGAAGGAGGAAGAGAGAGAAAATCTGAAACAGACTCTGCCCTGAATGTGGAGCCAGATTCAGGGGTTGATTTCTCAACAGTGAGATCATGACCTGAGCAGAAACCAAGAGTTGAATGCTTAACTGAGCCACCCACATGCCCCCATATTTGTTTTATTTTTTTTTCAATGAAATTAAATATGTATCTCCTTTTTCCATTAACCCTCGCCCATCCCACCTCTCCCAATTAATCATAATCTTTCATCTAAATTGGCATTTTCCCATACCCAAACCTGTCTTTATATTATTAATACAAAGGATTGTATTGATTAAAAACATATAGCACAATTTGTTATATTTTTCAATTGTTATGTAGATGGCATATAAATTGTTTTTCAGGGCGCCTGGGTGGCTCAGTGGGTTAAAGCCTCTGCCTTCGGCTCAGGTCATGATCTAAGGGTTCTGGGATTGAGGCCCGCATCAGGCTCCCTGCTCAGCGGGGAGCCTGCTTCCTCCTCTCTCTCTGCCTGCTTCTCTGCCTACTTGTGATCTGATCTCTCTCTGTGTCAAATGAATAAATAAAATCTTTTAAAAAAATTGTTTTCACCCAATTTTATTTTATTTATTTATTTATTTTTAAGTAAACTCTATGCAGAGCTTAAACTCAGGACCCTGAGATCAAGAATCCCATACTCTACCAACTGAGCCAGCCAGGCATCCCTCACTCAACATATTCTTAATATTTTTGTTTTTTATACTTTTAAAATATTATTCATTTATTTACTTATTTATTTGATGTAGCTTACTCCATTCATTTTATTTTAATTTTTAATTATTTTTTAAGCTTAGTGTTTAGTAATCTCTACACCCAACCTGGGGTTCGAACCTATAATCCCAAAATCAAGAGTCCTATGCTTTTCCAACTGAGTCTGCCAGGCCCCCATTTTAACACATTTTTTTATAAGTAGGCTCCATGCCCAGTGCAGAGCCCAACATTGAGATCAAGACCTAAGCTGAGATCAAGAGTCAGGTGCTTATGGGCGCCTGGGTGGCTCAGTGGGTTAATGCCTCTGCTTTCGGCTCAGGTCATGATCTCAGGGTCCTGGGATCGAAGCCCACATTGGGCTCTCTGCTCAGCAGGGAGCCTGCTTCCCCCTCTCTCTGCCTGCCTCTCTGCCTCCTTGTGATCTCTCTCCCTCTGTGAAATAAAAAAAAAAAAAAAAGAGTCAGGCGCTTAACTGACTGAGCCCCGTATGCATCCCCTAACACATATTTTTGAAAAAAAATTTTGAGTAAATTTACCCCCAATGTGGGGGCTGGAACTCACGACCTTGAGATCAAGAGCCACATGCTCTCCTGACTGAGCCAGCCAGGTGCCCCTGATCATTCATTTTAACTCATGTATGGTGTCCCCATATATGAATATATCACAATTTGTCCATTTCCTTGTTGAACATTTAGTTTATTTTCAGCTTTTATTGTTAGATGCAATGGTGAAATGGACATTCTTCTTCAATGAGAGGGACAAGCAGACTTTGCTCTTCAATGAGAGGAACAAGCCTCTTCAATGAGGCTTTGATCTCATGACCCCTGATCATGACCTGAGCAGAAACCAAGAATTGGTTGCTCAACTGACTGAGCCACCCAAGCACACCAGCACTTTCAACGTTTAATAATGTCTTTAAAAATACATTTGACCATCATTTCTATCTATATTTATGCAACCTGTAATAATGAGCCACTCATATATATTGTTGAAATAATAAAGCTGTTTTTCCACTCCAGAAATATAATTAATTGCTTATTATTGTACCAATTCTTCTACAGAATCAAAGGACATTCTAGAACATTCTTATTTTGTCAGTATGGCAAGTTCAGGCTATAGTTTATCATTAGTATTATTTCCCTTTTGTTCTCCAGTAGATTCAGCAGATTCATCTTTATATTTTATTTTATTTTATTAATCTTTTTAAAAATATTTTATTTATTTATTTGACAGAGAGAGAGAGAGATCACAAGTAGGCAGAGAGGCAGGCAGAGAGAGAGGAGGAAGCAGGCTCCCCGCCGAGCAGGGAGCCCAATGCGGGCCTCAATCCCAGGACCCTGAGATCATGAACTGAGCCGAAAGCAGAGGCTTTAACCCACTGAGCCACTCAGGCGCCCTCATCTTTATATTTTAAAGGAATGTTAAGAAACATTTCCATCTTTCTTTTTTTTTTTTAAGATTTTATTTATTTGACAGAGAGAGAGAGAGAGAGCACATCAGGGGGAGTAGCAGGCTCACCTGGAGCAGGGAGCTGGACACAGGGCTTGATCCCAGGACCCTGGGGTGACCTGAGCTGAAAGCAGATGCTTAATGACTAAGCCACCCAGGTGCCCCCATTCCATTTTTTGTCCTAGGTGTTGTTTATATTTTGTTATAAATTATCCACTTATAAGTATCAAAAAATGTAAACTTACTACCTATATAAGAATATCAAAGTAATAAAGACAAAGCAAAGGTAAAAAGTTAACTAGTAGTAGTAGCAACAACTATATAATTAAAGGGTAAGGATAAACCAGGATCCTCCTAAAGGGCAGTCTTCTATTGTGATATGAACTGAAATGGCAGAAATGTTGCAAATGTTTTTCAGATGTCACTATGGCAAGAGACCCATTTATCAATGATCATCATGATATCTTAGGACAATTAGCTTGAAGTAACAAGTTTATAGTAGAATTTACATCCTGAATTTTATCACATTGCAGCAACTAAGGCCATATTTGAACCCATATCTACATCCATTATAAGTGACGAATGCACAAACGCTTTGGTACAAATACTTTGCTTCTAGCAATTTATTTTTTGTATATACTCACACATGTAGAAGTGTCTTCAGAGTAATGGCAAGAAAAAATTAGCACTCACCTCTGAACCAGATATTATGCTAAAAGCTTTACATATACTAATTTATTTGATCCTCGTAACCTTAGGAGGTAGGTATTATTCCCATTTTACAGATGGGTAGGTATAAACTTATGGGCAAGTATTGTGCATAGGTACGTTTTGGGTAGGTATTATTCCCATGTTAAAGATGTTTGGAGAAGTTAACCTTCATAGAGGTTTGGAGAAGTTAAATGATTTGCATAAGATGATACAATGAGTAAGTTCTTATAGATAGATCACCACAATAAAATGAAGTGAAATTTAAGAATGGGAATTTTGGCAATCTAGCAGGCTTCTGTTCAGTAAGCAAGTATACAACACACTAATGAGATGGAACTAAATATGCTGCTCAGAATACTAATAACGTGTCTACAGAGTACTACTCAGCCATAAGTAAAAATTAATAACCTGGTGAATAGGTATTATTCCCATTTTACAGATGAGGAAAATGAGGTTTGGAGAGGATAAATGATTTGCCCGAGGTCACAAAACTCATAAGGGATGGAGCTGGAGTTCAAATCCAAGCTATGTGGCTCTAGACTCCTTTAATCACTACTTGATACCATCTATATGCTCATCAGAGTATTATATGGTTAATTTAATTATGGTATATACAACCAATTGAATATAAAGCAGCCTTAAAAAATGAGGAAGGTTTATTTTTTTTTACAATTTTATGGGGGGGGAGTGCGCATGCGCACATACAGGCATGGGGAAGAGCAGAGGGAGAGGGACAAAGAGACTCCTCACTGAGCACAGAGCCCAATCCCAACCAACTGAAAATTTAAAATATAGACAGTATATGTAAAGTCAGAAGAGAAAGGAAGAATGTTTGTGAATGATATCTCACATGAAAGACTGATTTTTTTTTTAAGATTTTATTTATTTATTTGACAGAGAGAGAGAGATTACAAGTAGGCAGACAGGCAGGCAGAGAGAGAGGAGGAAGCAGGGAGTCTGATGCGGGCCTCGATCCCAGAACCCTGAGATCATGACCTGAGCCGAAGGCAGAGGCTTTAACCCACTGAGCCACCCAGGCTCCCGAAAGACTGATTTTTATTTATTTATTTATTTATTTATTTATTTATTTATTTATTTATTTATTTATTTATTTGACAGAGAGAGATCACAAGTAGGCAGAGAGGCAGGCAGAGAGAGAGGAGGAAGCAGGCTCCCCGCTGAGCAGAGAGCCTGATGCGGGCCTAGATCTTAGGACCCTGAGATCATGACCTGAGCCGAAGGCAGAGGCTTCAACCCACTGAGCCACCCAGGCGCCCCGAAAGACTGATTTTTATAAAGATCTACAAATCAATAAGAAAGACCAACTGGGTGAAAAAAAAAGAAATTAGTGAAAAATGTTTTACAGGGGCACCTGGATGGCTCAGTTGGTTGAGCGACTACCTTCAGCTCAGGTCATGATCCCGGAGTCCTCGGATCGAGTCCGTGGGCTCCCAGCTCCACAGGGAGTCTGCTTCTCCTTCTGAACTTCTCCTCTCTCATGCTCTCTCTCACTCTCTCTCTCAAATAAATAAATAAAAAATCTTTAAAAAAATGTTTTACAGGGCGCCTGGGTGGCTCAGTGGGTTAATGCCTCTGCTTTCGGCTCAGGTCATGATCTCAGGGTCCTGGGATCGAGGCCCGCATCGGGCTCTCTGCTCTGCAGGGAGCCTGCTTCCCCCTCTCTCTCTCTGCCTGCCTCTCTGCCTCCTTGTGATCTCTCTCCCTCTGTGAAATAAATAAATAAAATCTTTAAAAAAAATGTTTTACAGAAAAGTATTAATGGTTTTGAAATAGGGCACCTGGGTGGCTCAGTCAGTTAAGCATCTGCCTTCGGCTCAGGTCATAATTCCAGGATCCTGGGATCAAGTCCTGCATCGGGCTCCCTGCTCAATGGGGAGCCTGCCTCTCCCTCTGCCTCTGCACCTCTCCCCTGTTTGTGCTCTCTCTTTCTCAAATGAATAAATAAAATATTTTTCAAAGATTTTATTTATTTATTTCACAGCAGGAGAGAGATCACAAGGAGGCAGAGAGGCAGGCAGAGAGAGAGGGTGAAGCAGGCTACCTGCTGAGCAGAGAGCCCCATGCGGGCCTCAATCCCAGGACCCTGAGATCATGACCTGAGCTAAAGGCAGAGGCTTTAACCCACTGAGCCACCCAGGTGCCCAATAAAATATTTTTTAAATGTCTTTGAAATTTATGAAAATATTCTCAATTTCACCCATACTAAGAAACCACACTAAGATGCCATTTTCACCTATCATATAGGCTTAACTAAGTTTGAGAAGATGAAGAAGACATCTTGTTGGAATGTGGCGAAATAAGCACTGTCATACACTGCCAGTAGAAGTGTAAACTGGTTCAATATTTGTGGAAAGCAATATATCTTTAATAATATTACAACTATATATATTCTTTGACTCAGCAATTCCACTCTTAGGGATTTATCCAGTAGAATTACTCCAACATGTGTGAAGTGACATGTACACATTCATTGTGGCATAGTTTATGATAATAAAAGACAAAAAAACTGCATGCTCAAAACAGGAAACTGGGGCGCCTGGATGGCTCAGTTGGTTAAGCATCTGCCTTCAGCTCAGGTCATGATCCTGGGGTCCTGGGATCGAGCCCTGCATCAGGTTCTCTGCTCGGCAGGAAGCCTGCTTCTCCCTCTCCCACTCCCCTTACTTGTGTTCCCTCTCTCGCTGTGTCTCTCTCTGTCAAATAAATAAAGTCTTAAAAAAACAAAACAAAACAACAAAAATCGGAAACTAAATCATGCTACATTTATACAATACAAAATTCTGCAACTAATACTGAGAAATGGTTACATACTAACATGAAAGCAACTCCAAGATGTATTGTTCAGTGAATAAAACAAGTTACAAAACAGTATGTAACATATACTACTATTTCATCAAATAAAAGGTAGGAAGAGAACATATCTATATATTGTTGATATGTGCAGAGTTATCTGTGAAACTATTTACAAATGAGAACACTGATTTTCTCCAAGGATGTGGCTGAGGGATTGAGGTAGAGAGGAAACTTCCTTTCTATTTAGACTTTGTGCCTTCTGAATTTTCCATCATAAATGTATTTTTTTAAAGATTTATTCATTTATTTCAGAGAGAGAGCTCGTGCATGCAGAAGCAGGGGGAGGGGAGGGAAAGAATCCCAAGTAGATTTCCTGCTAAGCTTGGAACCCAAGTTGGGTCTCAATCTAAAGACCCTGAGATCATGACCTGAGCTGAAATCCAAGAGTCTGACAGTTAACCCCACTGAGCCACCCAAGTGACCCAAATGTATTACCTATTGGGAATACGTTGAATTTTTTTAAATGTCAAGAATCTATGAACTAGTATTCTCTGTATCCACTTTATCTCTTGCTTTCTTTTTTTTTTAATCTCTTGTTTTCCACTCTACTTCCTTACCTTTCTCTACCATAAATCCATCCTAGGCTTTTAGGCTTTATTTACTGTAAATTGAGGGTGTTTTTGTATTTGTATTAGTTTCAGAGGTAGAATTTCGTGATTCATCAGTTCCATGTAATACCCAGTGTTCTTTACACCGCGTGTCCTCCTTAATGCCCATCACCCAATTATCCAAATCCCCCCCATCCCTCCAGCCTAGAGTTCAGTGTTTCTTATGGTTTGCCTCCCTCTGAATTTTCATCTTATTTTTCCTTCCCTTCCCCTATGTCCATATGTTTTGCTTTTTAAATTCCACGAGTGAAATCATATGGTATTTGTCTTCCTCCGACTTACTTTATTTAGCATTATACCCTCTAGTTCCATCCACATCATTGCAAATGGCAAGATTTCATTCTTTTGATGGCTGAGTACTATATACCATTGGATATATATACCACGTCTTCTTTTTTTTTTTTTAAAGATTTTATTTATTTATTTGACACAGAGAGAGAGAGATCACAAGTAGGCAGAGAGGCAGGCAGAGAGAGAGGAGGAAGCAGGCTCCCTGCTGAGCAGAGAGCCCGATGCGGGCCTCGATCCCAGGACGCTGAGATCATGACCTGAGCCGAAAGCAGAGGCTTTAACCCACTGCGCCACCCAGGCGCCCCCTTTTTTTTTTTTTAAGATTTTATTTATTTACTTGACAGAGAGAGAGAGAGAGAGATCACAAGTAGGCAGAGAGACAGGCAGAAGGAGAGGGGGAAGCAGGCTCTCTGCCAAGCAGAGAGCCCGATGTGAGGCTCGATCCCAGGACCCTGAGATCATGACCTGAGCTGAAGGCAGAGGCTTAACCCACTGAGCCACCCAAGTGCCCCTATACCACATCTTCTTTATCCATTCATCTGTTGATGGACATCTGCGCTCTTTCCATAGTTTGGCTATTGTGGACATTGCTCCTATAAACATTGGGGTGCAGGTGCCCCTTCGGATCACTACATTTGTATCTTTGGGGTAAATACCCAGTAGTGCAATTGCTAGGTTGTAGGGTAGTTAGTTCTATTTTCAACTTTCTAAGAAACCTACATACTGTTTTCCAGAGTGGCTGCACCAGCTTGCATTCCTACCAACAGTGTAAGAGGGTTCCCCTTTCTCCACATCCTTACCAATATCTGTTGTTTCCTGAGTTAATTTTAGTCATTCTCATAGGTGTTAGGTGATATCTCACTGTGGTTTTGTTTTTGTTTTTGTTTTTTTTTTTTAAAGATTTTATTTATTTATTTCACAGAGGGAGAGAGACCACAAGGAGGCAGAGAGGCAGGCAGAGAGAGAGAGGGGGAAGCAGGCTCCCCGCCGAGCAGGGAGCCTGATGCGGGCCTCAATCCCAGGACCCTGAGATCATGACCTGAGCCGAAAGCAGAGGCATTAACCCACTGAGCCACCCAGGCGCCCTCACTGTGGTTTTGATTTGTATTTCCCTGATGCCAAGTGATGTTGAGCATTTTTTCATGTGTCTGTTGGCTTTTTTTTTTTAAGATTTTATTTATTTATTTGACATAGAGAGATAGTGAGAGAGAGAGCGCGCACAAGCAGGGGGAGCAGCAGGCAGAGGGGGAGAGAGAGAGAGAGAGAGAGAGAGAAGCAGGCTTCCCGCAGAGCAAGGAGCCTGATGCAGGGCTCTATCTCAGGACCCAGGGATTATGACCTGAGCTGAAGGCAGACGCTTAACCAACTGAACCACCCAGGCGCCCCCTCCAATAGGTGATTTTTGCTTTTGTTTTTCTTGCCCGTCACTGAGGGTTTTTACTAGTCATCAGGACATCCCCTTGTACACTTTATTGTAGCCTAGAAACTAACTGGAGACCCCTGAGGTCCTCCTGGTGCAGGGATTCTTAATTGTTTTTAATGCCACGAACACCTTGGGCAATCTGGTGAAGGCTTTGGACTCCTGAGAAAATAAAATACATAAGCTTATAAAGAAAACCAATCATATTGAAATAGTTATAAAAAGATTTTTTATTTTTAAAGATTTTATTTATTTATTTGAGAGAATGAGAGAGGGAGAGAGCTTGAGCAGGGGGAAGGGCAGAGGGAGAAGTAGGCTCCCCACTGAGCAGGGAGCTCAATATGGGGCTTGAACCTAGGACTCTGGGATCATGACCTGGGCCAAAGGCAGCCGCTCAACTGACTGAGCCACACAAGCATCCCCTTAAAAAGTTTTAAAAGATTTATTTATTTGAAGGGCACCTGGGTGGCTCAGTTGGTTAAATGTCTGTCTTTGGCTCAGGTCTGATCTCAGGGTCCTGGGATTGACCCTGTGTCAGGGTCCCTGCTCAGCAGGGAGTCTGCTTCTCCCTTTCCCTCTGTCCTTCCCCCTGCTTGTGTTCTCTCTCTCTCTCTACCTATAATGAATAAATAAAATCTTTTATTTTTTTTTTTAAAGATTTTATTGGGGCACCTGGATGGCTCAGTTGTTAAGCATCTGCCTTTGGCTCAGGTCATGATCCCAGGGTTCTGGGATCCAGCCCCGCATTGGGGTCCCTGCTTGGTGGGGAGCCTATTTCTCCTTCTCCCTCCCACTCCCCCACTTGTGTTTCCTCTCTCACTGTATCTCTCTCTGTCAAATAAATAAAATCTTTAAAAGTAAATAAATTTTAAAAAGATTGTATCTATTTGAGACAGAGAGAGAATGAGCAGGGGGAGGAGTAAAGAATCTTTAAGTAGACTCCCTGGTGACTGCAGAGCCCAACACAGGGCTTGATCCCACAGACCCTGAGATCATGATCTGAGCGAAAATCAAGAGCCAGACGCTTAGCCAACTAAGCCACTCAGGCACTCCTATAAAAGAATTTTTAAGACATTATTTGTGATATGGTAATATGTTTATTAATGCATTAAATAATAAGCTATAGCTGGGGGAGTCAATAACCATGGTAAATTTGGGGACACCCATCCAGCTCAGTCAGTAGAGCATGTGACTCTTTTTTTTTTTTTTAATTTTATTTATTTATTTATTTGACACAGAGAGAGGGATTACAAGTAGGCAGAGAGGCAGGCAGAGAGAGAGGAGAGAGGAGGAAGCAGGCTCTCTGCCGAGCAGAGAGCCCGATGCGGGCCTCGATCCCAGGACCCTGGGATCATGACCTGAGCCGAAGGCAGAGGCTTTAACCCACTGAGCCACCCAGGCGCCCAGCATGTGACTCTTGATCTGGGGGTTGTGAAGTTTGAGCTCCACGTTGGGTGTAGAGATTACTTAAAAATAAAATCCTATAAAAATAATAACTGGTAATTTTGAAAAAGTGATGAAGCCAAATATTTCAAAATATCAGCAATAACTTTAATATGTGTGCTCTGTTGCATTAAGCATTGTCACTTTCATCTTCCTAAGAAAATCCTTCCTAGATCTAGACAGATTGCCTTTTATGCCTTGGTGCTTGGCGGGTTATTTGGGGATTTTTCTTCACCATCATCCTGGGGGACAGCTTTGCCACTCCCCAGTGTCAATGTCCTGTTTTGTATCTTATGTCTTGCTTATTCCCTTGTTTTGGTGGAGTGTATCCTCCAATTGTTTCTGAGAAAGACTGTAGGGGAGGAAATTTATTTAGATCTTGACTATCTAACGATTCACTATTCTATGATTCATACTTGATTCGCTGAGTAAAGAATTCAAGGTTGGGAATCATTTTCTTTCCAAATTTTGAAGACCATCTAGGGTTAACTATTAAGAAGTCCATTCTGAATTTTGGATCCTTTTATGTGATACACTTTTCTCTCGGGAAACATGTATATATTATTGTTTCTTTGTTCTAGTGTTCTGAGATTTAACAACATACATTGTTGGGATCCATTTTCATTTTATGGGATGAGTATTTGGTGGCACCTTCAATCAACAAATTGATGTCTTTCCAATCTGGGAAATTTTCTTGAATCCTTTCTTGATTTTGTTCCTTCCCTCCATTTTCTCTGTTCATGCGATTTGGAAATCATAAAACTTTTGAACTGGTCCTCTGATTTTTTTTAATAGTTTCTTTCCAGTTTTCCATCTTTTTGTTTTTTTACTCAATTTTGGGGACATTTCTCCAATTTATCCTTCAACTCTTAAATTCTTTATTTCTGTATTCTTTAATTTGGAAATGTTCCTTTTTGGCTCTCTAAATTTACCTTTAATATAGTACTCTCAGGACACCTGGGGTGGCTCGGTTGGTTAAGTGTCTGCCTTTGGCTCAGATCATGATCCTGGGGTCCTGGGATCAAGTCCCGCATCGGGCTCCCTGCTCAGCGGGAAGCCTGCTTCTGCCTCTGCTCCTCCCCCAGCTTGTGCTTGCTCTCCTCCGGCCCCTCTGTCTGTGTCAAATAAATGAATAAAATCTTTAAAAAAATTTTTTTAAAAATATAGTACTCTCTTATTTGTTGGTTGCAATAACTTTTCTGAACTCTGAGGGTATGGAGTAATTTTGTTTACTTTTGTTGCTTGTATAGTCTCTATTTTTCTATTTCCTATTAACAGCTCACCCATGAACTAGTTGGAAACACCATCAGAAGATTTTCTTCCTATAGGCTAATAACTGGTTAATTATTTCTTCTCTGAGAGGTTTTTTTTTTTAAGATTTTATTTATTTATTTGAGGGAGAGTGAGTGAGTGAGTGAGAGAGAGATAACAAGAGAAGGGGTGTGGGTGACAAATGGAGAGGGAGAAGCAGACTCCCTGCTGGATCACAACCTGGAGCAGATCCTTAACTGAGCCATCCAGGCACCCCTCTGAGAGTCATTTAAAAAAAAACAACAACAGGGGGCACCTGGGTAGCCTAGTTAGTTGAGTATCCCAACTCTAGATTTCAGCTCTGGTCATGGTCTTGTGGTTGTGAGATCAAGCCCCAAGTAAGGCTTTGCACTTGGCAGGGAGTCTGCTTGAGATTCTCTCTCCCCTGCCCCTTCCCCAACTCATGCTCACTTACTCTCTCAAATAAATAATTTATTTCTTTTTTAAAGATTTTATTTATTTATTTGACAGAAAGAGACACAGCGAGAGAGGGAACATAAGCGGTGGGAGAGGGAGAAGCAGGCTTCCCACTGAGCAGGGAGCCTGACGTAGGGCTCCATCCTAGGACCCTGGGACCATGACCTGAGCCGAAGGCAGATGCCCACGACTGAGCCACCGAGGCACCCCAATAATTTTTTAAAAGGTAAAAAAACAAACACTATCTGTAATGCTTAAGGCAACCCAAAGGCCAACTTCACAGCTTAGGATGTTGATTCTACCTCTTATTGTCCTTGATGATGAAGATGACCCAGGTGGATCTGGGGAGTGACTCAGGGATGGACTCAGGGATGAAAGGATTTCTTGTGGATACTCACCAATAGCTTGGACAACAAGGGAGGAGTATAGCACTTATTTCTGCGTCTAAGAGTTCCAAGAGTCATAAAAAGGAGAAATATATTTAACAACAGTTTGCTCTTAACTGATGGGGCATACTGAATAAGGCTGACCTCATTTTGAATATCTGATCTCATTAGCATATGAGACCCAAGACCCAGGGGAAAGGACATTCTGGGTCAGGGACTTCAGTTAGGGTAGCAAGTACAGAGAATTAATGTTCAGGTTGGATCTCTCACATCTCCTTCTAAAATACAGTGTATCCCAGCTTGTGTTCAAACTCTGGTCTTGTTCAACAGGCTAACAGAAGAAGAGAGACTTAATAAATTAAGTGTGTGTTGACTCACAGTAGGCTCCAAAGAAATCCTCTTAGAGTGAAGATAACAAAGGAAGATTTTTTTTTTTCAAAGTAATCTCTACACCCACTGTGGGGCTTAAACTCACAACTCTGAGAGCCAGAGTCACATGCTCCAACTGAGCCAGCTAGGGGCCCTAAAGAAAGATTTCTGAAAGTGGAGCACATGCTCCCATGTCAGAAAAGAAAGACCTAGTTAGTTGGCAAACTTGGGAAAAAGATACAATTTTCTTGAGTATCCTAAAAGAGAAGTGAGAGCAGCGGTACTGTTTGGGTTATTAGGTCAATCAGGAGTGGATCACGGAAAGGACTTTGTAATTTTAGATATTTTTCCAAAAGACCCCCTTTTTTTGCAATGGAAATGAAAGATTTCCCATCTAAACTTTTCCAACTCTTAGACACGACTCTTTCCCCTCAACTTCTCTAATTTCTCCTCTCTTTAGGATACTTTAAAGTTTCATTTGTAAAGTCAGGATATTAGTTTTAGTAGTCTCTTACTTATCTTGAAAATCCACTGCACACGGCAATTAGCAACAAAGACAAGTAAATGGTTTTGTCTGCCACCCTGTATAGATGGATTTTTTTTTTCTTTCCAAATTGTGGTCAGTGAATGACAAAGGCAGCTAGCTGTTACTGCCACAGGAACAATTTCATTGGCATAATTAGTACTTGAATGTTAGGGAAGATTTTGTTTTTCCCATTAAGTCAACTGCCTTTTGTCCTTTATTTTCACTTAAGACTTCTTGAACTTGTGGTAGAGGCTGAGGCTGTTAGTTTCTTCAATTTACTCTCCCCCTTTTCCTTAAATACAATGCCAACTGTATTCACAAAAGCAATACATCCAGCTTCAAGATTGTATTTCTGAGCTTCTCTTGTTGGGTGGGGTATGGAGAGGTACTTGGAAGTGTTCTATGAGTTTCTGAGACTTTCAAGTCTTATAAGGGGAAGCTTTCTTCCTCTCTGCTGTCTAGAATGCAGATACAGTACTTGAAATTCCTGCAGCTATATTTGAAGTTGGGATTAATCCAGGTGCCAGGGATACAAAAAATTCCTAAATTACCAGAACCCTAGTGATATCATAAAGCTGAGTGTCACAAGTTCTATACTGGTTAACTCTGGACTTCACTGACAAAAGCGCGAAATAAACACTGTCACTACTATTACTTTTTTGTTACACGGAGCAAAACAAAAAACACGTTATTTTTATTTTTATTTTTTTTAAAGATTTTATTCATTCATTTGACACAGAGAGAGAGACTACAAGTAGGCAGAGAGGCAGGCAGAGAGAGAGAGGAGGAAGCAGGCTCTCCGCCGAGCAGAGAGCCCGATGTGGGCCTCGATCCCAGGCCCCTGGGATCATGACCTGAGCCGAAGGCAGCGGCTTTAACCCACTGAGCCACCCAGGCGCCCCAAAAAATACGTTAAAGTGTTTATAACAGAGGCTCCTGGATGGCTCAGTCGGTTAAGCATCTGCCTTTGGCTCAGGTCCTGATTTCAGGGTCCTGGGATGGAGCCTGAGTTAGGGCTCCCTGTTTAGTGTAGAACCTGCTTCTCTCTCCCCGCTCTTGCTGTCTAATAAATAAAATCCTAAAAAACAATGTACTTAACAATGTTCTCTTAAATACACAGTAGTATCATTCTATCTCTGGGGGAACATGTTCCAAGACCCCCCCCCCCGGTGGATGCCTGAAACCACACAGTACTGAATCTCTATATACTGTCTTCTCCTATACCCACATACCTATGATAGTCTTGTTTCTAAGTTCGGCACAGCAAGTGAGTAACAATAGTAATAAAATGGAACAATTATAAAAAAACATACTATAATAAAATAAACGTGGTCTCTCTCAACTTATATTATTATACTGTACTCACCCTTCCTGTGTTAACGTGATGTCAAAATGCTTATGTGAAGAGATGAAGGGAAGTAAATGATGCATGCAGGCATTGTGATGTGCCACTAGGCTACTACTGATCTGACTATTGGTCAGAAGGATCACCTGCTTCCGGACTGCAGTTGACCTCTGGTTAACTGAAACCACAGAAAGTGAAACCCTGATAAAGGAAGACTTGTAAAACCACTTTGCAAACTAGTGTTTTTCCGTAGGGCCAACAGAATTAAATTTTAAAGGTTACTAGTGGAGAGGTTGGGCAGGGTTTTTTTGGTCAATCTGAGTAATGGATGCTATAAAATACAAACTATGCTGTAATACATGGGAAAAATGAGAAGACACTGTTTTACAGAACAGATTGAAGAAACAACCGAATATAAATTTTAAGT
Organism: Ailurus styani; assembly: GCA_002007465.1. Taxonomy (NCBI): domain Eukaryota; kingdom Metazoa; phylum Chordata; class Mammalia; order Carnivora; family Ailuridae; genus Ailurus; species Ailurus styani. Next base: position 3,396,742 of record LNAC01000119.1, read on the forward strand.
AATTACCACTGAAATAAAAAACTCAGTAACTATACAATTCAAAAAGCATGAACCTAAAAAACACAAGCCATGGAAGACATTTTTAGGAACTGTTGGGGAAACCTGAACATGGACTAGAGATTATGAATTACTGTAAATCTTCTGAATTTACTCAGAAATGTCTGAGTGAGATGGAAAGCACATTAGTTGGTAAGGGAAACTTTACAACAGTACTTATCAAAAGTACTACTTACAGGGGTGCCCGGCTAACTCAGTTGGTGGAGCATGTGACTCTTCATGTCAGGGTTTAAGTTCAAGCCCCATGTTGGGTTTAGCGATTACTTAAAAAGGTACTATATAATTAGTAGTAAGATTCATTTGTTTTTACCTTTTCAAAAAAAGATCTTATTTTAGAGAGATCACAAGTGAATGGGGGGGGGCGCCTGGGTGGCTCAGTGGGTTAAAGCCTCTGCTTTCGGCTCAGGTCATGATCTCACGGTCCTGGGATCCAGGCCCGCATCCGGCTCTCTGCTCATCAGGGAGCCTGCTTCCTCCTCTCGTCTCTCTGCCTACTTGTAATCTCTCTGTGGCAAATTAAATAAATAAAATCTTTAAAAAAAACAAAACAAAACAAGTGAATGGGGGAAGGAACAGAGTGGGAGGGAGGAGGAGGGGACAGAATCTCAAGTAGACGCCACACTCAGAATGGAGCCCAATCGGGGTTCCATCTCCCAACCCTGAGCCGAAAGCAAGAGTCTCAACACTTAGCCACCTGAGCCACCCAGGTGTCCCGATTCTTACCTTTTAAAAAAAAATAAGCCTTGGAGTGCATGGGTGGCTCAATCGTTAAGCGTCTGCCTTTTAGCTCAGGTCATGATCCCAGCATCCTGGGATCAAGCCCCACATCAAGCTCCCTCTTCGGCAGGAAGCCTGCTTCTCCCTATACTGTTCCCTCCGCTTATGTTCCCTCTCTTGCTGTGTCTCTCTGTCAAATAAACAAAATCTTTAAGAAAAAAAAAAAAGCCCAAACGTGGGGTTTAAACTCAGGACCCTGAGACCAAGTCATGTGACAGAATGAATTATGCTGCTTTTTCAGAGGAATCCCAACACATACACTACCAAATCAGACCAATTACTTCCTCTGTGCATTATAAGATTTTTTTTTTCCAAACTCTATCCTTGCCAATCTCTGTTGGGATCAAACATGAGATGTTTGTATCATAGGTAAGCCTAACAAATCAACTAGCCTGTGGTTAAGGAAAAGCCTGTGAAGATTTAACTCACACTTGTCTGTCTTACTGCTTTATTTCAAATCTAAGAGAATATCAATTGCAAGATGTACCAAGAACAAAACACTGCCAACTCTGACCACGTACTTGACAATCCTGCAAAATGCATGAATTGGTTATAGCAGTCTCTCTTTGAAATTTCATCAGTCTGTTCATACTTTCTTCTCATGAATAAAACCGCATTGCTTGTAATTTGGTAGACAATTCCTTGCATTACAGCTTCTGGGCAGCTTCCCTGCTTACATTCCAAGATCTAACTCGGTTGCCACTTGCAAGAAAATACAGAATTGTGGTTATTCTTCCAACAATTAAGATTTCCTTAACATAATGTTTATGTCCTGCTGCTTCTGTGTGCTTTTTGTACATAGAATTAACATTTTTTTTAAAAGATTTTATTTATTTGACACAGAGAAAGAGATTACAAGTAGGCAGAGAGGCAGGCAGAGAGACAAGGAGAGGAGGAAGCAGGCTCCCTGCCCAGCGGAGAGCCTGATGCGGGCCTCGATCCCAGGACGCTGAGATCATGACCTGAGCCGAAAGCAGAGGCTTTAACCCACTGAGCCACCCAGGCGCCCTAGAATTAACATTTTATTTTGATGTTCAACTCTCCTTTTGAAGACACTTAGCAATTAAACTAATGTACACCAACAGCTATGATTAAGTTCACATGTGGACAGGCAAAGACACGTCAGTGGCATTGCAGCACCACCAGAAATTCTAAGATGCCATGGATTGTTAAGATATACTCCAATTTCAGAGAAGCTAAAATGTGAAGGAAAAAAATGCACCCTAGAGTTAGGTATGGTGTCAGGCAGAGTGTCATATTTGTTATCTAAATCCTCACAACCGGGCGCCTGGGTGGCTCAGTGGGTTAAAGCCGCTACCTTCGGCTCAGGTCATGATCTCAGGGTCCTGGGATCGAGGCCCACATCGGGCTCTCTGCTCAGCAGGGAGCCTGCTTCCTCCTCTCTCCTCTCTCTCTGCCTGCCTCTCTGTCTACTTGTAATCTCTCTCTCTCTGTCAAATGAATAAATAAAATCTTTAAAAAAAAAAAAATAAAATAAATCCTCACAACCATCAAGGGGATTTAGCTTTGTGATCCCACTTTTCAACTAAGTTCAAATGACTTACCCAAAATTCCCCATTGAATGAGTGCCTAGACTAGGATGCAGAGCCACTTAACTATGCAAGGCCAACTCCAGTTCTCCTCCCAATTTATAACAATTTAGAGGCTGACTTGTTCTTAAGAGTTAAGAAGCAGTATGCCAAACATGTGAAATGGCCAGTTATCAGTGTGCTCTGCTGCGATACCTTGAGGGTGACCCAAATATGATCAATGTACAATTAAGCAAGAAATGCCCACCCGAGATTTAATTCCATAACAGTTTTCTCTGGTTTTGGTCAAATCTCCTCTTTGCTCGAGTCCCACAAGCTTCATATAAGGGATTGAATTATGGGGATAGAACATATCTCTGATGAGAACTTTGTGTAAAGAAAACCTGAATTAGAGGTTTCTAATTGTTAATTTATGTATTTTCCTTGAATGTGGTTAGCTTATGTAAACACTGAAGAAATGATTCTTTTAAGCTATAGCTACAATTACTCTTATTCAAGGTCTATTATTTGTCTTGTGAAGCTCAAAATTTTTATAATTGTATATACTATACAATAATATAGTAAGTCGCATAACCTACTAAAGTACATGACAGTGGGGCACCTGGGTGGCTCAGTGGGTTAAGCCTCTGCCTTTGGCTCAGGGTCCTGGGATCGAGCCCCACATTGGGCTCCCGGCTCAGCGGGAAGCCTGCTTCTCCCTCTCCCACTCCCCCTGCTTGTGTTCGTTCCCTCTCTTGCTGTGTCTCTGTCAAATAAAATCTTTAAAAAAAAGTACATGACAGTAACAAGTCAGAAGGGGAAATGGAAAGGGAATGTGTTCTAATCCATCATCTTCCATTTCATGATCTGAGATGTCTACCTCTTACCTTCATATCCATGTCCCTTTCCTTTAAAGGAATTTTTTGGAAATTTATAGTAACTTCTGATTTCATTTCACAAGATGTCAACCTGGTTGCAAGGGAGGTTGGGAAATGTCAGCTAGGGGGCTTAAGAACCCAATTAAAAAACAAGGATTCAATTATTAAAACAAATGAATACTGTATATTGAGGGACAATTACCAGTTTTTGTAACATTGTCCTGATGCCTGCATACAATGTAAAAAGGAAAAAAATGTGAATTTACTCTCGGCAGTGGCTGAATCCCAGTTGCCAATCATTTCTAAATTCAAAGTGGACTATACTGGTTTCTAAGCCAAGACTTGTTTTCTTGCAACATCTAGAACATGCCAAGAAAGCAGGGGCTAGAGAATGGATGTGCTAGAAGATAAGAAAATTGTCTATGATCATTGACAGAAATGGTGACAGCTACTCAAAACTAACCATTTTCATTTCATCGCTAAATCAAAATACACCAATCTGAACCTAAACTTTTGACTGATCCAAGAAAACCTCTTAAAAAGGGGTTTTTAGGCCAAAACCAGTAATTAATAAGAACAAATCAAAGATTTTAACAAAGCTAAAGTTTGAAACAAAGTTTTCTAATGTTCTTTGAATACATTTTAATCATTTACCATTTACTGTCCTAGAAAAAAGTTTCATGCAGGATTATATTCTACTGAAATAATGGTTTTGCCAAAGCCTATAAAGTTAGAGTACGGCAATTATACAAAATTGCTGACTCTACACGAACACGAGGCACTTCAAATGCTTAGGTTTTAGTCTAGGTTTACAGAAAGAGTCAATCCTCTGGAAACAGGTTCACCCAACCTAGTTTCCTTTTTCTATTCCCTTAGTTCTACCCACTTTTTAAATAGAACACCTACACATTTCCCCCCTTCCTCCTACCTTTCCTAAAGGGATAAGGCAACTTTCTAAGGGTTATATTAGAGGAACATACAATTAATCAAAACTATCTGCACTAGCTTTTTACACCTGGGTTCTCATTCTCTTTAATCTGTTACACAAAACTCGTAAGCAGGAACCAAGGGAAGGTGCTTTTTGATTGCAAAGAAGGATTAAAGCATGGTAAGCGGTCACAGAAGGAATTTGTTTCTTGGGGACTAGAGCCATGTTCAATTAACCCAACCATGCCTTTACTCCCAATAACCAGAGGTTATATTTTCAACTCAAGAGTCCTACTTCACTTAAAAATGTTACCTAATACTTAAAACACATATAATCACTTATGATGTAAGTGATAAACACATATAATCACTTAATGTAGGAATAATTTTGAGCCAATAAAGGAAAATAAATGTAAACCAAGTTTATTTTGCTTTTTAAGTAGTGTTCTTAAAGCACTACAGCTTGGTAAACAATGTAAATTAGTATAAGTCATCTCAAAAGCCAGAGTTTTGTTTTGTTTGTTTTTAATGAGTTGTTAAAAAGATGCAGCCTATTCTAACAGGATAAATATTTTTAACCATTTCACTTCGAGTTAATGAAGGCTCACAAATGAGCAACACTCCTCATTGAGGAAAACAAAAAGCTGTTGTCGACAAGCGACAGCACACACACACAAAAACAAAAAGAACTGTGTAAAAATAACTAACTGTGTTCCCATATTTTTTGAAGTCGCTTTACAATGGGATGATATGCACATGATCTTGCTGCAAACTTGCCATACAGACTCGTAATACATGTAGTCTAGACAAACGATTCAGTCCATAGAGGTGCTAACTTTAGACAATGCAGCACTAGAATCCTCTTAACAACGCAATTTGTTTTACTCATTATCTTTTCTTCTAGACTGAAATACAGGCTAGAAAGAAAATGCTCCCTAATTAAAAATTGGTATTGTTTACAGGAAAATTGTGTAATTTTGCATTAGAATTTACAAGTATACGTTCAAACTGAATTTGCCTCCTCCCCCCAATCCCAGCCACAAAATGGGCATGAAGTAAAATTTTAAAAAATGCCTTAATTTTTAACTTCATGCAAACTAAATAAAGATGACCAAAACAAAAAGCTTAAACAATGGAAGAGTATTTCACAGAAAATTTCTTATACAAAAAACACATAAGAAAAAGGGCCACTAGGTGACATTTTAATTTACAAATTGGCATCATTTTGGTCGACAAATATCCAGATGCTGTTTTCTTCTGCTAACAAGTGTTGCAGAGAGGGGGGGAAAAAACCCAACAACAACAAAAAAAACCAGCATGATTTCCGATTTTAATCACACATTTCTTCTGGAATTTCATGTGGATTAAGGATGCCAGGGACAGACATTTGAAGTTTATGTTTCTCTTCCTGAGCCTGTCGAAGGGCTGTTTCTCTTTCTTCCAAAAACAGATCAGATGTATCTTCACCTGCAAATTCCTGTGAAAACAAGGTAATTGAGGTGTTAACATAACTAATTTCAATTTTGGAAAATGACCTGTTTTTGAGGGGAAAAAAACGAACAAAAAACCAAAAAACCCCACACAAAAAAGGAAAGACAAGCATCTCCCTGTTTTGTTTACAACAATGATAAAATCTGTTCTTCAAATGGTTGGGTTTAAATTATAGTGTACATACATACATTTTTAAAGAAAGCACATGCTTGCACGCACAGGAAGAGAGACAAGCAGACTCCATGCTAAGTGCAGAGTCTGACACCATAAAGGGATCAATCCTAGGACTGGGAGAGATCATGACTGGATCAAGGTCTGGACACTTAACTGACTGAGCCACCCAAGTGTCCCTAAATTATAGTATACTGATACAATTCTGCATAGCTGAATTAAAACCAAAGGTGTTAGTTGAGAATAAAAAAGGTTATTAAAAGAGGCAGAGTCTGGGGCGCCTGGGTGGCTCAGTGGGTTAAAGCCTCTGCCTTTGGCTCAGGTCATGATCTCAGGGTCCTGGGATCCAGCCCTGCATCAGGCTCTCTGCTCAGCAGGGAGCCTGCTTCCTCCTCTCTCTCTGCCTGCCTACTTGTAATCTCTGTGCGTCAAATAAATAAATAAAATCTTAAAAAAAAAAAAGAGGCAGAGTCTGATGTCATATATATAGAATATGCTTCATAAGCCAGGAGATTTAACAAGCTGTTTTTCCTATGATTATTGATAAAGTTTAGGTACACTGTGGTAAGACTTTATAGCTGTTTCAGGTAATTTTCATATTCCTTTGGATTCTCTACCTTACAACTTAGCTTAATATAGTCACAACTGAAAAAAACCTTATTTGTATCCTGGAAGGAAAAAATCTGAGTAACATATTCTTATTTAACAGTCAGGTTAAGATAATCCATCAAGCAGTTACAGAGGTTATGTTATTTTTAAATTTCTATCTTTTTTTTTTTTTTTTTTAAAGATTTTAGTTATTTGTCAGAGAGAGAGAGAGAGACAGCCCGAGTGAGCACAAGCAGAGGGAGCAGCAGACTCCCCACTGAACAGGGAGGGAGCTTTCCACGGGACTACGGGACTTGATCCCAAGACCCTGAAATCATGATCTGAGCCAAGCACAGATGCTTAACCAAATGAGCCACCCAGCCATCCCTGCTTCTAAATTTCCTTAAAAGAAAATAATGTAAGATTAATCCCTCTTCCCATAAATTTAAATGAAGCACTGTGTAACAGCAGTAATAACAGGTTGATTATATGCTAATTTGTCTTAATTCCCTAAAATGGATTCCTAACAAAATGGGTATGAAATCCCCAAAGGGTCTACCATCCTTTCCCCATATTTTACAATTTAAAAATCAGTTGTAGGGGCGCCTGGGTGGCTCAGTGGGTTAAAGCCTCTGCTTTCGGCTCAGGTCGTGATCTCAGGGTCCTGGGATCGAGGCCCGCATCGGGCTCTCTGCTCGGCGGGGAGCCTGCTTCCCCCCCCCTGCCTGCCTCTCTGCCTCCTTGTGATCTCTCCCTCTGTGAAATAAATAAATAAAATTTAAAAATAAAATAAAATAAAATAAAAATCAGTTGTAGGATGTAACCCCAACATTCCAAGACATTTATATCATCTAAAATGAATTATATTAATAACATGTTTCCAAAAATGTTTCAAACCCACCTTGTTCTCAACTATGAGAACTATAGTTCTCAACTATAGTTTTTCACTCTGAATCAGTCTAGGACTAGTAAGCCTGCATATCATTCATTTTGCTTTACCAAAAAGTGGTTAATTCTACAATATAACAACCAAATCATATTTAGTTTTAATATTTCTCCAAGTGCAAACAAAACACATACCTTTATTTGTACTAGGAAATCCCTAAGATGTTCCTTGAAAGCAGGAATATCCTGATTTAAGCTGAAAAGCCCTGTCACAAAGAGCTTCACTTGAGCACTGCAAATCAAAACACAACAATTAAATAATCAGTATTTCTTTTAACTGAAAAATGTACGTGTATTAAAAAGCATATTTACTCTTGTAGATGAGGGAATGCAGATTTAAGGAGATTTGCCACATATTCCTGAATGAACATCTGGTTGTTAACTGGATTTCCAGGATTTAACGGTGTACTTATTTTTCCTTCTTCAACCAAATTAAACATATATGCAAGTATTGACGCATGCATTGTCAAACCTGTTGATAAAAAGAACATTATTAACTTCAACAAATAATACCAACTGGAACACTTAACACTTTCATGGCTGTAAATTCTTACCAGCAGTATGTGAGGTGTCTGTCACAACAGAAAAGATATGCTGAAGAATATCACAAAAATAAGTCTGATAGAAACTCTGAGCTGCAGCTTCTTCTTGTGCAACATTTTGTAAGAGTGTAAAAAGTATCTGTAAGCCTAAAGTGTACAGAAAGTTATTACAGACTAGTAATATTCATATAGAATTTACACTATTCAACCATTCTGATTCAATGACCATTCTTACCCCCCTCACTATTGACTAACAATTCTTTGCCTAAGTTATCTTGAGTAATGGGAGTTCAACTAGCAATAATACCTGCTTAGATACAGACTACAAGTAGTAACTATTACCAATATTCCACTATTTCTGAAGGTTTAGTCCAGTCTCTCCAAATCAATTCTAAAAACAGCATTACCAAGTACATATCAGTCACACAAAACAATTTCTACTTAAAAACAAATTAAATAAAAACCTCTCTTGCTAAAGATGTTGTGTTTTATCCTTATTTTGGCCCTTACTGGCACTGAGGAAAAGCAGACGGGGAAAAGAACACAACTGGTGAGGATGTGAAGTGATGTCACTTTACTTTGAATTTTTACACCTATCTCCTTATAAAACTCGATCCTCTGCCTGTGGACTCAACTATGGAAGAAAGGATTCAACCGCTTTTAGGATTTACTTAGATCTTCATATTCAAAGTGATGCACTCCAATAAAACCCTGACAACAGGGTTACCTACCTAACTATACCTACAGATCTAGCTCTCAGAGTCTGTGGATTGATAGGACGAATGAATAAAAGGATGTATGTACTTACCTGTATCTGCAACGTTCCTCATAGTATGTTTGAAAGCCCAAATAATGGAATCCAAAACAAGTTTAAACTGTGCAGGAGGTATAGCCAGGAATGCTGGGAAACAATGAGAATTAACGGCCTGAAGTAGTAAGAAAAAGTTCGTTCTGTGCTCAGGATATTCTTCAAAGTCCTAAAAAACAAATGGTGAGAACAAAATATTTTAATGCCTTAACTATGTTAAATAAGAGAAAAAGTAAACCCTAATTTAGTATAAAGGTTTAGAGTTGTTAGTTAGCCTCATAAAGTATATAAGCCTTGTGACTGGAAACCTGAAGACAATATATAATTTGCTGCCCACAGAAGATGAAATTACCGCTTATTACACAAATGAATTACTAAAATAGAAGGAACACAAGGTCGCATTATAGAGAGAATTCATCAAAACCCACATAAAGAACATCACATTTTCTAGTTACACTGAGACTTGAAAGACTTCAAGATCACGGATATAGATCTGAAAATTTTTTAGCAGTGTATATTTGTATACTTTTATCTACATTTTCCCTTCTTGGTTAATGTATTTTCCCATTTCGGGACGCCTGATGGCTCAGTTACTAAGCGTCTGCCTTCAGCTCGGGTTGTGGGATCTAGCCCTGCATCAGGCTCCCTGCTCAGCGGGGAGTCTGCTTCTCCCTCTCCCACTCTCCCTGCCTGTGGTCCCCTCTCTCACTGTGTCTCTCTGTCAAATAAAAGTCTTTAAAAAATATATATATATATATATGAATATATTATAAAAGCAGGGGAGAAGGCAGCGCCCCACAAACCAGAGAGCCCTGATGCAGGGCTCGATCCCAGGACAGTGAGACCATGACCAAAGCTAAAGCAGACATTTAACAGCTGAGCTATCCAGATGATCCAGTACACTAAATTTTTAATGCTTAAAATGCACAAACTTGGGCGCCTGGGTGGCTCAGTGGGTTAAAGCCCCTGCTTTCGGCTCAGGTCATGATCTCAGGGTCCTGGGATCGAGGCCCACATCGGGCTCTCTGCTCCGCAGGGAGCCTGCTTCCTCCTCTCTCTCTCTGCCTGCCTCTCTGCCTACTTGTAATCTCTCTCCCTGTATCAAATAAATAAATAAAATCTTTAAAAAAAAAAATAAAAAAAAAATAAAATGCACAAACTTGTCACTAAATGCTAGGTGCTATTTCAATGCTACACTCTATCAAATTTAACTATTTTGTTAAGATCTTTTTATGTTTTTAAAGATTTATTTGCTTGAGGAAGGGGCACTTGGAGGGGGCGGAAGGAGAGAATCTTTAAGCAGACTCCCCACTGAGTGCAGAGCCTAGACCTGGGGCTTTATCTTACAATAATCTTGAGATCAAGACCACCAAGAGTCAAAAAGCTCAACTGTCGGGCGCCAGTTTAACCCACTGTGGCTCAGGGGGTTAAAGCCTCTGCCTTCGGCTCAGGTCATGATCTCAGGGTCCTGGGATTGAGGCCCGCATCGGGCTCCCTGCTCAGCGGGGAGCCTGCTTCCTCCTCTCTCTCTCTCTGCCTGCCTCTCTGCCTACTTGTAATCTGTCAAATAAATAAATAAAATCTTAAAAACAAAACAAAACAAAACTCAACTGTCTGAGCCACCCAGGCACCCCAAGACCTTTTAAATTGTAAACTTTTTAAAAAAAGTGTTTCTGGGGGCTCCTGGGTGTTAAGCCTCTGCCTTCGCGGCTCAGGTCATGATCTTTGGGTCCTGGGATCAAGCCCCGTATCCGGCTCTCTGCTCGGCGGGAGAGCCTATTTCCCCTTCTCTCTCTGCCTACTTGTGATCTGTCAAATAAATAAATAAAATCTAAAAAAAAAAAATTTCTGGGGTGTCTGGGTGGCTCAGTTGGTTTAGTGTCTGGCTCAGTCGGTATAGGGTCCTGGGACTGAGTATCAGTATTGGGCTCCCTGCTCAGCGGGCAGTCTGCTTCTCCCACAACCTCAGCCCCTACCCCCACTCATGCTTATGCTCTCTCAAATAAATAAAACCTTAAAAAAAAAAAAAGGCACGTATTCCTCTGCTCTAGAAGTTCAAATGTTTAAACTCCAGAGCTTAAAATTTATGCTACTCACATAGCTATCATTTATGTTTTTAGGACTTAAAGGATATATATACTGTAGAACTTCTCATAACTGAAATGTAAACCACATACCTTATTTATCATATTCAATGTGCATTCAAAAACAGCATCAAATATTTGAGGTATTTCAGCTGTTATATGTCCTCCTAACTTGTTGACAATAATAGCCATAGTACTAAGCACTTCTGGTTCTCTAGCAGCTGGGACATTTCTCTGATAATCAATGAGAACTGCATCCAGTAGAGGAGGAACAAAATTTTCAGCTACCTATTAAAAAACAAAAACAAAAACAAACAAACAAAAAACACTTAGGTTTTATTCTATGCACTTGCTAACCATTATATTATTCTATGCACTTGCTAACCATTATAAACACCTAGATCAGTGTTGTATTGAGACTTAGGTTGAATATCTGCTTAAAACTGGAAAATCCCACGTTTTAATTTGGTTTTTAGATACTAAAACTTTTTACCAAAAGAAACCAAGAAATCATAATTGGCTGGAAAGAGACACAGACATATTCAGAATTCAAATCTGTAATTACTAAGGTAACTGAGGCCCAAAATCAAGTGATTCGCTCCAAATTATTTCGGCAGGACCAGGATTCTAGCAGTACTGCATGTGGGATAACTTGCCTAAAGGAATGAAAACAAAGTCCTAACCAATATTGTATCAAATCTGTCAATGAATAATACCTATAAAAAGCAAGCAGCTCATATCTGATACAAAGCAGACACTCATTCAATTATCATTTTTTTTAAAACTAGTGAATGCTACCTGGTAAGTAACAAAAGTAAAAACCACTTACTATTATAAAAGGAATTAGAATTGTATCAGAAAGACCTTGAGTTTCCATGAGTCTCAACAAGCAAGGTCATATTAAGGTGCAACTTACATGCTTTTAGTAGGGTCTTTATTAAGACATGGACAATAATTACAAATAATGTTTCTTCTAACAGGTTACCAGTGTTAGTAGTGTCCTACTATACAAAATAGGCCTAGTAAAATTTTAAGGATGAGCACATTATTTCTCAGATAACCCACTTGTTCTGTTAGACCAGAACTGGTTCTCATTTTACTCTAACATGCAGTAATTCTTTCCCCAGAAAATGGATCATAAATGTGTTTGAGTTATTTTTTAATTCACTGTCCCAACCCTCAATACAAATCTTATTGTAAAATGATACCCTCTTGTTGTTATTATCACTGATACTCCTAAAATTTGCCCAAGCTATTGTAAATTATGAACTTCACAATTCCTTTATTTCATCTTATCTTCTCCTTTCAAATCTTAAATATAGTTCTCATCTCATAATACACGTGTTCAAAACCTTTCAATATTTGATATGCTGAGAACTCCATTACTGTACTCTGAACACGTTCCCTGAAAAGTATCTTCTTATCTGTAGGAACAATACTGAAATTTCAAAGTTATGAAAGTAAATAGCACACTTGTCAAGCACTATTTGCATAGAGCAAAGAAAGATTAACATGAAAGGATTCTTTGTAATATATCAAGGATCAGAAAATGGTAGAATAAATTAAAAATACGCACTTTAAAAAAAATACTAACACACATTTTCCCAAGTAGAGGCATATATGGAGCCTGGTTTATTTTATGAAAATCATTTTCCTTTCTGGAAATGATTTAAAACTAAAAGAAAGAAGAGTAAAACCGACTTTGAAAACTTTCACTAGGAAAGGCCTTATTTCCTTACTTTCACTGCAGAGGCAAACTAAACACAGCTTTGTAAGTTGCTCTGAAGAATCATGAAGAAACACTTTTTCTTCACGAAGAAAAAATTTCATCAGAATGTCTATCCACAGGAGAAAAAGTAACTCAAGCTACCTGTCCCCTACTAACAGCAATTTCTTAGGAAAATGGTATACAGGGCGCCTGAGAGTCTCAGTGGGTTAAAGCCTCTGCCTTCAGCTCAGGTCATGATCCCACGGTCCTGGGATCGAGGCCCACATCGGGCTCCCTGCTCAGCGGGGAGCCTGCTTCCTCCTCTCTCTCTGCCTGCCTCTCTGCCTACTTGTGATCTCTGTCAAATAAATAAATAAAATCTTAAAAAAGAAAAGAAAAGAAAATGGTATACATAATAGTATTTCTAAGTATTCAAGGACTCAGAAATAGGACACTGCAACATAATGCCAAACATAGCCATTGAAATTACCTTTAAATTAACTATATGCACATATCAGAGAATACAGCACCAACTTAAAAAGCATAACATTTCACATACCATCTGTGGATCATTGGACCGGCTCACCCAACCAGATATTAACTTTAAAGTTTCCCTTTTTACTGTTCGCATACTTCTAATCAACGGTTGCTTTGTAACCATCTCACCTAAAAAACACAATCCCGTGAAATTCAACTTGACAACTACAATTGTCAGTTGAATCAGTAAAAGACAAATATCTATATTGGTAGTTACATGTACTTCAGATATAACAGTTCTCATTTACCACTCAAAAACACAAACACAAGGGGAAAATAAACTAAGACTAATTGTACAAGGGAAAGGTGTATGCAACTCATTAAAAAGAATTATCTATGGTCATTTGGGACACTGGGAGAGTTAACTTAAATCTGTGAGAAATGAATGCTTACACTAAGACTGTGACAGTAGAACGGATTTGTTATTTCACCATTCCACAAAAATTCAGAATCACTTACCATTAGCTTGGATAGCTGCTGAAATATTTTCACTGAGGCACTTGTATACATTAAGCATATCTAAATAAATTCTCCCAAGCTGAATTACAAAGGGATGTCCAACAGCTTTGCAGGCTCTAACATTTGTTTTCAATATGCTACCGAGCTGCTTAACTGTTTCAGGATCTTTAAGTATATCCACATTCTGTGAAGGACAAATAACAAACTTCATTTACCACATGAAAATTGTCTTTGTAATTACTAAAGCAAAAAACACTACCCACAACCTACTCCAAACCACCATCACATTTATAATCTAAAATAGTAAAACAAAGAAGTCTTTATTACCCACAGGTACAACTGAGAATAGAGTAACAGTCCCAATATACCAGCAAAACAAAATAAAATTACAATATAATTTTTACTACTTTTGTAAACAACACTGTCTTCTTGAATTCCATTAGAACTTCGAGAAAAAAAAGAGTAAAACTTACTTTGGTTGCCTGCTGGATTATGCTATCCCAAACCTGATTAGGGAGTAGCATGTATTTTTCTATCAAATGTTCTTGTACTGTTTGGTCTGTTTGTGCACCAATCATGTACCCCACAGCTTCATAAAATGTATGGACCTATGTAAAAAGGAAGAGATTTTACTTTTATGCATCATAAGATAGACTACACACAAGCAATTCATGTAAGTATCAGAACTTATTTTTTGAGTCTGAGAAATAACTTACATTAGGTAGGAAAATAGCCTGAGAAACTAATGCCTAAATTTTCACTCCACTATGAAAATTTAACCACTCCAGCAGAGAGGTTGGGGGTGGGTGGGTGGGTAAAATAGGTGATGAGGATTAAGGAGTACACTGGGTGATGTATGGAACTGTTGACTCACTGTATGATACACCCAAAACTAATTTAACACTCTACCTTAACTATAGTGGAATAAAAAAAAAAAATTCAGCCACAGAGACACGTGAACCAAGTCCAATGATGGCACTCTTTCTACTGCCATTCATGCATTTTGAGTAAAACAGTAGTCGTGGGTTACCTGGGTGGCTCAGTTAAACATGATTCTTTTTTTTTTTTTATTTTTTAATAAAGATTTTATTTATTCATTTGACACAGAGAAAGAGATTACAAGTAGGCAGAGAGGCAGGCAGAGAGAGAGGAGAGAGAAAGAAGCAGGCTCCCTGCTGAGCAGAGAGCCTGATGTGGGCCTCAATCCCAGGACCCTGGGATCATGACCTGAGCCGAAGGCAGCAGCCTTAACCCACTGAGCCACCCAGGCGCCCATGATTCTAGGTTTCGGCTTGGGTCATGGTCTCACGGTCCTTAGCTCAAGCCCTCCCACCCCCCATGTGTGCTCTGTCAAATAAACCTTAAAAAAAAAAAAAAAAAGTAATCACATTTTTGGGGGTGGAGGGAGAGAGAGAATCTTAAGCAGGCTCCACTCCCAGTGCAGAGCTCAATCTCTCATGACCCAGAGAGCAGGACCAGGGCTAAAATCAAGAGTTGGATGGTCAGGGCGCCTGGATGCCTGGGTGGCTCAGTCATTAAGCATCTGCCCTTCAGCTCAGGTCATGATCTCAAGGTTCTGAGATTGAGCACCCCATCGGGCTCCTTGCTCCACAAGGAGCCTGCTTCTCCCTCTCCCACTCCCCCTGCTTGTACTCCCTCACTGTGTTTTTGTCAAATAAATAGGCTCAATGCTCTACATACCTGTTGAGGCTGAAGATCACAAATTATAGTGTTGATATTGTTCAAAATTTCATCAATAAATGGCATTACTTCTCCAACCTGAACTTGAACAAAATGCCTGCGGCATTTCTGAGCTATTTTAATGAAAGTATCACAAGCCATGTCTTGGACTCCATCATGGGTCTCTAACAAAACAAAAAGATTTTTCAAAAAATTTTCAAGAAAAATTTTGAGTTTTTTTGTTCAATAAATATAAATAGCTAAATGATATATATAAAAGAGGATTTACCATGCATGAATTCAAACAACTTGTTAACTACAGTCTTCAAAAACTTCCAATGAGCTCTTAAAAACCTTGGATATTGACCTACTATGTACATGATATTTGATGCAATAATAGCTTTATTATCTTTGCCTCTTTTCTGTTCACATAATCCTAATAGATCCTGTAAAATAAGCAATTTCAGTCATTTATGATAATACAATATAGTTACATAACAGTTCCAGTTCATATGTATCACTTGCATACCTTTATAACAGTAACCAGAAAGCGTTTTTCATCCTCTTCATGCATTGCTCCACTAATGGAGCCTATTGCCCAACACAATGTATTCAAATTTTTCCATGACCACTCTGTACCATTCACTTGATTGTGAAGTTTCTCAGTCATTATTCTTTCTGTATCTACATAATCCAGATGAGTAAGATAAACTACAAAGGAAGGGAAAAGATTCCAAAGGTTCAAATGCAAAACTCTACAATCAATAAAATTTAGTAAGAAATTACGGCACATCAATAAAGGAGGTTATTAACAGATTGAGAAAAGTATAACACATTTCTTTAAAAAGTATTTCCATCCCAGAAGAGAATTAGAAAGATCTTTAAGATTAAACTGACAGGAAAAAAAAAAGATTAAACTGACAGTACTTATTGGCTTACCTAATGTTTCTCTCATATTCTTATACAAATTAATGGAATCTGTATCCTTCATGAATTCTCTTACAACTTCTCCCTGATCATTTTCTACAACCAATACTTCCTCTGGTTTGGCCATACGACTAACCATCAGTAAACGAACCTACTCAACAAGAAAAATCTGTTACATTTTTTAAATCAGCCACATCAAATGTAGGAAAAAAAATTAAGCACTTCACACTTTAGACCAACATACCTCCAAAACTCTTCTCCCAATATAAAAGTATACAAACATTTTAAAAATGTAATTCTAGGGGTGCCTGGGTGGCTCAAGTCTGTTAAGCGTCTGCCTTCAACTCTGGTCTTAATCCTAGGGTCCTGAGGTTGATGAGCCTGCATCAGGCTCCCTGCTCAGCTGAGTCTTTCCCTCTCTTCCTTTACCCCTCCCCACTGCTTGTGCTCACTTTCTGTCTCAAATAAATCTTTTTTTTTTTAAATTCTACAACAATGGTTTTCAAATGTTATTTATCTTGAATAAACATATACTATTAAGTTTTCTGTGTCTCATCAAGAGACTGACTGATTCACAGTAGACTGGTAGGTGATCTCTTAATTTGCATTTCTAACAAACTCACTGGTAGTGCTGATGTGGTCTACTTCTTTGGATACACTTTGGAGAACCATAGTTCATTTTTTTTTTAAAAAGATTTTATTTATTTCTGAGAGAGAGAGAGAGAGAAAGCATGCACAAGCAGGGGGAGTGGCAGGCAGGAGGAGAAGCAGAATCCCCTGCCAAGCAAGGAGCCCAACGCAGGACCCATACAGTACTCGATTCCAGGACCCCGGGGATCATGACCTGAGCTGAAGGCAGACGCTTAACCAACTGAGCCACCAAGGTGTCCTGAGAACCACAGTTCTTAACTAATCCTTTTCAATCTTCTAGCTTTGAACATAAACGTAGAAGTTGCTGAATTCTTTTTGTAGCTCTTTTATTTGGACATATTATAAAAGCCTGAATAAAATAAAAAGAAAACCCACTACTTGCGTTTAGTCTTCAAAAATCACAGCAAGGAACAGGTAAAGCACTCAACCACCCACTTTATTATCACCTTGGATAACACGGGCAAATACAGCTGTCTCCTGGGAGGAACATCAAAATGTTGACTTCCAGATAGCAATGGAGAAGCAGATGTAGAGAATGGGCTCTCTCTATAGAGTTCAGCTGCCAAATGATTCCAGTACTCAAGACAAATCTTAAAGATTTCAGTTTCCTCCACTTCTGATACCAACAACATATAATGAAGGGCCTACAAAGAAGACCAACAGTATTAAATAATCCTTAGACATTATCATCCTTCCACAAATAGCTGGACTGAGCCACCCAGGCGCTCCAAAGATAGACATTTAAAAAAAACACACAGTTTAGAACAAGGCATTTTTGAAAGCGCTTTCATTATATAAAAGAATTTCAGAAGCCAAAGGATCCACAAAGCCTACCTCCATGAGAGTTTCCCTGAGATTTAACCTTTTCTCTATAAGTTGACCATGTTCCTTAAGAAAGGTGCAGAGAAACAAACTGAGATTTTGGATAAAGTTCTGTTCATCATCTTTGCCATTTGAGTATGCAAGTCGAATATTGGTATTTAAAGGAAGCATCTACAAGTTTAAATATGGACCATTAGTGTGCATTCCAAAACCAACAAAAGATATTAACTTTAAATACTAAGATTTCATCACCTTGTTACTAATATTATAAACCATAGACTTAAACAGATTATTCTTCAGTAGAATTCCTTGGTCTGTTATAGAATTTTTGTATTCTAGCTTCTGATTTTTAAAAATATTACAAATAGTAAGAGTTCCACAATTTATCTTCTCAATTTTTCCCTGTATCAGACTTTTTCTTACTCAGTATTATTAAAAACAAAAATATTGAATTAATTCATTAGAACATAAACCTATTGTAATGCAGTATTATCGTTAACATTCTAGCTAAATAATTTCATCTATACCTAATCAATATTATAAACAGACAATCTCCTCCTTTCTGAGGCAAAGTCAGAAGCAGAGCTAATTATTAAAACCCCAGGTTTCCAAGCTTCTAAATTCTACGTAAATAAATTACGATAGTCCCAGAATCTTTATTTCAAGGAATTTTCACAAAATGTTTACTAAAATTTCTTCCTGCTCTCATTTTATGTAATAAATATACAACCACATTGTAGCTGATCTACTATAATTAATTGTACCAAAATGGTTCAACTCCAGCCCAACTTTTTCTAAGGCACTAAAATTGTTTAGTCAGTTGTTAAGAGTGTTTAATTACCTGTTTTAGCTGCATCATTGTCAGTGTAAATAGCGTTACAAATTGTTCTTCATATTGGCTTACACTTACACCAGCAATCTCAGTGAGGCACTTCAGAGAGACATTTCGAAACATTGGAACATTCAGGAACTATTTTAAAATTTAAAAAAAAAGGGGGGGGAAGCATAAAATTAAATGGCATGTAATACTTGACAATTAAGAAAAATAAAGGTTTTTAATAATAGGGAGTACAAGAGGGAAAACACCATATAAATGGATCGATGTTTTGTTTTCCACGTAAGGTTTTGAGGAAATTTCACTATCTACCCAACAGACAGTAAATGCTGTAGGAGCAAACTGTGCATCTTCTGATGTGTCCTCAGACATCTAAACACAAAGCAGCTTAGTAACTTTCCCATGAACCTTTATGACTTTTAAGAACATCATGTTTGGGCGCCTGGGTGGCTCAGTGGGTTAAAGCCCCTGCTTTCGGCTCAGGTCATGATCTCAGGGTCCTGGGATCAAGGCCCGCATTGGGCTCTCTGCTCAGCAGGGAGCCTGCTTCCTCCTCGCTCTCTGTGTCAAATAAATAAATAAAATCTTAAAAAAAAAAAAAAATCAAATCCCTTAACAGTTCATGTGGAATTCCTGAGATTTTTGACACCGTTTCAAAAAAATTATTAGCTGAAACTAAGAAAAGTTCTTCTGAGCAGTTTCTTAGAAACAACATTGGTTACACCTACAAATGCATAATGGTTTTTCTATAGCAAAGAGCATTACAAATTAATAAGATATGTAACTATCCAGTGATAAGAACTGAGATGTATTCACTATACCTTATAAATTAATGTGCTGATTAACTTGGTCTCAAAAATATATCCCAGTGGAATCCAATTAAGAAATCTGAGCAATGTTTCCAAAGTTGCATGTACAAGTGGAGCATTCTGGGAATTTTCCTATAACAAAAACACACCTGTAAATAATCCTCTTCCTGTAATTATTACTTTAAAAGAAAAAAGAATCAAAAGCACTTACCATCACAAACTGACACAGTTGAAAAATTTGTGAGAATTCATTGCACATGCTAAAAAAAAAAAGTGCAGTTCAGAAGACACACAGAAATACTGTGATTATTTACATACTAACAAAGTTAGAAAAAATTTCATGAATTTAGTCATTAATACTTTGAGTCATTTCTATTTAAACACAAGTATCAGTGACTTCATCAAAAGCTACGAAGTTGCTAATGCTATGTGTAGTAGCATTCTTTCAAAGCTTACCCTGAAAAATGCTTCATTTTGAAGTTTGTCATCCTTACTCTAACCTGAAATAATTTAACCAATCTTTTCAAAAAATTCATTTTTTAAGTAATCTCCACCCGCAAGGTGGGGCTTGAACTCATGATTCCAGGATGAAGAATCACATGCTCTACCAACTGAGCCAGTCAGGTGACTTCAATCAATTCTAAAAGCTTTATAAATCAAGACTCTTGGAACAAAACTCTCCAAACTAAGAGTAAGAGAAACAGTATTTTATATATATATATATATATATACAAAAAATATAAAAATAAAAATAAAAAATAATAAAAATAAAAAAATATAAAAAATTATATATATATAAAAAATATTGTTTCTCTTACTCTTCCCAAATCCTACAATGTACTTATATACCAAAACAGAGGCAAAACTGTAAATTCTGAAGTCAGTCTGAAAATATAAAGGTGAAATACTACTGTGCCCTAATGATTAGAACAAATTTTTATACTAAGTGAAAGAAAATAAAGTGGCACGTTCCAAGATAAAGGACTGGTAATAATTCAGTTGACATTTGGACCCAAATCATTTCCTTTGCTTATATTTCAGTAGTCACCTTATAAAAACAGATCCTGAAGGTGTCTCGAACTCCTGACCTACATTCCTCTTGCATGAGATGTATAAAGTTACTTTGCTGTGACAATAAAGTACGACATCCTGTCATATTAACCACACATACTTTTCAAGCCTCCAGATTGATTTAGAGTATTAGGTCCACTGTAGGACTATTTAAATTTGTACTAAAAAACAAAGTAATTTAACGTATTAACAATCACAGTTTCTCAATTATAATTAACCTCCAAATTTCTTTAATTTCTTTAAATAACTTAAAAATTCTAAAGCAAAAATAATTACTTGCCTGTCTTTTAAATGCTTAGCTTTCACTTGAGTTATCTGTCCACTAGAGAAATCAAATACTTCTTCACTCAAGAGTTTAAGAATCACCATATTATTCTGACAGAGACTTTCACTGGTCCTACTTGCTCCAACAATGTCACTGATAAAAGTTGGCCAGTGTTTTGGCCATTCTTGTTTTAGTATCTAAAATAAGATAAGAAATGTTAATTTAATTTCACTTCTCAATGGCAAAACAAACTTCAAAGAAGTGTGATACTAAAAGCAGAAGCAAATAACACCCACTTTTCATTTTCACCCCCCTAAGAGAGGAAATGTGCCATCCTCTATAGAAAAAGCTAGGTAAAGTATAAGTTTTTGGCCTCAAACGCCCAGGAGTCCTCCTCTCAGTTATCCCCGCTGATCGATCTAGTCTGGTTCGTTTTTCTTTTTTTAATTAAATATTTTATTTTAAGTAATCTCTACACATCTAATGTGGGTCTTGAACTCACACCCCCCTGAGGATCAAGAGTTGCATAATTCACCCACTGAGACAGCCATGCACCTTGGTCTAGGCTGTACTAATATGCATGCACATCAGTATTAGCCAGATACAGATGCTTAAATTATCCTCAGTAGACTCAAAGATAAGACTCTAAGCAATAAAAAGGTGATGGGCAGCAGGAGGCATTTTCTTTGGGTGGTATCAGAGCCCTGAAATATAGTAGCATTTGTTCATATAAATTTGGCAGAGACACAGCATTACAGTGGGAGATAGAATCATCTCTGACCAAAATCTAATGGACTGTATTAGACTTTCAAGTCTGTACCGTATATTTAGTTATATTAGGGATTTTCCTAACCTGATTCCCTAAATTGCACACATTAGTAAGAGGTAACTAATTTCTTTGTACTCCTCCCTCTTCCCAAAGATAGGCAAACAACAAATGTCCTCAATATAAAAGCCAGTATAACTTAGTGTAAACCCAAATGTTTTCAAAACTTAAACAGAAAAATCTATTTTTCTCACATACCAATTAATAATGTTCTTAGGACCATTTTTTGTCATTTTATAAAAAGTATATAAACATAAAACTTTGAAGCTGACACTATTTAGAAAGTTTGAAAAAAAAAAAGACTTAGGTATAGAGATCAATTTAAGGAATGCTGAATTCAAAGCAATGGTTTATGAATTAAAATGTAGATGACATGGAAAGGAAATATGCACAGTCAACAGACAAATAAGAAAATTGTTAACATGTCTGATCCATATTGGAGCCATAGAAGTGATAGGTTTACAACATCTGAGGTTTCCTACCATAGGAAATTTACAATTTCAAACGTTAAATAGTAGTTTAACTATGAGAGTTACTATAAAAACTATTATTACTGCAAGATGTTAGTCTAGTTATTTGACAAAGTAGGTTTCACTATTTTGTTCCAGTAACCAGCCTAAATGAAGTATTTAATTCTTTTAAGGAAACAATGAATCAAGTAAAAGCTTACCTGAACAAGAATCATATTTAATTTCCCAATATACACCTTTTCCTTCTAAGAAAAGAAAAAAGTTCAGATTAAAGCAAAGTCTAAAATAGGTATAATAAGAATATAAGCAAAGAACTCCTTCTGAGAAAAATTACAGATCTACTATAAATGATTGTGCATATGTCTGTATGTCTCTGACAGTAGATTTAAGTTGAAGATTCAGTATTTAAATCATTTCACATCTCACACTTATCTCCAAAAATGGTCTTACCTCTACACAAGTTGGGTCAGATGACGTCTTGATAATGAGGCCAACAACGTATTTTTTAATTCCTATTAAAAAAAATTATTCAACACTTTTATAGGATGCCAATAAATCTTCAGTAAGGAAAAAAATGGGGGAGGGGAAGGTAAAAGTAAAGTTAAATAATAAACCCCAGTCCCATCAGCAATACTGGCAATTTTTGAATGATGCCCATAATTTTCATGTACTACTCCTTTAAACTTTATTAAAAAAAAAAAGATCATTTATTTATTTGATGGGGTGGGGGGACAAAATTAGGGGGAGAGGGAGAAACAGGCCTCCCGCTGAGCAGGGAGCAGATGCAGGGCTCAATCCCAGGGCCTGAGCTAAAGGCAGACACTTAACGAATGAGCCACCCAGGCGCCCCTAAACTTTAATTTTTGTTAACTTTACAAAATACACGTTTAACAATTACCAATCATCTTCTAAGATGTTCTTCAATGCTATATTAGTTAAATACACCAACATGTAATTTTTTAAATAAAAAAAAATACCATAAGGGATTACTATATTTTTCATTTAGCTCAATACACACAAACTTTTTATGGGTTGTAACTAAAAGCCCTGAAGAAGTAATTTTGTAATAAACATTATAAATAAGTTTATGTAAAATACCTCTAAATCAAGATCAGATACTGTTATCCTTTTCCAATTTAATTATAACATTAAAGTAATTCTGGAAACAAGATTTTTAAAAAAATTTTTTTAAAGATTTTATTTATTTGACAGAGAGGGATTACAAGTAGGCAGAGAGGCAGGCAGAGAGAGAGGAGGAAGAAGCAGGCTCCCTGCTAAGCAGAGAGCCCGATGCGGGCCTTGATCCCAGGACCCTGAGATCATGACCTGAGCCAAAGGCAGAAGCTTTAACCCACTGAGCCTTCCAGGTGCCCCTGGAAACAGCATTTTAACTTGTCCCCCACTACAATATAGAATAAAGTTAAGGATAAAGTTTGGTTTCTAATGTTATTTACTTAAAGGATATCTTAATAGTACAACCTATTCTTAACTTAATCTAACGCAGGGGTGGGGGGGTCGGGGGGCCTCAGGTATGCACCAGAAGAAGAATTTATTTGTCAGAGAAAGACAGAAAGCGAGCACAAGCAGGGGGAGCAGCACTCGGAGAAGCAGGCGGCACAGGGAGAAGCAGGCTCCCCACAGAGCAAGGAGCCTGATGTGGGACCTGATCCCAGGACCATGGGATCCCAGGACTCTGGGATCATGACCTGACCCCAAGGCAGATGCTTAACCGACTGAGCTACCCAGGTGACCCAAAGAGAGAGAATCTTAAGCAAGCTCCATGCCCCGAGTCAGGATCCAGGCTCATAGCAGAAGTCTGCTTGAGATTCTCTCTCCCTGGGCGCCTGGGTGGCTCAGTGGGTTAAAGCCACTGCCTTCGGCTCAGGTCATGATCCCAGGGTCCTGGGATCGAGGCCCACATCGGGCTCTCTGCTCAGCAGGGGGCCTGCTTCCTCCTCTCTCCTCTCTCTCTGCCTGCCTCTCTGCCTACTTGTAATCTCTCTGTGTCAAATGAATAAATTAAAAAAAAACTTAAAAAAAAAAAAAAAAAAAGAGAGATTCTCTCTCCCTTTCCCTCTGCACCTTCCACTCATGTGTGAGTGCACGGGTGCTTTCTCTCTCATAAATGAATAAATCTTTTATAGTAAGAGTCGGATGCTTAACCAATTGAGCCACCCAGGCACCCTGGTCCCCTTAAGTTTCGAAGTTATATGGTACACCTACATTAATATGCCCAATGGGGTTGAGAAGCAGGATCCCTAATAAATTATTATTTCCTACTATATAGAATAAAGACTACTCTCACATTTGTTTAATTTAGGCTTTGCTACCAAATGATCTATGAAGATCTTCTTTCAGAGCTATCTGACCTCTGGGAATACAGTTTAGACTTTCTGGAACTATGTCCTCCAAGCCTTATCTAATAAATCTGGAACTCTGGACTCAAGCTTTCATGGAGAAGGGATTTGCTAAGAAATTTACCCGTAATAATAAACAGGAAATATAGCTAACATGAAGGCAATAAAATACTGATTTCATTGTAAAACTACTTTAATAATCTTCATGAGCTGAGATATTAAATTTATTCCCATTCATTTGTATTTCAATATGTATTAATTATGGTAAAAATGCCCATTTCCTTTCACGTTCCAAATAACAACTAAACACTTAAAAACACTAATTATGAAAGTACTTTCCTTAGTGTGGAAAAACTTTATTAGCACAATAAAGTCACACAATGAGGGTTATTTATCAACTGAAAATGTAGTGTCAAGTGGTATCAATATTCATAGTTTAAGAGACCCTAAAAAAAAGCTAGGTGCCAAAAAATGTAACTGACTGTTACATACCATCTAATGTAACCTATGTCATTTCCATTTTTAAAAGTTAGTTTTACTAGGCAAAGTCCACAATACCAAATGCTGCAAAGACCCACCAATGAATGCTAAAAAGAATGAGCAATCCTTTCAGAAGAAATCAAACAGTGTAGTTTCAAAATTACCTTCCCAAGATCATTTGAGGAAAAAAAGCCCAGTAATTATATAAATAGAAAAGCAGCAGGAACCACCATAACCCACTAATAAATGTTAGTAACAAATGAATAATTAAATGGATTGATCTTGTGCCCTATGTCTTGCTGACTGAGGATACACATCACTGTGGTATCTTGCCAAAAACCATGCAACCCAGCCTAATCATGAGAAACCAGACAAACCTAAATTGAAATACACTTTACAAAATGACTGACCAGAACTCATCAAAAGTATCAAAGACCTATCAAGCAGAGATTAAGAACTGCCACAGATTAAGAGACTAAAAAGACCTAACAACTGTAGAATAGAAAAGGGCCATTAGAGAGAAAACCTCTGAAATCTGAATGCCCATAGTAATAGTACTGACCAATGTTCATTTTATGGTTTTCATTATTTTATTATGATTGTAGAAGTTGCTAATATTAGAATAAGGTAAAAAGTGTTAGGTGCGGGCGCCTGGGTGGCTCAGTGGGTTAAAGCCTCTGCTTTCGGCTCAGGTCATGATCTCAGCGTCCTGGGATCGAGGCCCGCATCGGGCTCTCTGCTCAGCAGGGAGCCTGCTTCCTCCTCTCCGTCTCTCTGCCTACTTGTAATCTCTCTCTGTGTCAAATAAATAAATAAAATCTNAAAAAAAAAAAAAAAAATTTTAAAAAAAAAAAAAAAAAAAAAAAAAAAAAAAGTGTTAGGTGCATTCCGTATTTTTTGGGCAACATTTTTATAGTCAAAAATTATTTCAAAATAGAAAAAAGCCTTTGTGGATCTAGTTTGAGTAAGGCAGTAAAAAAAGGGAAACAATTAGGAGATCAAATTTACTTTAAAGAGTGCTTCTGCACACCTAAAATTAATGCCAACCATGCATCAATTTTAAAAAGCAAGCTAAATTATATACCAGTTATTGAGGGTAACCCACAAAACAATCCCACATGTTCTCAATATCTAGAAGATTTAACCAAAACATAACTCTACTATCGCTAGCCCTTCTGTTCTTTAACACATAAATTACTACCACTAAGACCTCTTTAAAAAAATCAAGGAAATGGTAGTTCTAAAAAACTAGAGTAATAGGCATCCCTCGGAAACCTCTTAACACAGGAAACACATAGCCTAAAAACAAACGAAACCTTAACCTTCTCAATTAAATGAATGACAATATCAAACAATGAGAGATTTAGTAGTTTTCTTCTAATCTGTAATAAGGAATAAGGAAAATGTCTAAAACAAATATTGCTGCTTCTAGTTGGAATACACACACACACACACACACACACATATATATATATTTGGAGGCTTTTTTCAGCCTCAGAGAATAGAAAAATAGCATCAAACAGATCCTTCAACTCTTCTGTTACCAATTAAATCAATTAAGTATCTTCTCCCTCTTCTCAGAGGTTTCTGAAGTTCACCGCAGATGGAGCAAAGGATAAAAGATGAAAACAGGAAAAAAGTGAAATAAAAAAACCGAAAGTTTCCCACAGACAATACAATCTTGAACACTACAATGATCATATTTCAACCCTTCAGAACACTGGGACAACACCTGTTCTTTCTTTTTAAAAAATATTTTATTTAGTTGACAGAGAAAAAAGTGTAAGGGGGGGGGGGAGGAGTGGCAGGGAAAGGGAGAAGCTAGCTCCCTGGCTTAATAAGAGTTTGATGTGAGGATGATCCCAAGGACTCTGACCCGAGGCCAAGGCAGATGCTTAACTGACTGAGCCATCCAGGTACCCCAAAGGAACAACACTTTTCTGATCAAGACATACAAAAGTGTCCGCCTAGAATCTCCTGCTTCTAGGTACAAAGGTTATTTCATTAAGTACTGTAACTTCTTTCCCAAATCCCTTCCAACTGAGCATCCCACCCAGGCATCCCATTATCTTTTATCTATAGCCCCTCATCCTATTCTCAATCTGAACAAAAATTCACCTCAAAAGTTTAAATTAACCTTCAAATTACTGAGAGGGCTACGTAAAAAGAAGAGACCAGCATGGGGTACCTGGGTGGTTCAGTCAGTTGAGTCAGTTTTGATTTCAGCTCAGGCCATGATCTCATGGCCACAGGATGGAGCCCTGACCAGGACTCCCCACTCAGCAGGGAGTCTGTTCCTCTCCTTCTCCCCAGCTCCTGTATGCGCAGGTAATTTCTCAAATAAATAAATCCAAGCCCCCCACCCAAGTACAATTTCATTAAAACAAGATACACTACAATAACCACACTAAAAAAAGTCTAACTAGTCAGGGGAAGGCACCTTATGAAATGTTAATTTTCCAAATCCCAAAAGTTTATGCATTTATTTTTTAATCCAACTGTTTCTTCAAGGTCAAGAAAAATGTCTTTAACCTTTGACAGTCCCACTTAAAAAGAGCAATGTCACATAGTCAACATAAACTTACAAAGTGGATAGTGTCAACTTAGCAGAAAAGGTGAGTTTAAAATAAGCCCCAAATAAATGAATAAATAAAACGAACTCTACCCTGTCTCAGAAGTTACACATCATCTTGCAAGTTGTTTACACAACAGTATTAGTAATCTTATCCCCTGGGAACATCTTTAAAAAGTGGTCCTTAATGTCAAGGGTAAAAAGAAATGCACTACCAAACCTGATTTTTATAGAGCATTCACTAAAACCCTTTACAAATGGTTCCCCCCACCGCTTTAAGTGGGCTCCACACCTAGCATGGAGCTCCATGTGGGGATTGAACTCACCACTCTGAGATCAAGACCTGAGATGAGATCAAGAGTCAGACTCAACCAACTGAGCCACCAGGCACCCCTCACTAAAATTCTTTAAAATATGACAACTTACTGACTACAACTTACTGATGGTGCCATATTCTCATGGAAGCAAAAGCCCTACATTTTAAAAAAAAAAAGACTTTATTAAATAAAGTTTTATTTATTTATTTTAGAGAGAGAACAGGAGGAAGAGCAGAGGGAGGAGGACAGACTCCATGCTGAGCGTGGAGCCCAATGCCCCACATGGGGCTCAATCCCATGTTGCTGAGATCATGACTGAAGCTGAAATCAAGAGTAAGACACTTAACCAACTGAACAACCCAGGTGCCCCAAAAGCCCTACTTCTCAAAATTTAAATCATAAAGTTGTACCTTACCATCCTATATGGTCAGTGATAGATTGCCATAAAATAACTTCAAACAAACATGTGATTCTACCTACTAAAATTGCATTCCTAGACAAATTCTAAAATATGTTCTAAAAAAGTTACACATTCAGATTCCTCTTTCACAGTGGCTTATTTTCATGTTAAAGAAAATCAAAAGTCTTAATTAACACACTATTACGAAAGTAAAACTACAAAGTTGAGTTCACAATTCCAACTATACCGTGCAATACTTAAGAGTATCCAATTCTACTTTATTTTTTCTTCATTTTTTTAAAAAGATGTATTTTTAAATAGATTTTATTTATTTATTTGACAGAGAGAGACAGAGGGAACACAAGTAGAGGAAGTGGGAGAGGGAGAAGCAGGCTCCCTGCCAAGCAAGTCCGACGGAGGGCTCAATCCCAGCACCCTGGGATCATGACCTGGGCTGAAGGCAGACACTCAACAAATGAGCCACCTAGGTGCCCCTTAAAGTTTATTTTTCAGTTTTCAGTAATCTCAACACCTAATATGGGCCTCAAACTCACAACCCTGAGGTCAAGTGTCAAATGCTCTACTGACTGAGCCAGCCTGGGGTCCCCCCAATGCAACTTTAAGTATCTTTACTCCCTAACCTCTCACAATGAAAATTTGGTACATTCCTCCATCAAAGCCATTTTAACTGGAAGTAAGATTCTTTCCCCTGCCAAATATGTTTATTTACAGTATCTTTCCATTTAAACAACCAACAATACTGCTGTTAATACTGATCAACAGAAAGACACTTAAATATACCTATCTGTCCTCTTTACATCTTCTGATCCAGATGAATTCAGTGTATGGTTCCTCCTCCTTACTCAATGAAATACTTGAGAGAACAAACAGCAAAATGAAAGACAAATAGCTAAAATCAATTCAAAAGCAGGAATTCTTAACCTAGGATTCATACAAATAGGCTAAGAACACACTGTAATTTATTGCTTACATGTTTAGTAATTTTAAGAGGAATGAGCCATAAAAACATTGATCACTCACTTTTTAAAAAGATTTTATTTATTTCAGGGGCACCTGGATGGCTCAGTCATTAAGCATCTGCCTTCAGCTCAGGTCATGATCTCAGGGTCCTGGGATAGAGCCCCTCTTTAGGCTCCCTGCTCAGCAGTGAGCCTGCTTCTCCTTCTCCCAATCCCCCTGCTTGTGTTCCCTCTCTGTCAAATAAATAACGTCTTAAAAAAAAAAAGATTTTATTTATTTGAGAGAGAGCACACACAAGCACAGGGATTGAGGGAGAACCAGGCTCCCCACTTGCAGGGAGCCCAACACAGGGCTTGATACCAGGACTCTGGGATCATGACCTGAGGAGAAGGCAGATGCTTAACTAACTGAGTCACCTAGGTGCCCCCACAGATCACTCTTGAAAGGGTTATGGCCTCAGATATCAAACAAGTATAAAAGACACATAGGAATTACTAAGTTTATAGCATCATTATCTACCTACAGATAAAATCAGTCAACAAAATGTGGTATACAATGGAATATCTAAGCATTTACAAAAATAAAATTCAGATACTTTTGAAGATTGCAACATGGTTAAACCCTGGAAACATATCCTAAGTGATATTAAGCAGACAAAAAACAAATACTGCTAGCTAAGAAAGCACCTGCATGGGGCACCTGGGTGGTTCAGGTTATGATCCCAGGGTCCTAGGATCGAGTCCTGCATCATGCTCCCTACTCAGTGGGGATCTGCTTCTCCCTCTCCTCCTTGCTCATGCTCTGTGTTGCTGTCTCTCTCTCAAATAAACAAATAAAATCTTAAAAAAAAAAAAAGACTGCATTCACATGAGTTACTTCGAATAGGCAAATTCATACAGACGGAAAGTATGTAACAGTGGTTAACAGAGACTGAGGAGTCAGTATAATGGGAGAGTTAATGTTTAATGGTAGAGTTTCAATTTGGCATTGGCATGATGAAAAAATTTTGGAGATAGTGATAATGGTTGTACAATACTGTGAACATACTTATTTGACACTGAACCATACACTTAAAATGATAAATATCATTATGTATGTTTCATCACAAAACCACCTTTACTTTATTAAAGATTTAATAATTAGAGCTGACCCTTGAATAACACAGGTTTTTTTTTTTTTTTAAAGATTTTTATTTATTTATTTGACACAGAGAGAGAGAGAGATTACAAGTAGGCAGAGAGGCAGGCAGAGAGACAGGGAGAGGAGGAAGCAGGCTCCCTGCTGAGCAGAGAGCCCGATAGGGCCTCGATCCCAGGACGCTGAGATCATGACCTGAGCCGAAAGCAGAGGCTTTAACCGACTGAGCCACCCAGGCGCCCGAACAACACAGGTTTGAACAGCACAGGTCCACTTACTTATGGGTGTGTGTGGTTGTTGTTTTTTTAAAGATTTTATTTATTTATTTGACAGAAAGAGACACAGCAAGAGAGGGAACATAAACAGGGGGGAGTGGGAGAGGGAGTAGCAGCAGGCTTCCCACTGAGCAGGGAGCCCGACGTGGAGTTCAATCACAGGACCCAGAGGATCATGACCTGAGCCGAAGACAGATGCCTAACAACTGAACCACCCAAGCGCCTCCATGTGAGTGGTTTTTTTTTTTTAAATAAACACAATTTAGTACTGTAAATGTTATTATTTCCTTATGATTTTCTGAACATCTTCTCTTGTCTAGCTTACTTCAGTGTAAGAATACAGTATAAAACACATAAAACATACAATAATATGTGTCTAGGTTACTTCAGTGTAAGAATACAGTATAAAACACATAAAACATACAATAATACGTGTTCATAGACTATTACTGGCAAGGCTTCCAGTCATCAGTAGGCTAATGATTAAATTCAGGGGGTGTCAAAAGTTTTGAGGGTCAGTTCCCCTAACCCCTCACACACTGTTCACAGGTCAACTGTACCGCTAGTAAGAATGTGAAACGACACAACCACTTTAGAAACTAGTTTGGCAGTTAAAACACACACCTACCATATGATCCAGCCATTCTACTCTAGCTAATCAAATGAGTGACAGAAAGACTGGGGGTGGGGGGTGGGGAGGTAAAAGAGAAGGCAATCACAAAGGTGAAGATATTGATTATACTGGTGGTTTCATGGGTATATGCTTAAGTCAAAACTTATCAAATTGTACAGTTAAACAGCTTCTAGGTTCTGGCAACCATTTCTTCCTTTTGTTCCCCCAGCCCCAAACTTAGTAGCTGCTTCCTGTGTTTACTAACATCTAGGTTACCTGAATGGCCCTCTCTTGGCCTTACCAAACCTGTCAATTCCTTGCATTAAATCCCCTTGTCTGAAAGAGAACAAAAAATACCATGCTAAATCACTTGTGGTGAATATAAGAGAGAGACAAAAGCAAGTATTAAGGACCCCAGTTAGGAAGCTACTGCAAAAATTTCAAAGTGATCTGAGACTACTAATACATGATTATTTGGTGAAATGAAGATATTTTTGTGGAAAAAGACTGGCAACATGCATGCTGTGTTTATTCATACTTAGCACTTAGAAATGCACAAAGCTTTATACACATTACCTCTTCTATGGTATCCCAATAAGGTTGGAAAGCAGTCAAGATTCAGAGAGGTGAAGTGTCTTATGCAAGATCATACTAACAAGGCACTGAGTAAAACCTTAGGGGTAACTGATTGTGTTACCAACTTTCCAAATTAAAAGAGAGACACGCATAACTCAAACTTTAACTGCCCAAGTATCTTTAAGCACCCAAACTTCCAAAATGTCCAATTATGACTTTTTCACTTTGGACTAATCATAAATTCACCAATCCTCTTTTCAGTATCAGCAAGTCCTCATCTAACTCATGAAATGAAATGACCTGTAAGCTATGTACCTTAACAGATCATCTTTTGGTTTAAAAGCATCTCGGGTTAAAAAAACATTTTCTGGTTTAAAAAACAAAACAAAATGCTACCTTTATACAAATAAATTTTTTTCCAGGGAGTCAAGGGGGGCTTCCCCCTCCTTTATCATTTGAATTTTCTTTTCTTTTTTTTTTTTAGATTTTATTTATTCATTTGAGAGAGAAAGAGAACATGAGCAGGGTAGAGAGGCAGAGGGGAAAGGAGACTCTCCACTGAGCAGGGAGCCCAATGTGGGGCTCGATCCTAGGACCACAGGATCACAACCTGAGCCAAAGGCAGACATTTAACCATCTGAGCCACCCAGGCGCCCCTCATTTGAATTTTCTAATAAAAAATTTTTACTTATTTGTTTTTTAAAAAGATTTTATTTATTTGACAGAGAGAGAGAGAGAGAGAGAGAGAGATCACAAGTAGGATGAGAGGCAGGCAGAGAGAGAGGAGGAAGCAGGCTCCTTGCCAAGCAGGGAGCCCGATGTGGGCCTGGATCCCAGGACCCTGAGGTCATGACCTGAGCTGAAGGTAGAGTAAGCTTTAACCCACTGAGCCACCCAGGCGCCCTCTAATCAAAAATTTTTGGGCGCCTGGGTGGCTCAGTGGGTTAAAGCCTCTGCCTTTGGCTCAGGTCATGATCTCAGCGTCCTGGGATCGAGGTCCGCATCGGGCTCTCTGCTTAGCAGGGAGCCTGCTTCCTCCTCTCTCTCTGCCTACTTGTAATCTCTCTCTGTCAAATAAATAAATAAAATCTTTAAAAAAATTTTTTTAAAAAGGGAGGGAGATTACCTGGATAATGAAGGCTGATGTGCAGCCAAGACAGAGAATCAACATCACTGATAGCCTGGTATACCTTTAATCACTTCAGTAACCAGCAACCAGTCCCTATTTGGAAATTATTCTATTTCACGTATTAAAATTTCTCCTTCGACACAGATCAATGGAAAAGAATCAAGAGCCCAGAAATAAACCCATGCTTATTTGGTCAATTTATGTATGACAAAAGAGGCAAGAATATACAATGGGAAAACACACAATCTCTTCAATAAATGGTGCTGGGAGAACTGGACAGCTACATGCAGAAGAATGAAATTGAACCACTTTCTTACACCACTCAAAAATAAACTCAAAATAGATTGAAAACCTGAGTATGAGACTTGAATCTGTAAAACTCCTAGAAGAAAACATAGGTACACTCTCAGACCTTGACATTAGCAACATTTTCTAGATATGTGTCCTCGGGCACAAGAAACAAAAAGTAAAAATAAACTATTGGGACTACACCAAAACAAGAGGCTTCTGCATAGCAAAGAAAAACATCAACAAAACAAGGCAACCTACTGAATGGAAAAAAGACATTTGCAAATGATATATCCAATGAGGGATTAATATCAAAAAATGCATAAAAGACTTATACAACTCAACATCACCCCCTCAAATCTGATTAAAAATGGGCAGGGGAGTTTAGACATTTTCCAAAGAAGATATACAGATGGGAAACAGACACATGAAAAGACACTCAACATGGGGTGCCTGGGTGGCTCAGCTGGTTAAAGCGTCTGCCTTCGGCTCAGGTCATGATCCCAGTGTTCTGGGATCAAGCCCCACATCCACTCCACATCCACATCCACATGGGGCTCCTTTGCTCAGCAGGAGCTACTTCTCCCCTGCCTGCCATTCCCCCTGGTTGTGCTTGCTATCTCTCTCTCTCCCTGGCTCTGTGTCAATAAATAAAATCTTAAGAAAAGAATCTATTAAAAAAAAAAAAGATACTCAACATCACGAATCATCAGGAAAATGCAGACCAAAACCACAATGAGAGATCATCTTAGATCTGTCAGAACGGCTAGAATCAAAAAGACAATAGATAACGAGTGTTGGTGAGGATATGGAGAAAAAGGAACCCTAGTGCATTGTTGGTAGGAATGGAAACTGGTGCAGCCACTGTGGAAGACAGTATGGACGTTCCTCAAAAAATTACAAATTCAACTACCATATGATTCAGTTATTTCACCATTGGGTATTTACCCAAATAAAATGAAAACACAAATTCCTCACCCCTATGTTTACTTATTTACTTACTTTTTTAAAAAAGATTTTATTTATTTGAGAGAGAGAGACAGTGAGAGAGGAACACAAGCAGGGGGAGTGGGAGAGGGAGAAACAGGCTTCCCCCTGAGCAGGGAGCCCAATGCAGGGCTAGATCCTAGAACCCTGGGATCATGACCTGAGCCCAGGGCAGACACTTAAGGACTGAGGCACCCAGGCACCTCACCCCTATGTTTATTGCAGCATTATTTACAATAGCCAAGATATGGAAGCAACCTAAGTGTCACCATCGTTGATGTATGAATGGGTAAAGATGATGTGGGACAGACAGATGGGACGGGGACACACACACACACACACACACTCAGGAATAGTATCCAGCCACGAAAAAGTTTTTGAAGGTATAATGCTAAGTGAATAAAGTCAGGGAGGAAAAGACAAGAAACCGCATGTTACTTACATGTAGAATCTAAAAAACAAGCAGCAGAAACAGACCCACAAATACAGAGAGAACTAGTCGCTACTACTAAAGGGAAGATGTTTATGGGGATGGGCAAAAGGGGTGATGGGGACTAGAAGGTACAGGCTTCCAGCACAGAAGGAATAAATCACGGGGATAAAAAGTACAGCACAGAAAATACAGCCAATGATATTATAACAGCACTGTATGGTGACAAATAGTAGCTACACTTGTAATGAGCATGGCATTATGCTGTACACCTGAAACTAATAAAACACTGTCTTGTCAACAATACTCAAAAAAATTTTTTTTAGTCAAAATAAAAATTCTCCATTTTTTTCTCAGTGAAAAATTGAGTCTCTGACCTGTAATAACTCACTCTGCAAATGTTCACTTGAAAACGTCGAATATATTTTATATACATATACAGAAATAATTTACATATGTGCATGAGCAAAAATATTGGGGAACTCATTAGGCCCTTAAAGTAGAGGGATGAAGTAAAATGGGGAAACGCTAACAATAATAATTTGTTAATTGAATAATTATATACCAAGCATAAGAATGTAATCAACAGGGGTGCCTGGGTGGCTCAAGTTAAGCGACTGCCTTGGGCTCAAGGTCATGATCCTGGTTCCTGGGATAGAGCACTGCTTTGGGCTCCCTGCTCAGTGGGAGCCTGCTTCTCCCTCTCCCTCTCCCTCTGCCCTTCCCACCTTCCTCCCTTCCCCCATCCAAATCCTGCTTGCTCTTTTTCAAATAAATAAATGGAAAAAAAATGAATAAAATCTTTTTTAAATATTCAATTAACATTCTTGGATCCCTAACATCATTAAGCTTTTATTTAGGGGATAGGGAAGGGGGGGGAGGAGATAGCAAATGGAAATATTTTTCTGGACTAAAGAAAATGATAAAAACCAGAGAAAAATCAGTAAATTTTGTATTAAGTCTAAATTTGTTTAAATGTTCTGGGCGCCTGGGTGGCTCAGTGGGTTAAAGCCTCTGCTTTTGGCTCAGGTCATGATCCCAGGGTCCTAGGATCGAGGCCCGCATCGGCCTGTCTGCCTGCTTGTAATCTCTCTCTCTCTGTGTCAAATAAATAAATAAATAAAATCTTTAAAAAAACCTTTTGCTTAAATGTTCTATTATGAAACTATATCTCCCTTTTTAAAAATTAAAATTTTCTAATGTAATCTTTTTGAGAACTTTTACTTGGCTAATTATTATCTGTTGTGTATTTTCTTTTTGAAATTTTATTCATTTGTGACCCACTGGAACAGGACACACCAAGGGAATACAGCAAGAGACATCTAACATCGTCTAGAATTGTCAGGGATTTTCCTGGCAAAGTGCTTTAGACAAAAGGTTTAAACTGAAAATGTCATTATCCTTAAAAAGAAAGAAAATTAACATATACTTATGGATAAAAACCTAAGAGCAGAATAAAAATTTAAGTTATTTTGGCATACTGTCTGTGTGGTCAAACCTATTCTTCCTTTAAAATACATCTAGCACCACCATTTATGTGAAGGACCTGGTTTAAAGGGCCCAACCTGATCATCATTCCCCTCTTTTAGCAAGAGTAGCACTCATTGTATTTACCTAATTTAACTTTTTCTTTACATCCATGTGTATCTTCCCACCTGTAACACTTTGATATAGGAATGTATTTACATAGTCTTAATACCTACTAGTGCTTTGTACAAAGCAGATTACAGTTTATGTACCAGATAAATAAATATATATAAGTTGGACAAAAAAATACATTAACAAGTGGAGACAATAGTTTTACAAGATTTATAAAAGTTACAGACAAAAATATACACTACTATGTGGGTTATAAAAGTCTATTCTCAATACTTAAATTACTTAAAGATGAAGGAAAAGTAACATTCAAAAATGTTACTGTATTTTGTGAGACAGAAAAATCTTTTTTTTTAAAGATTTTATTTATTCATTTGAGAAAGAGAAAGCATGAGCAAGGGGAATGGGAGAAAGAGAAGCAGACTCCCCACTGACCAGGGAGCCCGACATGGGGCTTGATCCCGGGGCTCTGGAATCATGACCTGAGCCGAAGGTAGAGGCTAAACCAACAGAGCCACCCAGGTGCCCCTGTGAGATAGAAAATCTTAAGACTGGAAAAGCCTGTCGGGATTGACAATGTTGAAAATAATTTTAAAATAATAAATTAATATAGTACTGAATTTATTTTCCAATGTTTTATCTTAAATCACTAAATGCATCACGCAAAGCTGCTGTTGTCTATCTAGAGTTCACAAATATTGTCTGAGAGGTATTTCACATGTTCTTTTTTAAAAAAGATTTAATTTATTTGAGAGAGAGGGGGAAAGCAAGAGAGCATGCACACAGTGGGGGGCGGGGAGCAGAGGGAGAGGGACAAGCACACTCCACATTGAGTATGGAGCCCAATGCTGCACTCTATCCCATGACTCCAAGATTAAGACCTGAGCTAAAATCAAGAATCAGACAGTTAACCAACTGAGCCATCCAGGTGCCCCTTACATGCTCCTCTAATAAGCATGTAAAAGATTCTACAAGTTATGTCACACTTTTTCCTTCAAATAATGACCTTACTAACAATGGCAACCATTATGTGAGCAATAGAGTAACTTCAGGTACTTAATCTTATTACTAGTCTTGAAGAGAAAAACCCAGAGAAAGGTGATTCTGATAATATCTTTTTTTACAGATACAGCTGATCCTTGAGTAACACGGGCTTGGAATGGATGTGCATTAAAAAAATATATATACAGTACAGTAGTGTAAATGTATATTCTTTTTCTTAATAACATTTTCCCCAGAAATGTTACTTAAGAATACAGTATGTAATATATATTACATACAAAAGAGGTGTTCCTCAACTTTGTTACTTGTGAGGCTTCCAGGCAATAGTAGGCTACTAGTAGTTATGTTTTGGAGAGTCAGAAGTTATACGTGGATTTTCAACTGCATGGAGGTGGTGGTGGTGGTGTTACCCCTAACCTGTATGCTGTTCAGGGGCCAACTATACTGTTTGCAGAGAAACAATGAAGTGTCTCACCAACACAGAATAGAACAAATGAATAAAACAGAACTCTCTTTTAAGTCAGGCAGAATAATCAGCACCCCTCTCTCCAGTCTTTTCAAACATGATAGATTTTCCAAAGTAAACAGTCTTATGCACCCTGGAGTATGTACACATTTTATACTTAAACATAAATATGAGAGTTACTGTGACTTCAGGATAAAAACCAAAACATATCACTCCCATTCATGTAGAAAGCTAGAAATGCCAAATCCTCAGGGAGACCGTTAATTTTTCCAGTAATAAACAGAACCGTGACTTTGATAAACTAGAATTATTTCAAAGTGTTTAATTTTGTTTTTTATTTATTTTTTTAAAACAGTTTAGGGCACCTGGGTGGCTCAGTGGGTTAAAGCCTCTGCCTTCAGCTCAGGTCATGATCCCAGGGTCCTGGGATCGAGGCCCGCCATCGGGCTTTCTGCTCAGCAGCAGGCTTTAACCCACTGAGCCACCCAGGTGCCCCAAACTGTTTAATTTTAAAGCCGGAAAAAATGCTGAAAGTGTGGTAAGAGGCATGGGTCTAGATGTTTAGAAACAGAAGAGGGGCTTAACCAATAGCAGCCACAGAACAAGAACCGCACCTAAGATCCCTAGAGAGCAGTGATGAATATTAGAGATTTGGGCCACACAGCCAAATTGTACTCATTAACTTCCGAGGTCACACAACATCATACATCTAAAATGGTTTCAACTCCAAATAAAACATTTAAACAGGAACCTTTTATGGAGGCACTATTTCCCTTTCGTACTGTCATTTTTACCCTGTGGTTTATGGTACAGTAAGGATACTGCCATTAAAAAGTGTCTTATTCACCTGTGAACATGCTAAAAAGACACCAGCTTTCTTTTTTTTTTTTTTAAGATTTATTTATTTATTTCACAGAGGGAGAGAGATCACAAGGAGGCAGAGAGGCAGGCAGACAGAGAGAGGGGGAAGCAGGCTCCCCGCTGAGCAGGGAGCCCGTTGCGGGCCTCGATCCCAGGACCCTGAGATCATGACCTGAGCTGAAAGCAGAGGCTTTAACCCACTGAGCCACCCAGGCGCCCAAAAAGACACCAGCTTTCTAGAGAAAGACTAGCTGCGTAAATCCAGGTCACTCTCCCACCATAAAGACGACATGAGAAAGCAAGTGAAAGACATATTAAACAGTAGCAAAAAATGGAATAATTTAATAGGAAAAAAATATGCCACCAGTAGTAGCATACTCCCCATTACAAAATCCAGGCTTACATTTATGTATTTTTCAGAGATTAAACAAACAAGCGATATAAAGCAGGTATAGAGGCAGTATATGAAAACTGGAATTGTATCAATATACCCCAAGAGACAAAGCTTACTCCAAGTTTCTTCAAGTAGGACACCTTTACTGAGATATTATAAAGACTAAAGTTAATGATCAATAACAAGCATCATCACATCTTTTCTTTTCTTTCTCTTAGAAGCTGATTTCTTCTAAAGCAGGCCCAGAACTCCCAAAGATAAAGCTTTGTGATTTTTTTAAGTAGGCTCCATGCCCTGCGCCAACACGAGGCTTGAGCTCAGCTCAAGACTCTAAGATCAAGACCTGAGCGGGGATTAACAGACGGACACTTAACTGAATGAGCCACCCAGGTACCCCAATCTTTGATTTTTAAAACTTTGTTTTTCCTTTGCTCTGTTAAGTTTATGTACAATTTAATGTGTTACAATACTTATTACTCATCGGTTACTGTTTCGCAAACTTAAAACCATGTGTAAGAACACATACTTAAATTTCACTCACTTCAGTAATGATCCTGATTAACTGCAAGCTGATATGTATTTTTTCACCACACCATTTACTGGGAACAGTTTGACCACTCTAGTCTCCTCTTTCCCCCAAAGAGTAACCTTTTTCTTCCCATCCCCCCAAATATAAATAGAAACTGCCTTGCCACATGATGAAAGCAGTAATCTCCATCATAGCTATTAAACTATTCTAGATTTAACACCACAGTCCCACTGCCCAATATTCAACTACTATAAAAATGCCAAAAATAATGTAATTCTGAATTTACAATTCTTTGAAACATTTTCCTACCTTCACACTGGTTCCTTGGAAGAATCTTCCACCTTGTTTTTATCACATTTTCCAAAATTTGTAGTCCATAATACTGAAAATTGGAGAATAGAAACATGTGAATATATTGCTATAATACTGGCTACTTTCAGGATTCACAAATGGACAAACATTCACACATTTACATCTAAAGTTTCAAAAACATTATGCTACCAAGTTTAATTACATATATTAAACAAGGATCTATTCACCCATATACTGAGTTTTCATGCATTTTCCTCATTTTATTGTTTACTACTCTATTTAACGTCCTGCTGTTTATACATGCTCACACCAGGAGGAAGAACCAAATAAAAAGCCCTTAAGCAGCCAAATGGGCTTATCTGTAGAAGGAAAAGTAGCAGCCAGATATGAATTCACAGCATAAATGACTGCTCATAGGCTCACGTACTTTAACACGACCAGGCTCCTAAGAATTTAGCAGCTTGGATGCTCTCAAGCTTCCTACCATCTTCAAGGAGTTGTAAGCTCTTGGCCAAGTATTAAAGTATTGTCACAGATACTTTCTTTAGAAAGTGTTTAATAAACATCTCTGGTGTGTTACTTAAGGAGCAGCAAGACAACCCACGG
Organism: Ailurus styani; assembly: GCA_002007465.1. Lineage (NCBI taxonomy): Eukaryota > Metazoa > Chordata > Mammalia > Carnivora > Ailuridae > Ailurus > Ailurus styani. The sequence goes on from LNAC01000119.1 coordinate 3,436,907, forward strand.
GTTTAATTTTAAATTTGAATCCCACCCTTACAGTTGCTATTTCTACTAATTTAAAGATAAACTTTTGTGCACAGTCAAAAATAACACACAAATGCATGTTGCAATCTGTTTTTACCTTTCAGGTATTCCTTCCTAAATATAAAACTCTTACCTAAAAAATGTAAGAAAATTCATACAGATACCACTTTCAAGCCATTTTGTCCCTCCTGCTAATTACGCACTCTAAATAGTCAACATTCACAACAATTTATAATGCTATAGGAGTTACTACCCAAAATTATTACTATGACCAATTAGTGTGGATAGACAGGAGGAAGAAAAGGGATAAAATTGTTGTGGTATGTTTCAATTGTCTGAAATAGGGAAGAATGAGCTATAATACCTGAAAGGTAAACTCATTCATATATAGACACAGAACCTCAGATTGCAAGTTTTGGCTGAGAATAAGAGTTCATCTTTAAAATGGTTAGTCATCACACAATAAAATAGGAGCATTAGTATTTCAACCAAAGGGATCATATGAATGCTCATTTTATTCAAAGCACAATATAGACTGTCCCAAACTACATTGTGCTCAAATAGTAAATGTTTTTGCTGTTTTCTTTCATTTTAACATTTCATACTTCTCAAGAAAATTTTGCCATTTCAACTAAAATCCTACATTTGTACAACATTCCTTAAAAAGACTTCTAAAACAAAAACAAGGCCAAAGCAAAATTCTGAAATTACAAATTTGATACCATCAAAGGGTTTCATAATCAGCAGTAAATACTGAAACTTTCTAACCTGTTCATTCACAATCCCTTTATAGGTCTACATCTCAGAAAAATATAAACAGGCAAAAAAGGATTCTGACTGACTGAAATTTTAAATTAACTTTTAAAAACATACTACCCTAAAAACTTCGAATTTTATACACACGAAATGACACTGTCAAAGTTTTACTAAGTTAAAACAATGTACTTCTTACAATATATCCTGTCAATTCTTACCCAATTAAAAAAATCTTTAAAAAACTAAAAATCCACCAAAAATCCACCAGTAAGAAGCAATAACCTCAATGACAATTTCACCCTATTTAGCCAATGTTCTTCAGCTTATGCTATTACCCTGCTTCCTTTATGTTTGGCACTTTGTTACCTAAATTACCTATTTACTAACCTCTACTCCCTTCTCCAACTGTAAAAAGGTAGCATTAGCTTGCTGAATATACAATTCATATTTTTCTCTTTCTGCCAACCTGCTGAGGCAGTAAGCCCAATACTTTTTGTAAGTCAAAGGAATACAAAGATCAGTCAAAATATTCTAAAACCCAACCTCACCTAAACATTAAGACTCCACATATGAAGAGAATTAACATTTTTTGAAATAGAATATTTTAATAGGTTAAAAAAAATCTTAACTGCTAGCCAAATATAAGGGCCAATGATAAATGACTATTTTTGGAAATACCCATAAATAATCCAAGTATCACTCTAAATAATTATTACATTTCTGCTTTACATCTCAGGACTTGAGAAATCCACTGCTGAGTTATGAAGATGAGGGACAGATAACAGCAAAGACTAAATGAAAAATAAATGCATGAAATGATCCCTATGGTAGAAATTTCTACTGAGCCCTTAGAAATACTTATTTTATGCATTGAATTCCCCTTTCCCCTCCCACCGCCCATGAAACAAAAACAATTGATGAACAGAATTCAGTTAAAGGGAATCAAAAGGGTAGACCTTGTGGAGGCCTGCCGTCAAAGCCTAGCTGTGTCAGTTGCACAGGAAGACACCCCTTTTCTTCCTATTACAAGCAATCAACATAATGGAACATTATGATTAATATCAGGTAGTGTTAACATCTTTAAAGAAAAAAAAATGATTGCATAAAAGCCAAATGTCATAGTGCATAAATTTAGCACCAAATCATTTGTAATTTATGTAAATTGAAGAATTCTTTACCTGTTGCTTTCTTTCTGTTCCTCTAATCATCTCATTTTTCACAAGACAAATTTGAGTTTTTAAAAATACTGTTGATAAATCAACTTAAACATTAGTAATGTCTGTCAGTATAAAAAGCAAAATTTACCAGGCAAGCAAACAGGCAAACACTATTATGTTACTTAAGGTTAGCACTTTGAGGAAGTTCTGGACTGTATTTTTGCCCTAAAATTTACAAGATGTCAAAAGTAATTAGTATTTTAAAACTGTTAATTAATACAGTCTGATTTCAGAAACAGATGTGAAAATGGCTATTTTCTGTTTCAACACAATGTACACCAAGTGGAAATCTTGTGTGTATTAAACAGAATGCCATGCATGGTATTTTATTACTTTAAGGCAGTTTAAAGAGAAGTGTGAATCATCAAGCCTAAAACAGTCAAAACACATTTTGATCAACCCTTCTGTTCAAACTAGGAAAAAAGGACCCAAATCATAACATTTTTCATTTGCAAATAAAAACTGAGTGCTGTCCCATTAAAAGCATTGGTACCATGGAGCAGGGTTTATGCTGCCCACACAACTTGGTGTTGGAGGTGACTAGCCTGTATTATTATATTGATTACTTGCCCAAAATAATTCCTCTGATGTTATGTTTCATCTCTGAATAACATTCAGAATTTATGCTACTTAGATCTGTATACATATTCTAAAAACAAAAACAAAAACAAAAACAAAAAGGCAACCAAAAAAGCCACCTTGCATACTAGTCCCAATTACAAAACTTCATTCATAATTCTTAGGACTATTTGCAAGAATTAATTCTATGTTTAAGACTAAATTTTGAAATAAGTTAACAATATTAAATAATTTGAGATAACAAATGCTAATACTAAAAATGAGATACCTTCCTCAAAGTTTATGACTGGAAGAAAAGAAGAAATAATGGATTTTAAAACCACCACTTGCTTACTTTCGTGTTCATATTCTGTGAAAATTCCAAAATTGTGTCGACTCTTGTCCACGCATCAGGATGCTCCTTTAAATGTGTCAGTACTTCTTGAGCCATTCTTTGCTAAAATATTATATGAAAAAAATTTTAAGCTTACTTGTTCTTTTAAATCATTCATTAAAATGATACTGAGAAAGGCACAAATCCTGACAGGACAGTGATTCTACTAACTTTCTGAAACACTCAAGAAATAATTAGTCCATATAAAAATGCATCCATTATCATTCTTAAACTTCAATTTAAAATGAGAATATATATCCCTTTGAAACAGAGTAGTTTTTTGCAATCTACTTTATTTAGCATTCTCAAAATGGAACTTAAATTCAACCAATGCTAACAAAAATTTCTCTAATGTAAAGGAAATTCTCAGCACTTAACAATCAACTGAAAGCAACATATAAAAATTCACTTAAATAAATTATGTAATGGTACTCCCTGCTTTACAGGTTACCAAGATGTCTCCAACAAACCTCACCTATAAACATATATTTCATGGAGGAAAAAAATTATATACACATATGTTTTTTTCTTGTAAAGACTGATAAAAACTAGGTCGAAGTAAGGCCACAAACCTCAAATACCCGTAAGATATATATAAAACACAAAGACCCTGAAACCCTTTAAAGTCTCTTAAATTTATTGTAAATGCACCTTTTATCTATTCTCTGAAAATCTTCCAAATTTCATATCAAATCCTAGCTTATTTTGCAAGCTTTTTGTTTTCATATTTTTAAGATCTCATTTATTTGAGAGCAAGCGAGCATGGGTGTGCAGAGTGAAAGCAAGGGGGAGATGGGCAGAGGGAGAGAATCTCAAGCAGGCTCTGCACTGAGCACGGAGCGAGAGGTGAGTGGGTTTGATTCCATGCCCTGAGATCATGACCTGAACTGAAACCAAAGAGTCAAACATTTAACCTACTGAGCACCCAGGCAGCCCTTTTCATCTTCAAAATGCAAACCCAGGAATAATAATAACCTATATAGCTATCATCTACAATTAACAAACGTTAACACTTTGTTTTACTCGTATTTTTCTTTTTAACGTAAAAGATCTAAAACTTATGGAAATCACCTTTATGTCTTTTCTCCAGTGCCATTTCCTTCCTTTGTTCCTTCTTTAGAGATGGTGACTTTCATGAATTTGGTGTCTTTTCTTGTCCCTATTTTCTCAGCATGTGCATAAATTTCATGAATGATATAGTTCTGTGGTCACTGAATTTTATATAAATAGTATACTATAAAAACACTATGATCTGCTCTTTTCATTTGACACTTTCCCTTAGCTTTATTTTAAGGTATAACAGAGGGCGCCTGGGTGGCTCAGTGGGTTAAAGCCTCTGCTTTCGGCTCAGGTCATAATCTCAGTGTCCTGGGATCAAGGCCCGCATCTGGCTCTCTGCTCAGCAGGGAGCCTGCTTCCTCCTCTCCTTGTCTCTCTGCCTGCCTCTCTGCCTACTTGTAATCTCTCTCTGTGTGTCAAATAAATAAATAAAATCTTTAAAAAAAAAAAAAAAAAGGTGTAACAGACAACTGAGTTTTAGAGATCTAACCACATTGACACTATGTATCTAGTCTCTTCATTTTAACCATTACAGTTTAATGATATAAACATTTTACCAAAGGCCGTTAATTCTATTGATTTTTTTCAAGAGAAGCTTAATCTTTTACCTTTAAGGGCAGTTTTGTAGCTCAACTGGATCTTCCCCAATTACGTTTTACCTAGTTCTATGACATATAAGTAAAAACTTCAGTAATTTAAGATTTTATTTATTTATTTTGACAGAGAGAGATTACAAGTAGGCAGACATGCAGGCAGAGAGAGAGGAGGAAGCAGGCTCCCCGCTGAGCAGAGAGCCCCATGTGGGCCTCGAACCCAGGACCCTGAGATCATGACCTGAGCCGAAGGCAGAGGCTTTAACCCACTGAGCCACCCAGGCGCCTTCCATCAAGGCTTTAATTCTACAGGTTACAAAGCAAGCATCAAAGAGGGGGAAAGATGCATTCATTCCACTTTGAACCATCTCTGACAGACACCACAAAATCACCTTTAACTTAGGTTTTATTCCAATTTACAAATAAGTGTTTCTTGTTTTGGCTTTGATGTTAAGAATTATTTTCCTTAGGTAGCAGATATAGTGGTTTCCCCATCGACCAACAGCAATATACACTGTTTACTGTTTAGAAGAAAACTTTGAAAGTACACACCCACTAAGTAATGGGTTTTTTCTCTTTTGTTTTTAATTATTTTATTTATTTATTTGACAGAGAGACAGCACAAGTAGGCAGAGCAGCAGGCAGAGGGAGGGAGAAGCAGGCTCTTCGCTGAGCAGGGAGCCCAATGCGCCCCTAAATAGTGGTTTTGTACCTTGACAACACCACCAGAACCACCATGGAACTTGGAAGAATAAAATAGTTGACTAGGTTCCAACCTACAAGTACAGGGTTAGAGCTAGAGTATAACCTCTTAAATATACTTTTTTGGATTAGATTTCGTTAAGGGACTAATAGTTTAAGGAGTTATAATTATGCTAAATAAAGACAAAAAGCAGAAATACTAATGATCTGAGTTATCTAGGGCCAAAGCATGCTTTAGTAATGTTTTGATTCTCTCCCAGAAGTATCTAACTAGATTTATTCATTTCTCACTAGTTGTAGTCCTGCCCACAAAATAGTAACAAATATCAAGAGCATGAGGCATAGCAAAGATCCATGCCTAGTAAAAGTTACTTGGTCACGATACTCTATCAGAGCTTTTGAAATGATGACCATCGTGCACATATGTGAATACTCACCACACTATTATCATTAACACTGCATAAATCATGTCCTTTCCTTTTAGGCATCCTTTTACTCTATAAAGTCACACTAACATTTGTTATCTTAGTCTCTCTTTTTTGTCCTAATCCCACTATCCTTACACGATATTGTTTTACTAACTTAAAACTCCAGGAGGGGTTAAAAAAGACACAAAAGGAAACTAAAGGAGAAAATTTGGTATCTCCCTGTGTTACTTACTGAATGATGAAAGTATTTTAGTTGCTAAGCAATAGATTAAGAGTTCAAGTCACTTAACACAATACTGGAGAAAACACCCAACTCTTCCATATATTTTTCCCCTGCTGCCTGCCTAACTTGTCTAAAAATAGAAAAATACTTAGAAGAGAAGATAGTTCTAATGTTACAGTGTTAAATATCCTTCTATACTGCCCATGTGGACATAAGCTCTGGGTATAGATTAAAGGGCACCATTCTAACAATCTCTTCCCCTCCAAAATTAATGTAATCCTTAAAAAAAATTAGCTTCCTGTGAGTTTTAATATTTAATTAGGGTAATTTCTATAGCTATCATTTTTAGCACATACTCCATGAAACTGGAAAAAAATTAAGAAACCATGATAAATCTTCTTCATTATACTTACAAAAGTACCCTTTAAACAGTTCTAAATATGAGGTACCATAACAGGTGCTTTTACAAACTCTACTATCTTCCAGTCTCCTGTAAGGTAGGTAAGTTTGTAGCTGAAATTCTAGAGGAACGACTAGAAAACTTACTGGACTACAACCAAGATATCCATCACTAAAAACATGTTTTCCACAACGGCTTTTTTCTTCTTTTTACTCACAATAAACCCCCAAAGAGGTGGCATATGAAAAATCCACTGTACTAGAAGTGTACAGACACACTTTTAGAAAAAAGGTTTTTAGCTGACTTTAAGCTCTAAGCCTCCATTTCCTCATCTATAGATTGTCTACAATCTGTATTACAATATAGACAAAATAGCTAATATATATATTTATATAATATATAAAAGCATCAGTTTACATTTTTCATGTAACTGGTCTCTTACAATATAAGTAGACAAAATTCTTTTGGGAAAGTATATTTTGCCTTGATAAACAGATAACACTTTCCTGTGTCTACATTTTATTAAAAAATCAAATTTAAAACAAATCATTAAATCTCAATATGAAACATTACTAAAAGCAGCAGCACCAATATATATATTTTTAAAGACTTTTTTTTTCTTTAGTAATCTCTATGCCCAACATGGGGTTTGAATTTACATCTGTGAGATCAAGAGTCACATACTCTTCCAACTGAGCCAGCCAGGCACCCCACCACCAATACATTTTTCATGATAAAAGTTACTGTTACTTCTTAGTTATAAGCCTAGAAGAACATTGGTCTCCTTGCTTATCCTCATACTTTTAGATGTTGTGAGCCATGTTAAAAAAGAACAAAGATTTAAACAGCAGTAGCAGCTAAGTGACATGACAAAATTAAATGCCCATCTTCCTAACAGCTACAAGACTTGAGCTTCTGATATATTCAAAGTTGAGCCCAACCTTATTTGTACACCTTCTCCCCAAAGTAGTTGCCTTCTACACATGCACATTAGAATGAAATGAAGCTTAAAGCTCCATGCTGAATGTATACTATAAAGAATCTACTACATGGTATGTGTAATACATACGGGTGGAGTAACTTTTCAGGAAGGCTTTTGGAGAGAAGAACACAAGACCACGAGCCCCTAGGAGTTCTAAAACTGGACCAAGCTTACAAAATCTGCAGAATAATTTTTACCACTCATACAACTTTCATGGCCCCCCTTCAAGTTTTCTATTTGTTATATATATACTAAAACAAATAATGTTGGATTTCAAAGGAAATGGAAATATTTATGCATGTGCTGGTATTTATACATCATGCTTTTTGGATCATCTATAAAAGATACAATTTCTATCTTTCAGGTTTCTAAAAAGTACGATAGCACTCAGGGTTTAAGTATGCAAATTATGAACTAGTATCTTGAAGATATAAATAACTTCCTATGTGCTAACTAGACATCATCTACTAGGAATATAGTGTTTTGGAAACAAAATTTTACTGGTTTTTGTCACATCACCGCAAGACTTTTAAATCCAACAACAGAAAATTTTACTGATTTAAAACTTTTCATGTGAGGGTGCCTGGGTGGCTCAGTTGGTTAAGCGGCTGCAGCTGCCTTCGGCTCAGGTCATTATCCCAGGGTCCTAGGATGGAATCCGACATCAGGCTCCCTGCTCTGCAGACAGCCTGCTTCTCCCTTTCCTCCTGCCTGCCACTCTGCCTACTTGTGCCCTCTATCTCTCTGCCAAACACATAAAATCTTTTAAATAAATAAGTAAATAAATACATAAAGCTCTTCGTGTGATTAACTCTAGAGTGAAGTTTCAAGATTGTGCAGTTTCTTGTAACATAAACAACTAAAAAATTTATGAACATTCCTGTCTCATCTAACATTCAATTGGTTTAAAAAAAATGAAAACCCAAAAACTTTAATCTGATCAAAACATGGATTATATTTAAGATAACTGCCTACATTAACAGACCACTTTTACAAATCTTAAAGTCAGACAACTTAGGATGCTCAATATTGCTGGACTTTTAAAACGAGTTTTATCAGTGAAGTACTTCTGTCATTTACATGTTTCAAAAATACAAGAATCTTTTAACTCCAAATATATTACATACACAGAAGATACACAACCTTTAATATCTATAAAACATTTAATACATCAGGCTCTATCTTTCATTGAATTGGCTAAAGTTTTCTTAAAGACAGAACAATATGAATGATATTCCAAAACATCTCATTCTAACCATGTCAAAATATAATGCATATAATGCAGTTTCTCCAGACTGCTTCTCATCGGTTAACATATAGTTCCAATTTAATACAAACTATGGAACACTTTTTAAAAAGGTGATAATTTAAAATCTTTTTCTAAACCGAATAATACTGCAATAATGTTATAAAGTTTTGCTCAGCTACTTTACCTGGGCCCCTTCTCCATGGTATAAGCAATTCACCACATTGTCTAGAAGGTTGATGTCCAGTTTTTGACTGAAATCGAGCAGCTGACGAGCTGCATGGTCTGCTAACATTGTCATAATTGCTGGCATAGATTACTGTAAATAAAGAAAAAAATTTAAGGTGCCTACGAAATTTCGGTATTACCAGTCAGAAACTTTCTACTCAAGTTATTTTACTTCAACCATGTTCTTACAAGAATTACAATGAGTATTTGAGAGATACCTAAATAAATAACGGTTAAAAGGAATTAAATGCTGAAGATACTTAATTAGCTACTCCATAACTGCGTTAAGGTCCATTCAACTTTTCTAGTGTCTATTTTAAATTCCCAGAAAAATCCTACTGTTCTACTAGTATTTAAATAAAATTACTCCTAATCTGTTTTAATGGAAACATTATTAGGAACTTATGTCCCTAAAAACTGATACAGTTTAAAGTCTTAATCTCAATGGGTTTTTAGGTACAGATGAAGTTTAGGTGGATTTCCCTCTTCCTAATAAGTAGGGTCTTCTATTTCAGCAGAAGTGCCCCTGTAAGTTACACCTTAATTTTTAAGATATGCTGATCACACAGGAAGATGCTAAAAGTTAAATGTGGTATCCAAGTTTTCTTATTGTATATACCAATGATTAGGAGAACTTAAAATCTTTATATTCAAATCATCTATTTGTTCCTTTCAACCCTCAATGAATTTGGAGGTTAAAATTCCTTGAACGTATGTCTAGAAAAACACTTGACATAATATCTCAAACTTTTTTTTTTAATTTCCAGGTATTCACTGGCAAGGTAAAAAACTGTAAAAGCTTGCCAACTATTTTCCAAATAAAAGCAAATTCTATGATAACAGAAAAACAAACTTCTTCACCTCATATAATGAATGCACTGGCTAAAACCTACCAGTTCATATGCAATGTTATCCTTTTAAGAGGATTCTAATCCAAGATGCTGGCACACATTCATATTTTTTTTTTTTTGGTCCAGCATTATAAAAACCTTTCTTTCCTTTGCTTTTTCTTCAAAGCCAGTGCCACTTGAGTCTGACTGGCTAAATCAGTACTCCTTAACCCCTTTGGGTCAAGATGCCTTACAATCACAAGAACATGATAGCTCCTCCTAAATTTTAAAAAATTCACAGTTTTGTATACAATTACAGAAAATCCAGGACACCTAGAAAGCCATGCATGAAATCTCAGGTTAAGAACCACTGGTTGACTACAGACCCAACACCCAACAAGGTGGGCTGGTCACCTCCACTTTACCCCCTCTTAAAAACCTTCCAGGATCAGGAAATGGGTGGCATTTGATTACATTATGTTTGATAGGAAAAAAATTTATTTCTTGGCTACTTGAGAGTAGTTTAAAAATGTTCTTAACACTGGCAGCAATTTCAATTTTAACACAAATGCTTTACTTAATGAAAACGCCAATTACAAAAAAAAAATTAAGTGTGAGCCAATTAGAGATTATGTAAAAATTGAGAAATTAAGAGTTCAAGGATTGATACTTCTCTGAAATCTTTCAACCCATTACTGACAGCAAGACTGATGAAATCTCAAAAATTTTATAGCAAGTTATTGTTTTTAATATCGAAATACCTGACATGCATCAACAAAAATCTGATCTACATATGAATATAAAACCGGAAATATATATTCCAACATGTGTAAATTTCCTCGCATCAAACACCATAAAATTTTAACAGTCTTAAAAACTGAGGTTGAAAAACAATGCCCACAAAGCACCAAAATGTACATATCAAGTTTTCAATTTTTGGTTAAAAATTGAACGAACTTTCCTCCTATGTACTCCTATCGTTATTTAATAACCCAAACGAGAAAGAACAATTTGACTATAAGAAGTTCCATTTTCAAGTAGACTGTCTTTACAGAGTTCTTCGAGCTAAATTCTTAAAAATCAGGTTTAGAATAGAAGCTCGTGTTAAATACAGTAGTTTGCCATCCTCAGAACTAGCGGCTCTCTTCGAAACGACCTACCTATTCTTGAACTGTACAGAAATGGCGGCTTTCTGGTCAATGCCAAGCACAGTTAGTCCCCCCAAATCAAACAGCTTCCAAAACATTCTTTCCACTAACAGCAGTGTCCCACACGCTTAAGATACACAATCAGGCAGATAACAAACAGCCATCGCGGGAGAGCGTAAAACCACAATCGCTTTCTTTTCTCCTTGGGACACTCAATCCTAAAATCCACTCGCTGGATAGCATATACAAGGGATTACCCAGCAATGTGACTCTACAAGTGACTACCAAAATACCTTCACTGCCACTTCAAACTGAATAAGCAGGCAGCAGCTACACACTGCCAGCTCCCATGCAAACCATAACCGTTGCTTTATCATTACTAAGTAGTAGGTCAAAAAACAAGTCGCTACAAGGAGACACGGCTACTTAGATGTGTGGGCCATTGCCTGCTTCATTCAGCAGAAACACACCTCACTAAGGCCCGCCCTCCCCTCGGTTCCCACCCGAACCGATCTGCAGCAGTTCTAACTATAGCATACCGGGGCACGCACTCACCCCGCCCATACTCAGAGGAGGCATTTAGACCAGGCGCCTGAAGTTCACCGCCCCATTCTCAGTGCAGCATGGCCTCTGCGTGATCAGAGGAGGTCCCGGCTGGGCAAATCTTGAAAGCTTCCTCTACTACACCCCTTCTTCCCACCCATCCCAAACTCGGAGACACCGGAATGAAGGAGAATCAGGGCATCATCCACCGTACAATGCCAGCAGTAAACGATTTGGTCATTTAAAACACTCAACCCCCCTCCCCCACAGACAAACTACAGCACGGAATCCCACTTACAGAACCCTGAACCACCAAGTAACCTTTCCTACTTCTAAACCTACTCTGCAAAAAACCAGAAAGATTTCTAGTTTCCTTGCAAGAGGAGGAGGGACTCGGCAGCCCCTCCCTCCCCCGATCCCAAGCTCTCCACCGAGGGGGCCACGTGATGCAGGCGGACGTTTCAATGCTGCTGCACTAAATATTTCTGGAAACTTCCACTCCTAATAATTTACAGAGATGTTCCTGAAATCACCCCAACTTCTCGCCAGCCCCCTGGTTTGGGGAAGCCCTTCCACCCCCACACCGGCCCCGCTTCACTATCACGCTCTGCGCCTTCCTCCACCGCCACCCGCACACACGAATAACCCAGCAAGCGCTACCCTCTCGCGGCCGCCTCCCCGCCTCCATCCCCCAGCGGCAGAAGCGGCTCCATTCAATCGCAGGCTCCGCTGTGGGCCCGCCGCCGCCTCCCGGGCTCGCCTCCCGCGGCCCTCGCCGCGCCCCACGCCGGCCTCCTCCCGCCCGGCCGCCGCCCGACCCTCGGCCCCGAAGACACAGTCGACTTACCCAGAGATTGAACCAACTGCTGCTTCTTTCCTTGTCAGGGGATTAGGGCGAGGGAAGGTGGGGAGGGGGGAGAGGGGAGGAAATCAAGGTGGGTTTCACAGTTTTCCCACCTTAAAAAAAGGAAATTAAAAAAAACGAAGATAAGGGCAAAAAAAGCTCAACAATATTTACTATTTCAGGGACACCCCCCACGACACACACCCACCCGCCCCCCCCCAAAAAAGGAAGGGGAATTAATCCGTGGAATAAATGCTCCCGCCTGGCTGGGGAGTGAGGGAAGGGGGAGGGGAAAAGGGTCAAGTCCCAGAGATTCAGCCCCAGGGGGACCCTCCAGCCACAGGCAGCAGCAGAAGCGGCAGGAGTAGGGGGTGTAGAGTCCACAAGGTCGGGGGACGCTCTGCTGCCAGTTGCAGTCCGACTCCCCCCTACCAAAATACGGCTCCCTCTCTCACGCGGCTCCGGCGCTGGGCCCCCCCACCCAGGCTCGCCTAAACTTTCCCCCCTTCTCCTGCTCCTCAGCGACTGGTGGTTCCCCCCTCCCCCTCTGGGTGGATGCACGGACTGCAGCAGCAAAGACTGGAACAGGCACCGCCGCCGGGGCTGTAGCTACTGTTGCTCTTGCTGATGCTGTAGCTCCCGCTGCTCCTGCCGCGGCCGCTGCAGCCGCTTCTCCCCCTCCTCCTAGTGCCTCAAACTCGGAACCGGTTGAAACCGGTTCAGACTGGGAGATTCCATCTCGGTTGAGTTTTCAGCCCATGGCGCCGCGGAGCGTTTGGAACCTGGGCCTCCGCCCCCAGCCCGCCTACCCATTGGCCGGTTCCAGCCACAGCCGCGCCATCAGCCTACGTCTTATTGGCCAGATCGCCCGTCAATCTCACCTCAAGTCTCCACACGAGCCCGCTGCTTCGGCCCCCGCCTCTTTCCAGCAGCGATTTGCCTGCAGAGTGGGGGAGGGGAAGTGGGGCGGGTCGAAAAGGAGCCAGGAGGGGGGTGGAGGAGGAGGAGGTGGGACCAAGAGCTGAGCCCAGCTGAGAAGAGAGCGAAGACAAGCCGCACGGAGGATTGGTGCGAGCGATGTGTCAATCAAGTCAATCCCGCCCTCGACTTCCCGTCCCCCTCCCGCTGCTCCCCCTCCCAATGCTTAGCCTGCAGGCCCGGCCTTTCCGACCCGCTCATTGGCTGGACGCCTTCGATGACGAAGAGGGTGGGGCGCAGCTCGTGAGCGGGTGGCGGCGCGAGTTTGAGCGCGGCGCGCGGCAGCGTTCGCTCGGCTTTCTCCGGAACCGCGGCGGCCCGCCCCCGCCTGCTCCCGCCAACCTGCGGGGTTTGAGCCCGCCGTGATCAGGGCCCGCCCCCTCGGAAGGGAGCCCCGCTTTGCGAAGGGAGGGCACACCCAGTTGTTTTTTTTAATCGGAGAGGGGTGGAAAAAAGGAGCGAGGAGAACGAACCGGAGGCCAGTTGTAGGCCTCGGACCTCTCTGATCCACTTTAAAGGCCTGGTTTTGGAGACTGGAAGTTGAGGGTGAGAATAACCATGAAAGAGGTTAGGGTGAGATGTGGGGGCATGCACTCTCGTATCTCAGAGTGATGGGAAAGGTGCCTGAATGGATCTTGAGAAAAGCTCCTTCAAATTTTAACTGTCTGCCGGGGCTGAGATTCGGCTGCTCCACCAACCAACCTTTCCTAGAAACGAAGACACTGTAATCCCTGTAACTGGTGTCACTTGGGTGTTTTTGCTGGATTAGGGTGCATGCCAACAGCCTCCCACCGGGTGCCCTTGATCTGCCCCTACCTTTGACTTCTTTTCAGCATACCTGTCCTTCACATTCTTCATCATCCCAAATAGTATTTTCTATGAAAGTCACATGCACGTGGGCTTTCACGTGGTTGCCTCGCTGGTGTTTGTCCCCAAGTGCCCTCCAAATCTGGTTTACTGATTTTTCTTTGCTTAAACAGCAAGTAGCCCACCAAAATTTTCTAGGTCCATTGTGCCACCAGGAGGTTAATCAATGATTTATTAAATTGCAGTTTCAACAGCAGATCTTTTCTCGGAATGAACAATGGCTAACACCAAAACTACTTAAGAATAACTCTCTCACAGGACACTTGGACGGCCCAGTTGGTTACGCTTTCTGCTCAGGTCTTGATAAAGTTGTGAGATCCCTCTCGCCGCAGCCCCTCCCCCCTTCTTACTTGTTCTCTCTCGCTCGCTTTCTAACAAAGAAATAAATCTTTAAAAAAAAATTCCCTCACCTTTTTTTTTAAAAGATTTTATTTATTTATTTGACAGAGAGAGGTCACAAGTAGGCAGAGAGGCAGGCAGAGAGAGAGAAGGAAGCAGACTCCCTGATGAACAGAGAGCCCGATGCGGGGCTGGATCTCAAGACCCGGGGATCACGACCTGAGCGGAAGGCAGAGGCTTTAAACCCACTGAGCCACCCAGGCGCCCCCTCCCTCACCCTTCAAGAAAGAAAAACTCTATAACTAAACTCTTGGATTTACCAAGTAGTATTTTTTAGATGACTTTCAGGCCTAAGATTTTTTTCATTGCCTAACTGAATAATATCAAATCATAATATATAACATACCTGGTATACACTGGTCATTTGGAATACTTATATTCTATTATCAGGAAAACTGGAGCTGCTCTGTTTTTAAAAAAATTTTCCCTCCACATTCTCAGTTCCTGGGCCACACCACCATTAATTAATTAAGTTATTTATTTATTTATTTATTTAATGGCAGAATAATAGTAAAAACTGACTAGGAGTAAGACCTGGTTTTGTTTAGAGTGTGCCCTTGGGCAAGTCGCTTCACCTCTTTGGGCCTCAGTTTCCTTCTCACCCATCTCACCCATTTAACGAGGCTGACATCATTAATAACTCTCTTCCGTGAAGGATCAAATGGGTATGAAGAAGCAGTGTGACTCATAAAGCATTGTGTGGATTGTAAAGTTCAGATAGTCTCAGTTTGCTGTCCCTTTATCTCTTTTCATCTAATCTTTACAACATACCCTAGGAGGTCATCTCTGTTTGAGTATCTTGAATCACATGTAAATATTTAGCCCATCATTTTCGCCCAGAATTAGCCAAAATGGAGTGTTCAGTATCAACTTGTTATTAACAAGTGTAAAAAGAAATGATGGGAGCAGATGTTTGATCACTGTATTTTCAAGATCAAATTCAGAACACAGGTCTGACATGTCTAATGTTTTTCATTACCTTCATTTACTGGAATCAAACATTTCAACCCTTGGAGTGGGACATGGGTAAGGAAATGTAAGTAAACTGTATTGAGTGCCTGCCAGCTGTCTATCAGGCTGAGACTTTTTTGTACAATATTTCACTGAACTCTCATAATAACCTGTCAGATAGTTATTATTTTGCAATCTCATTCTTGATTCCCCTTCTTCAAACACACATACATAAACATATAGGTACACACCATCTCACAGTAGTTGAGTCAACATTAGAACCTATGTGTTCTTTCTACTAGTTCACATTGTCTTAAAAAACAATAACATTCATCAGAAATAAGAGAAACAGAAACTCATAAATTCCTTTTTAGCACTTACTACTTATTTCTATTTAAAAAATTTTTTTTTAAGATTTTTAAGTAATGTCTACACCCAACATGGGGCTCAAACTCACAACCCCAAGATCAAGACTCATGCTCCACCAAATAAGCCAGCCAGGCGCCACTACTATTTATTTTCTTTTGTGCCACTATTTTTTAAAATTATTTTTAATTTAGAAACTAATACATGATCATGGCTAACAATTCAAACAATATAGAAAGAAGTACCTACAGTAAAAAGTAAAATTCCCCTCTGTATATACCCCCTGTTTTTTTTCCTGCCCAGAAATAATCATCATTAGGGGTGTGGTACATATGCTTTGAGGTCTTTTCTATGTACTTACACATGTATTTGCTTTGTGTTTTGTTCAATATATATGACATCACACCATCCATACTGTTCAGTGATTAGCTTTTTACTTAAAAGATTAGTATATATAAATCCATCTTATCCTTGTTAACAGTCCCATAGCCTTCCATATCTTCTTAGTACCATAAATGATTCAACCATTCCCCTACTGAGAACAGTAGACTATTTCTGGTTTTCCCTCTTAGAAATAATGCTGCAGTGAATAACCCTGTACATTAATCTTTGGACACAATGTGAACATATCTATCTCTAGGTTAACATCCTAAAAATGGAACAACAGTATGAAAGACATTATATTTGTTATTATGATAGGTGCTACCAAGGTAACCCCTAAAAAGGTTGTATCAGTTTACATACCCATCACAATATGTGAATACTACCTATTTATTCCCTATCAAAGCCATAAATATTTGCTACTACAATCACACCAGGGTCAAATAAGCATTTTTTTTTAAGATTTTATTTATTTATTTGACACAGAGAGAGATTAAAAGTAGGCAGAGAGGCAGGCAGAGAGAGGAGGAAGCAGGCTCCCTGCTGAGCAGAAAGCCCGATGCGGGCCTGGATCCCACAATGCTGAGATCATGACCTGAGCCGAAAGCAGAGGCTTTAACCCACTGAGCCACCCAGGCGCCCTTTTTTTGAGAAACTTGATACTACTTTTGCACTCAGAGATATAGCAGTGACCTTCCAACATGTACTTCTTTCTATCAGTCATAAAAAATGGGCATTGGACTGAACATGAGTGTGTCTCACTGGGTGTATTCATGTATTGAGCACAAATTCACAATTCCATGTGCTTTTTCCTCCAGTGAATCTCTATGGCACGATTGCAACTTTGTAAGTCCTGAAAGGAAACACTGGGAGAAATATTTCTTTGTGAATATCTTATAAAGCAATTGTTTTTCTATTTGCTCTTAAAAATACTTCATAAAACAGTATATCACATCACAACCACAGATTTAAAAACATTACCAATAAAATTTGGACAACAGTATAATTGTGTATGATGCTCAGACATGCAGGTGAGAGAGAAGAGATACCCTTTTCAAGAAAAAATTAACCTGGAATGGCATAGTCCTATTCCTATCAACCACAATTTACAATGTCAAAAATGTTTATTGAAGCATATTGAAAATTATGAATATTCTGTTTGTGGAGCTAAATTCCCTTATGTGTCTAAGACTTCAGCAAATAATCTATATGCAGTCTATGAAACCTCAAATCAGTCAGGAACAGAATCAGTAACTGTCTGCAAGTAAGTTGCTGCTTTTTTGAGAACATAGCAAAAAAGCACCTGACAAGGCTGCCAAGCCTCAGAATTTTAGTTTGACAGTCAGAAATTTATACAGTTCTATGAGGTGACAGTCAACAGTAGGTCCCAGACTCTTACTCATGGAGAAATAAGAAATGAATTATATTTAACTAGGATCGTTCTCAAGCAGGATAGGGGAAACCACAGAGTTGTATTTCTAAGTCAAAAATAAAAATATGTAAGAAGGAAAATAAAACATTAGAGAAGGTAGAATTAGTACCTGTAGACTGGATAGAAAGATATCCTATTTCTTTCACACATAAATGCATTGTTATCTATTAGGCAATGAGAATCAGAAAAGGAAGTTAAAATAAGGAAATGAAGGGGCACCTGGGTGGCTCAGTGGGTTAAGCCTCTGCCTTCGGCTTAGGTCATGATCTGAGGGTCCTGGGATCGAATCCCGCATCGGGCTCTCTGCTCAGCGGGGAGCCTGCTTCCTCCTCTCTCTCTGCCTGCCTCTCTGGCTACTTGTGATCTCTCTCTGGCTGTGTCAAATAAATAAATAAAATCTTAAAAAAAAAAAAAAGAAGAAATGAAGAGGTGACCCTAAAGCATTCATTCAACAAATATTCTATTAAGTATTTACTGGTCACTGTTCTAAATGCTGAGGATTTGAGAGGAAACAAATCCTACAAAAATCCCTGTATTCATTGAGTTTTAAATCTAATGGAGGACACTGGACATAAATAACAAATAAGTCGGAGAAATAGTGTGTTGTATGGTGATAAGTGCTAAGGTTAAAAATGAATCAAGATATTGAAATAAGAAGTTGGGGTGGAGCAGTTTTAGACAGGGTGGCTAGGGAAGGTGTCACCTCAAATGTAACATTCAAAAAAAGACATGAAGGAAATGAAAGAGGAAGGCCTTGCAAGTATTAGGAGAAGAGCTTTCCAGGCAGATGGAGAAATAAAGGCCCTGAGGCAACAGCATGTTTGGTGTGTTATTTATAGTGGGGAACCAGTGTCAGCCCTGGGAACCAATTGTTAAGTTTTCAGGAATTTTGCAAGCTGTTTGTCAAGCCTAGCCGTTATAAACAATTAAATTATATATAAATGTATTATTAAATAAATAAATTATATTAAAAACCAAGGTAATAAATACACAAGAGTCACCACTTCCTATGTTATTTATTTTTTATTATTATTTTTTTTCCTAACTATGTTAGTGCATTCTACTATCTATGCTCTTGAGATTACTTACATCAATGGTGTTTGCATGATGGAAATACCATATAACGATGTGCTACTATGCCTCTCTCCACCTTTTGTGACATCATATTTGTAGCTGACATTGGCCATGGTAGGAATACTTATACTATAGAAGTCAGCTAAAATTCAGGGCTTTTTGTCCTCAGAGCTTGTCGTTAAATCTTTACCATCAAGGAGGCCAGAGTTGTGAGCAGAGCTGACTGAGCAAGAGGGAGATGAAATCATAGCAAGGGAGGAGCCAGGTAAGGGGGCAGATGACCTAGGGTCTTACTGTAGGCCACTGTAAATGTATTTGCTTGTTTTCTCAGGGACACCAGGAACCACCCAAGTGACTGAACAGAGACATGATGACTTGACCTGACTTCAACTCTTAACAGGATCGCTCTAGATGCTGTGATGTGAATTTCCTAGAAGCAATTCTTAAGGAATCCCTGTCCCCATCCCACCCCAACAGACACCACAGTGGCATAATCTAGTGCCTTGTTACTCAAAGAGCGGTCCATGGACTATCAACATTAGCATTAGCATTTCCTGGGAATTTGTTAGAAATGCAGAATTTCAGGCCTTTCCCCAAACCTACTGAAACATAATCTTCATTTCAATAGGCTCCCCAAGCAATTAATATATACAGTAAAATTTGAGAAACACTGATCTAAGTTGAGGTTCCACTTTTTTCCCCTCCAGCAAGCCAGGATAACGTCATATATTTTATAAACAGATCAGGATTCCTCAAACCTCTGCAATATTGATTTTTTTTTTGAAGTATAGTTGACACACAATGTTATATTAGTTTCAGGTGTTTCACAATATAGTGATTCCACAACTCTATACATTATGCTCTGCTCACCACAAGTGTAGCTACCATCTGTCCATACCACACTGCACCATTGATATTTTGGGCTGAATAATTCTTTGTTGTGGGGGGCCTGTTCTCTGCATACAGGATATTTAACAGCACCCTATCCCTGACCACTTGTAAGTACCAACAATGTCTTTGTATTAGTCATTATTATACTGGTGTTTATTATTACCTTCACCTTCTGATCTATCTAGGCTGATAACATGCTGTGTTTGATTCTGACATTGGCTAACAATGTTGTTTTGTGAGGCAACATTTGATTGCTAAATGTCTCCTTGGGAGCAAAATTGCCCCCTGTAGAGAATCACTGAAATCGACCCACCAATTTTGCTAGGTTTTTCTTTTCTTCTAAAGTCAGAGGACGTGATAGAACATTTTCTATTGCTGTTAGAATCTATTTTCAATTTATTATATGAGAAGAAGGCCTTGAAACATCATTTTGATAACACCTTCTCAAAATTCCTTATGTGTCCAAGTACACAGAAGGTCTTACTACTCTTGTCTGCTTTTCAAGTTTTCTGCTAATGCCGATAATATCTGAAGTTCTTGTGATGAGACGAATGAGTCAGATCTACTAAGTGTGAGAATTAGAGGAAGTAAAAATGGGCCTTTCTTGGAGTGGCATCTAACAGCTTCTCTCTTTTTGCTTAGAGTTACAGAGTTAGAGAATTTCACATCTGATAACATATTTTTTTAAAGATTTTATTTATTTATTTGACAGAGAGAGACACAGTGAGAGAGGAAACATAAGCAGGGGCAGTGGGAGAGGGAGAAGCAGGCTTCCCACTGAACAGAGAGCCCAGTTCGGGGCTGGATCCCAGAACCCTGGCATCATGATCTGAGCTGAATAGACGCTTAACGACTGAGCCACCCAGGCGCCCCCTGGTAACATCTTCTTATCAACATTAATTTCCAGGGCTTCATTTCATTACAAAGGCCAAAAAACAGATTAATTTGTGAATTTGACTAATATTTATTAGGTACAACTAAGAAGTTGACACAAAGCCCCTGCCTTTAAGGAATTTATGGATGATGGAAAATTGAGATCCTAATTCCACCACACTCCCCCCAAACTGTTTCCCCTGCAGCTAATCTCAGAAAAACAGTAACTACACCCTTCCAGTAACTCAGGCCAGAATCCATGGAGTCATCCCTGAATCCTCTCTCACACATCCCAAACCAATCCTATAGGAAGTCCTTTGACTCTAATTTCTTTCTTTCTTTTTTTTAATTATTTATTATTATTTTTAAAGATTTTATTTATTTATTTGACACAGAGAGAGAGATTACAAGTAGGCAGAGAGGCACGCAGAGAGAGAGGAGGAAGCAGGCTCCCCGCGGAGCAGAGAGCCCGATGTGGGCCTCGATCCCAGGACCCCGAGATCATGACCTGAGCTGAAGGCAGAGGCTTTAACCCACTGAGCCACCCAGGCGCCCTCTTTTTTTTTTTTAAGATTTTATATATTTATTTGACAGAGAGAGAGAGAGAGATTACAAGTAGGCAGAGAGAAAAAACAAACAAGCAAACAAACAAACAAAACAAGTAGGCAGAGAAGCAGGCAGAGAGAGAGGAGGAAGCAGGCTCCCTGATGAGCAGGGAGCCTGATGCAGGCCTTGATCCCAGGACCCTGAGATCATGACCTGAGGTGAAGGCAGAGGCTTTAACCCACTGAGCCACCCAGGCACCCCACTATTGCCATTTTAAGATGGGGAAATAAACACAGAAAGTTAAGGCATTTGAAAATAAAGTGAAAAGTATGCCAGGATACCCTGATGCAAGATAAATGAATGAATAAAACATGAAGAAGTTTGCTAGAAGGAATAACTCTCTGTTCTTATTCTATTTGAATGTAAATTCCAAAACATTGAAAGAAAGAAAAAGAGGGACTGGAACATAGAGTATAATGAGGTCTTTTTTAAAAAAGAGCTTTATTCTAATTTAGCTAAATTAGAAACTTTCAAGTTTTCATAAAATGTATTTCAGAAACAGTTAAAAATCCAGGGGGTGCCTGGGTGGCTCAGTCGTTAAGTGTCTGCCTTCACTCAGGGTCTTGGGATCAAGCCCTGCGTGGGGCTTCCTGCTCAGCGGGGAGCCTGCTTCTCCCCGCCCCCTCCTCCTCCTGCTTGTGTTCCCTCTCTCACTGTCTCTTCTGTCAAATAAATAAATAAAACCTTAAATATAAAATCTGGAAGAAAAAAAGTATAAACCCTAGAAGTTGTTTAATATTAATCTAAGCATTCAATTATCTTTAAGAAATGTTTTAAAAACAAAAGACTTATTTAAATAACAGGCATTATTAATTAATTAATAATTAATTAGGCATTTTGAAAACTGCCACAATTAGTGGAATATTTTCTTAAGAATGGTCTGGCAGGTTATTAAAATAAGTAAACTTAAAAAAAAGAAGGGGGTTGCCTGGCTGCCTCAATCAGAGAAATGTGCGACTCTTGATCTCGTGTGAGAAGAGATCACATTGGGTGTAGAGATTACTTAAAAAAAATAATAATAGTAAGCTTTTTTTTAAAAGATTTTATTTATTTATTTGACACAGAGAAAGAGCACAAGTGGGGGGACTTGCAGGCAAAAGGAGATGGAGAAACAATTCCCCACTGAGCAAAGAGCCCAAATCAGGGTTCCATCCCAGGACCCTGGGATCATGACCTGAGCTGAAGGTAGTTGCTTAATCGAATAAGCCACACAGATGCCCCAATAAATAAGCTTAAAAAAAAAAAAAAAGGAATGGTCTGGCGTAACTTGCCTGCACAACTCTATTTGTTTTTTTTTTGTTTTTAAGATTTTATTTATTTATTTGACACAGAGAGAGAGAGATCACAAGTAGGCAGAGAGGCAGGCAGAAAGAGGAGGAAGCAGGCTCCTTGCCGAGCAGGAAGCCCGATGCGGGCCTCGATCCCAGGACCCTGAGATCATGACCTGAGCCGAAGGCAGAGGCTTTAACCCACTGAGCCACCCAGGCGCCCTGCACAACTCTATTTGTAATGTAATGAAGATTTTCAAATGAATAATATTTAAACTACTTTTCACATGAAAAGAGAAGTGAAAAAAAGTTACATAACTAAATGGGCTATTATAGTCGTAATTTCAGTAATTCTAAGCCTCTGTAGGTGAGACTGGATGCCATTTACCTAAGAAATGCAGAAAATGATATATATGTGTAAGCTTGAGATCATAATATCTTCCTCTACAAATTCCTTTTAATTGCATGGAAGTATAAAAAAATCTTTGTATATGCATACATTCATTCTTCCTCTCCATCTTTCCTCACACATTCAGAAAACTGGAAAGAAAAAGGTGGGGGGTGCTCATGGAATTGAAGAAATCTGATGAAAATTCTCTTCTCACTCAAATTTTCCAACAACAATAAAAAATCTCCATGATACATTTGGAGGTTGCAAAGTGGTTTCTTTCTTTCTTTCTTTTTTTTTTTAAAGATTTTATTTATTTATTTGACAGAGAGAGATTATGAGTAGGCAGAGAGAGAGGAGGAAGCAGGCTGCCCGCTGAGCAGAGAGCCCGATGCGGGACTCGATCCCAGGACCCTGAGATCATGACCTGAGCCGAAGGCAGAGGCTTAACCCACTGAGCCACCCAGGCGCCTGCAAAGTGGTTTCTTTACAAGGCTCTGAATCTTGGACACTTACTGTTTTTCTAGTTGGATAAATTCATCTGCTGGAAATCAAATAATAATAATTTATAAGAAATTTGCCTGGTAAATTTACCATTTATCAGTATCTACTATTTGCCAGATGCTTTATATATGTAAAGAGTCAAAAATAAGAAATGAGGCCAGAGGTAATTCAAATTTCTAAATGTTTGGGAGCCTGGGTGGCTCAGTGGGTTAATGCCTCTGCCTTCAGCTCAGGTCATGATCTCGGGGTCCTGGGATCGAGCCCCGCATCGGGTTCTCTGCTCAGCAGGGAGCCTGCTTCTTCCTCTCTCTCTGCCTGCCTCTCTGCCTGTTTGTAATCTCTTTCTCTGTCAAATAAATAAATAAAATCTTAAAAAAAAATTTCTAAATGTTTGTCTGATAAAATAAAAAGCAAGATTAAAGAAGCCTGGGGCATGTGGGTGGCTCAGTCGGTTGAGCATTAGCCTTCGTCTCAGGTCACGATCCTGGGGTCCTGAGATGGAGTCCCACATCAGGCTCCTTGCTCAGCGGGGGGCCTGCTTCTCCCTTTCCCTCTCCAGTTCCCCCTGCTTGTGCTCTCTCACTCTCTCTCAATAAATAAATAAAATCTTAAAAAAAAAGATTTAAAAAATGCTTATATACAGAAAAATTTAGGTTGTGCCATACCATGAATACAGAAAATGACAGTATAAATTCAAACTAAAATTATTTCTTCCTGATTTATTCAGATAATTCACAATGCTTCTTTCTTTTTCTCTTTCTTTCTTTCTTTCTTTTTAAGATTTTACTTATTTATTTGAGAGAGAGGGGGAGAGCGAGCACAAGCAGGGGCAGTGGCAGAGGGGGAGGGAGAGGCAGGCTCCTCGCTGAGCAAAGAGCTCCATGTGGGTCTTGATCCCAGGACCCAGGATCATGACCCAAGCCAAAGGCAGATGTTTAACTGACTGAGCCACCCAGATGCCCCTCTTTTTTTTTTTTTTTAAGATTTTATTTATTTATTTGACAGAGAGAGACACAGCAAGAAAGGGAAGGGAACATAAGCGGGAGGAGTGGGAGAGGAAGCAGCTTCCTGCTGAGCCGGGAACCTGATTCGTCGCTCAATCCCAGGACCCTGGGATGACCTGAGCTGAAGGCAGATGTTTAACGACTGAGCCACCCAGGTGCCCCTTCATGACACTTTTCTTTGCCTGTAGAGGTCCAGCCTATTGAACACAATTTGTAAAAAAAGAATTTTAATGTGTTTTCATGTTTGAAAATGTTTAAGCTATGCTGAGACCCTTGAAAGCCGAAGTATTTGAAAATATTTCTTAAGTCCTTCCTATATAAGTGAAATTATACCAAACACCATATTGAAATAGTTTGCCTAGGGGCACCTGGGTGCCTCAGTCGGTTAAGCATCTGATTTCTGCTAAGGTGATGATCTCAGGGTCCTGGGCTGGAGCCCTTCCTCATAGTCAGGGCTCTGTGCTCAGCAGGGAATCTGCTTGAGGATTCACTCTTCTCCCTCTGCCCCTTCCCCTGCTCATTCTTTCTCTCTCAAATACATAAATAAATCTTTAAAAAAATATATTTTGCCTCGTAATTCAACTATATGTTTTTTGCACAACATAACTTAGTCACTAATGTACTACATAGCATTTTCTTTTGAGATTGTGTTTATACAATGACAAGCAGGACTTCTCTCTTTAGTGGGTAACAACAAGATTCTCCAATAAGGGTTTTACAGGGAATTTGGGAAGAGAAGGGGAGCACAGGGTGAGTAAATAAAATGGGCAGGGGTGTGTGAAACTGAGGCCAGGTGGAGGCACCACTCAGCAACAACTGGACATGGCCATGGCCGGTGGGTGGTTAAGGGTATGCAGTCATAGACTGGGTGTGCGCTTGGCAGGAACCATATGCTGTGCAGGAGACTGAGTCAAAACAAGCCCACAGACTCACCAGACTGAGGAAATAAGAAAATGGTGGTGTGTTGGCCTTCAGAGGCGTTGAGATGGGAAACACGATGATCCCAGAATTAATTACGCAGGGGGCAATTTGTACTTTTCTAGGCAGAAGCATAATCTTTTTGATAAACCAAGAGACTCAACCCAGGGAAGCCATGGAGGAGGAAGAAGAAGGTCTTATGAATGATGTGGGTGGAAACAGTTCCAGGTTCTTCCTACCGCACCAGGATACACATCTCCTTAATTTGTGCAAAAGTTTCAGTTTTCTGACTGGAAAAAGGGTGGACCAGGAGACCAAGAAATCCATGCTACACACAGATTAGTCAAAGGTTTTGAAGAGCCCCAAGGCCCCGCACTTGTTACAGCATTTTCAACATCTAGGGTGGTCCAAAGAGCCTCAGTTTTCTGAGTTCCTACTTTCAGCTTGAGTTCCTGCTACAGCTAGAAAAGACTGCAGGTAAGTCAGTAGAGTTTGTCACTCAGTTGTGTCAGGAGAATTTGTCCAGTCTTGTTTTATAATAGCATCAGCCCTGATGCTAGAGAAAGATAAAAAACTCAAAACCTAGTACTTTAAGTAAGACAAGCAAGGGGCAGCTAGAAGTTCACACAGCTCCGGTTGTGTTTCTTCTTTTTTTAATTTAATTTAATTTAATTTATTTATTTGACACAGAGAGAGAGATCACAAGTAGGCAGAGAGGCAGGCAGACAGAGAGGAGGAAGCAGGCTCCCTGCTCAGCAGGGAGCCCGATGTGGGCCTCGATCCCAGGACGCTGAGACCATGACCTGAGCTGAAGGCAGAGGCTTTAACCCACTGAGCCACCCAGGCACCCTCCTGTCATGTTTCCATCAGAGGTTCATCTCTCCCCAACACCTTATTGAGAAGGTAGGCTGCAGCCTCTTTGGGCTTCCAGCCTCCTATTATTCCGGTTAAGAAGCTCCGCAAGGCCATCTGGACCCTCTGGCTGAACCCCCAAGGCAGGAGATATAATTGCCCTTCCAAAGACTGGGACGAAGAAGAGAAGAGCAGGGCCTCCCTTCCCTCTCCACCAGCAAGCACCCAAAGGCAATGTCCTCAGAGGCAGTTCTAGAACTGTCTGCAAGGCTTTGCCTCTAGAGATGTAGAACTAGGGATCAGGCAACTGTTACTCCTCCCTTCTAGCTTTTGTCATCAATGGTGTAGGGAGAGGAGACTGGTTTCAGGCATTTAAGCTTTAATGGGTATGAGAGATCTGCCAGCATTTTCTTTTTCCGAGAGAGAGAGAGAGAGAGAGAGAGAGAGAGAGACAGACAGACAGAGACAGAGAGAGAGAGACAGAGAGAGAGACAGAGAGAGCGCATGCGCGCGCACACACACACGCACGCACACACACACGCATGGGGGAGGGGCAGAGGGCGTGGAAGAGAGAATTCCAAGCAGACTCCACCTCCAGTGAGGTGCCTCCCGCAGGGCTCGATCTCACCATGGAGAGATCACAACCTGAGTGGAAATCAAGAGTCAGTTGCTTAACCAACTGAGCCACCCAGACGCCCCTGCCAGCATGGTTTTGTTTTTTTGTTTTTTCGTTTTTTTGATTTTTAAATGAGGTCTGGGTGACTAAGGGAAGAAATGAGAACCAGTGAGGGAGGACAGAGTAAATGGGGCTTCGAAGACAAACTCTGCCTGTCCTGAAGTCCAGAAAGTAGAATCACATGCAAATCTGAGAAGGCAACTGGCAGAATGTCATAATGAAGTTCTTGGTAGGAGGGCATGAGAGAATTTGCTTTTATTGGCCCCAGTGAACATGAAATCCCCAAGGTCTTGCGTACAACAATAACTCCATTGGTTGTTGAAGACTTTAGCCAAACAACTTATACTTGTAGAAATAACTGGCATACAGAAAAACAGGCAAGGTTTACTTGAGGAACAAAAGCACCTTCATTTATAAATTCACATCTGTATTCCAAATTCTGCTCTTACAGGAGATATAAAGCTGTGTAGTAACTCTGTAGTGGAGAGAGACGGGTTTGAGCTGTACCAAAAAAAAGTGAGTTTCAAAGGCTCAAACAATATTTTTATAAATATTTCTACTTAAAATAAATTAGAGTTGCCAAATGGGACAGCGAAAAATGTTTAGAATTCAGAGATCTAGATTATTCTCAGTTCTGCCCTTAATAGGCAGACTGAACTCTTAACCGTTAGTGAAGTGATCAAACTGCTAAAAGATCCCTAAAGTCCCTCCAACCTCAAAGACACTTCTTAACTTCTATGTGATTCTTTCTTCTTAAAGATTACAACAGATAAAGACAGGTGCAGATATGTTTTATTTAATTAATTTATTTAAAAAATTATTTATTTTTAAAGATTTATTTTTAAAGATTTTATTTATTTGACACAGAAACAGAGAGAGCACAAGCAGGGGGAGTGGCAGAGGGAGAAGCAGGCTTCCTGCTGAGCAGGGAGCCAGATGCAGGGCTCCATCCCAGGACCCTGAGATCAGGACCCTGAGATCAGGACCTGAGCCAAAGGCAGAGGCTTTAACCCACTGAGCCACCAGGGCACCCCTGAATGTGTGTGCTTTAAGGAGATTTTATACTTATTCACCCATTCGTTCATCTATAATTTTGATTCCTCCATGTCTCATGTACTGTGCTGTGGCTGAGGGTGGGATGATGAGAAAAACCTTTTTTTTGGGCGCCTGGGTGGCTCAGTGGGTTAAAGCCTCTGCTTTCGGCTCAGGTCATGATCTCAGGGTCCTGGGATCGAGGCCCGCATCGGGCTCCCTGCTCAGCGGGGAGCC